>CM069906.1:27819092-28385640 GCA_036172215.1 Camellia granthamiana | reverse complement strand
GCCATAGCACAATACTCAGTCTCGGCAGTTGAACGCGCAACAATAGTCTGTTTCTTTGCCTTCCAAGAGATCAAGGAATCACCAAGAAACATGCAGAAGCCAGAAGTGGACTTGTGATCAGTGACATCACCAGCCCAATCAGAATCAGTATAAGCGACCAAGTCTAAAGAGGAAGTAGAAGACAACAGTAAACCCTGAAATATAGTGCCTCGGAGATAGCGAAGAATCCGAACCAAAGTAGCCCAATGGGTAGAGCGAGGAACAGAGACAAACTAGCTAACCATATGAACAGCATGGGCAAGATCAGGACGAGTAATCGTCAGACAGACCAAGCAACCCACGAGCTCTCGATATAACGTGGGATCATCCAGAGGTACATCATCAGTAGAGTTGAGCCTCTCATTAAGCTCAATAGGTGTATTAGAAACCTTAGCATCAGTAAGACCAGCACGGTGAATAACCTCATTAGCATACTTGGCCCGAGACAGAAAATAGCCATTTAGAGAAGAGCCAACCTCAATACCAAGAATATACCGCAATGGACCCAGATCCTTCATTTCGAAGGTGCGGAAGAGATGTTGCTTAACCTCAGAGATAGTAGAAGAGTCGGAGCCAGTGATGATCATATCATCCACATAGAGTAGAAGAGCAACAAAACAGCCGAGGTATATCTCAGAAACAAAGCAGAGTCGAAAGTAGAAGGATGAAACCCAAGCTCGGTAACGACAGTCTGAAAGCAATCATACCAAGCACGAGGAGACTGCTTCAAACCATACAGAGCACGCCGAAAATGACAAACCTACCCAGAGGAATGGAGAAGACCAGGAAGAGGACACATGTAGACCTCCTCAGGGAGATGACCGTTAAGAAAAACATTCTTAACGTCCATCTGATAGAGAGGCCAATGTCGAACAACAGCAACAGAAATTAAGGTACGGACAGTAGTCATCTTGACAATAGGGGCAAATGTCTCCTCATAATCAATACCATACTCCTGTGAGAAACCCTTGGCAACGAAGCGAGCTTTGTAGCGCTGGAGAGAACTATTAGAATAAGTCTTGACTTTATAGACCCATTTGCAACCAATTAGATTCTTGCCAGCAAGTAAAGGAACCAACGCCCAAGTGTTAGTCTTCTGTAAGGCAAACAACTCATCCTTTATAGCTTGAACCCAATTAAGATCCTGACAGGCCTCCGTGTAAGACTGTGGTTCTGAAAAAGAATGAATAACAAACAAAAAAGTACGATAGGAAGCAAAAAAAAATGTATTAGACCAACCCAACCTATTTGGAGGACGACGCTCACAAGGAGGATATCGGTGTGCAGCAGGATCAGAGTCGTCAGAAGCAGAAGGAACAGCAACAGGAGTAGAGACAACTGGTGGTGGAGGAGCCTGGCAACGAGAATAGACCAACAATGGAGGGGGAAAAAGAAGCCAAAGGAGGAGAATGAGCCATAGGTGACGTAGACGGAGAAGTAGGAATGGGCTCAAGAGAAACGGTGGAGATGTACTCATCAGACTGGACCTCAGAAGGAAATGGGTCAATGTGAACCAAATCCTCTTTGGAAACTGGAGCAGTGAGAGGGGGAAGCTAAAAGTAAGACAGACGTTCGAGAAAGGTAACATGATGAGAGACATAAAGGCGATGAGAGATAGGATCGTAACAGTGGTAGTCTTTTGAGTAAGACTGTAACCTAAAAAGACAGAGAACAGACTGGGTACTAAGTTTGGTCCTATCTTTGCGGGGAAGAAGGACAAAACAGGCAAACCCAAACACACGAAAAAGGGAGTAGTTAGGAATTTGGGAGAACAAAGCCTCATAAGGAGACCGACCAGAAAGAAGGATAGTAGGCAGGCGGTTGAGAAGAAAAGCAGCAGTAAGAACTACCTCTCCCAAGAATGGAGCCGGAACTGAGGCCGAGAGAAGAAGAGACCTAACTGTCTCAAGGAGATGACGGTGTTTACGCTCGGCTCGACCATTTTGGGCAGGTATATCTATATAAGAAGTTTGGTGAATGATATCCAAATTGGCCAAATATTCTCAGAACTCATTTTTAAAATATTCCCCACCCAAGTCAGACTGTAACATTTTAATTGTAGACCCAAACTAAGTAGTAATCATAGACTGAAAGGTACGGTATATCTGATAGAAATCGGACTTATGAGTCATAAGATAAACCCAAGTGTAACGAGTGCAATCATCAACAAATGACACATAGTATGAAGAAAAGCAGCAGTAAGAACTACCTCTTCCAAGAATGGAGCCGGAACTGAGGCCGAGAGAAGAAGAGACCTAACTGTCTCAAGGAGATGACGGTGTTTATGCTCGGCTCGACCATTTTGGGCAGGTATATCTATATAAGAAGTTTGGTGAATGATATCCAAATTGGCCAAATATTCTCAGAACTCATTTTTAAAATATTCCCCACCCAAGTCAGACTATAACATTTTAATTGTAGACCCAAACTAAGTAGTAATCATAGACTGAAAGGTACGGTATATCTGATAGAAATCGGACTTATGAGTCATAAGATAAACCCAAGTGTAACGAGTGCAATCATCAACAAATGACACATAGTATGCAGAAGCCCCTTGGTGAGAACAGGAGAAGGGCCTCAGACATCAGTATGAACTAAAGAAAATGGTGTAGCATATATAGAAGTACTGTTATGGAAAGGTAAGGCTGTCATTTTGGCAAGTTTACACCCCCGATACTTGATAAGTTGATTAGGAGAAACTTTACCCAATATACCTGCTGAGCTAAAGATCGTAAGCGGTCAGCAGACAAATGCCCTAATCTGAAATGCTACAAATAGAAAGGACTAGACAGAGAATCTAACTGAAAAGAAGAAGAGGCAGTTGGAGAGATAGGCATGGGCAGATGCAAGCTTTCCATCACATAGAGGTCTCAAACTCTACGGCCAGTCCCAATCTGTTGCTTAGATATCTGATCCTGCACAGAACAGATAGAAGAAGAAAAGATAACATCAAAACCAGAGGCATCAAGTTGACTAATAGATAATAAACTGACAGATAACTGAGGAACATATAAGACAGATGGAATAGAGACTGCAGACATAGTAGACGGTAGGACAGACCCAACAGATATTACTGACATACCAGATCCATTAGTAGCATTAACAGTAGGGAGGGGGAGTACAATTCTGAAGTAAAAAGAGATGAGGTTTCATAAGATGAGAGGCACTAGAGTCAAAAAGCTAGACAGACGAAGAGATACTTGAAGAAGACCCAAGCAAACCTGAATGAAGAGAGGAAACAATGGAGGTAGATAGAGATGGTTGGGAGGTAGACAGTAAATGCTGAAGTTGGCTAATCTGAGCACTTAAGGAAGCCAAGTCAGGATCAGGAGCTGGAGCAGATGCAGTAAAATCGGCGGGAGGCCAAACTGACAAACATCCTTTCTTAGGACAATGGTACTTCTAATGACCTCTTTGATGGCAGTAGGCACATTCATGCGAAGCCAGAGACATCATAATAACTAGAAAACTAAGAGGTTCAAGTGTACCCAAAATTTTGTAGGGTTAAAATGCAATAATAGATAACTGAGTGGTCAAAGAAGAGTCCATTTTTCTTTTTAATATATATTTTTTTATTTTAATAAAACAGAGTTTATATGAGAGATATATATTTATACCACCAGATGATCAAATAATAGTGAGAGAGAGAGAGAACTGGACCAGTTGAAATAGAGAGACAAGCACTAGTCGAAACAGAGAGAGAAGGCAGCTTGATGTCGCTATGACCCAACCTCGCGAGTCTAGCAATGGTAGCGACTCAACTTCACGAGTCCAACGACAGATCATGAACCGGAGGCCTAGGGTTTTCGCGAATAGGTCGCGAGGCAGAGAGCGAGAGAGAGAGAGAGAGAGAGAGACGAACCAGATAACTAGATGGACTGCTTGGGACCTTCGATTGAACCAGACGAACACATAAGAAGAAGAGAGAGTCACGATTTGCGACTCAGAGACAGCTTCTAGGGTTTCGGTTCAGAGATAGCTCTGATACCATGTAAGTTTCTGAATAATTATGTATATTCAATTCTGTCAATTTACAAAGAGTTCATCAGTTTATATAGCCCTAAATCTATGACTGAAAAAGGAAATATTAACTAATTCCTATTTACACAATCATGCCATATATACAATATATTATCACATAATCCACAAAGAAAATAGAGTAACTTGAAAATTATATTGGTAAATAATGCCTTTGCCCTTAGGCTTACATAACTATTTATACTAGATAAAGTCTTAGAAACCAAGCATACTTGGAAACCAAGATAAATATAAGAAAATAATAAACTAAGATAATATTAGTCTTGGTCACCAAGTATACTTGGAGACTAAGCCTTCGTTTGGGAAGTGGGTTGGTTTTTTGGCTTTTTTGGCTATTTTAGCTTGGGGCTACAAAAGCCTTGTTTGGGAAGAGCTTCTGGCTTTTTTTACTTTTTTGTGAGAGAAAGAATGTAATGATTATAGATTGGATGTGACCAGATCCATTAGTAGCATTAACAGTAGGGAGGGGGAGTACAATTCTGAAGTAAAAAGAGATGAGGTTTCATAAGATGAGAGGCACTAGAGTCAAAAAGCTAGACAGACGAAGAGATACTTGAAGAAGACCCAAGCAAACCTGAATGAAGAGAGGAAACAATGGAGGTAGATAGAGATGGTTGGGAGGTAGACAGTAAATGCTGAAGTTGGCTAATCTGAGCACTTAAGGAAGCCAAGTCAGGATCAGGAGCTGGAGCAGATGCAGTAAAATCGGCGGGAGGCCAAACTGACAAACATCCTTTCTTAGGACAATGGTACTTCTAATGACCTCTTTGATGGCAGTAGGCACATTCATGCGAAGCCAGAGACATCATAATAACTAGAAAACTAAGAGGTTCAAGTGTACCCAAAATTTTGTAGGGTTAAAATGCAATAATAGATAACTGAGTGGTCAAAGAAGAGTCCATTTTTCTTTTTAATATATATTTTTTTATTTTAATAAAACAGAGTTTATATGAGAGATATATATTTATACCACCAGATGATCAAATAATAGTGAGAGAGAGAGAGAACTGGACCAGTTGAAATAGAGAGACAAGCACTAGTCGAAACAGAGAGAGAAGGCAGCTTGATGTCGCTATGACCCAACCTCGCGAGTCTAGCAATGGTAGCGACTCAACTTCACGAGTCCAACGACAGATCATGAACCGGAGGCCTAGGGTTTTCGCGAATAGGTCGCGAGGCAGAGAGCGAGAGAGAGAGAGAGAGAGAGAGAGAGAGAGAGAGACGAACCAGATAACTAGATGGACTGCTTGGGACCTTCGATTGAACCAGACGAACACATAAGAAGAAGAGAGAGTCACGATTTGCGACTCAGAGACAGCTTCTAGGGTTTCGGTTCAGAGATAGCTCTGATACCATGTAAGTTTCTGAATAATTATGTATATTCAATTCTGTCAATTTACAAAGAGTTCATCAGTTTATATAGCCCTAAATCTATGACTGAAAAAGGAAATATTAACTAATTCCTATTTACACAATCATGCCATATATACAATATATTATCACATAATCCACAAAGAAAATAGAGTAACTTGAAAATTATATTGGTAAATAATGCCTTTGCCCTTAGGCTTACATAACTATTTATACTAGATAAAGTCTTAGAAACCAAGCATACTTGGAAACCAAGATAAATATAAGAAAATAATAAACTAAGATAATATTAGTCTTGGTCACCAAGTATACTTGGAGACTAAGCCTTCGTTTGGGAAGTGGGTTGGTTTTTTGGCTTTTTTGGCTATTTTAGCTTGGGGCTACAAAAGCCTTGTTTGGGAAGAGCTTCTGGCTTTTTTTACTTTTTTGTGAGAGAAAGAATGTAATGATTATAGATTGGATGTGATGTTTTGTCTTATTGGATTAAAAAACTTATTTTGTTTTTTGTGGCTAAAATAGCCAAAAAAGCCCCAACTTTTGCTTTCCAAACAAAGCCTAAGTATTACAAAAAAGTAATTAGTTAGAATAGTCCTTGGTCACCAAGGAAAAGAGAGTCCTTCCTTGGTCACTAAGGACTATATAATCCTTGGTCATCAAGGAGAATTTATTCTTTAAATAAGAATCTTGGTAGCCAATTAAAATTGTCCAAAATTATGACTCTCGAATTGCACCTTTTTGACTTAGGTGCGACGAATCTTTCAACTTTGGGACGACTCCTTGACCTTTGCTTGGGTTTGTCCATTCCTACTGACTTTGACCTGTGACTTGACACCTTAACGAAACCAGTCCTCCTGTCTTGAATGGAGGGGAACAGCTTGAAATTATCAACTCACAGGCCGTAGGGTATTATTCCACTTGTTAGAAGAGTTCAAAAACTGTCATGCACTTATCTTCTCAAAGCTCATCCAATCCTTGTTTTAACATGAACATGCGAGTAAGGAACTTTGAAGCATGTATTACTGTTGCTTTGGAGTTTGATGGAGAATCCTTTTTGTAGTGATATGGTTGTAAGTAATTGGATTCATATGCCTTCAGTTTGTAAATTGGTGTAACTAGGATTTGTAAATTAGAGAGATGGAATCTGATTATAACTGTTACTAAGAAGCTTTTAAGAAACAAAAACTTGGACGACTTCTGTCATGGTTTAGTAAACATTGGAAGAAAACCCTTTTTTGGTGCAATTTCTATACAGCGGAGATGTTAAATACTTTTAAATGACATTTAACATGTGGAGTTGAGGCAGTGGAAAACATTGAATTTTAAATGTGCTTGTTAACATCCAAATATTAATTTTTTTGATTAATGGTGACGTATTCTGCTAGTGGATAAACCCAGTGTTATTAAAAGCGATAAGCGCACCAAGGCGCCAAGGTCTCTTGGGGCCTTAGGCGCAAGGCGCAAGGCGAGGCGCAGGCTTTATCGAAGTAAAGCGCACCACGACAAGTTAAAATAATATACTTTAATATGAGACATATAAGCAAATAACTAACTGGTATAACATAAACAAAACGCAATATTGAACATTTAAAAAAATAAATACCAACAAATATCGCTATTTTAACATAGACAAATGAGTATAAGCATGCATTTCAAAACATAAAACGCGAATATCCATGATCTAAAAGTCAACTAATAACAATATTAATTAATTATATGCACCTTGGTATACATAGGGACTGAAATTAACATACACCACACACATTAATTAATTAATTATTTATTTATCATAATCAATTAATTAAATTAATTAATTTATCATAATCAATTAATTTATTTATTTATGAATTAATTAATCAATTAATTTATTTATTTATAATTGAAAAATTGAAAAAAAAAAATATTTTCAGACTCAACTCAAATATTTTCAGACTCAACTTAAATATTAATTAATTTAATTTATTTATTTATAATTTATTTATTTATTTATTTTCAGACTCAATTCAAATAATTGAAAAAAAATAAAAGAAAGAAAAAAATAAAAAAATAAAAGCTGAAAAAAAAAATAAAAGAAAAAAAATAAAAAACCGAATCAAAACAGTTGAAAAAAAAAATAAAAGAAAAAATAAAAATAAATAACAACAGAGCTGATCGAAGTAGAAGTAGAAGTAGAACCTGCGAAGACGAAGCACAGAGACGAGTCGAACCTGCGAAGAACCGAGCTGATCGAAGTTGAAACCTGCGAAGTTGATCGAAGTAGAGCCTGCGAATCGAACCAGCGAACCCTAATCGAAGTCGAGTCGCAGTCGCAGAGGAAGAGGAAGAGACGATTTGGTTTTTTGAACACAGGAAGAGGCTTCGATTAGGGTTATCTGAGCCCTATTTGGCTTATATGGTCCATGAGTCGTAATCCTCTGTGATTACGAGGCCTTCGATTAGGTCCATTAGGTTCATCTCAGTCGTTCGATGGGATCTACAACTTGAACCCTCAGTCGCGCCTAGGCGATCGCCTCGCGCCTCTCGCGCCTTGCTCCAGTCGCGTCTCAGGCGCACGCCTTATTCAAGTCGCCTCGCCTGGCACCTCGACAGGCGCCGATGGTGCGCCTCGCGTCGCCCTGCGCCTAGGCGCGCGCCTAGGCGCGCCTTTGATAACACTATAAACCTTCAATAAACATTTGGAGTTCAAGTTACATGTGTGATGCAAGGATGTGAACTACTGTTACTAATATTTTTATGGGTTTATGATAAAAGTGGATCTTCTTTGAAAAGTTGAAATGGTTGTTGCTAGTGGAGGTTTTGAAAAGAAATGGTATGGAAATTTGTGTTAGTGTGTGTGGAGAACATTCAAATCAATGCTTTATTTCGTGGAATTTGGGTGTTGGTTTTCCATTTGCTTTGCAAATAGGCTGCTGTAGATTAGCCTCAAAACTATCCTAAGAAGCATGGACATGGATACGGACATGTGACATGACACGAACATGGCACAGACACGCAGATTTTTAAAAAAATGAAGGGCACGACACGTTGGTGACACATGCAAAACGTATAATTTTATATATTTATTATGTCATATTTTTAAATATTTAATATGTATTTTATGTCAAATATTTAATTTTATCAAATTCATTAACCTTAGGTATGCTATTTTAGTAAAAAAATAATCCCTAGCATGTCCTTAACGTATCCACAGCATGTCCCTAGCATGTTTGCAACATGTTCCTAGTGTGAGTCCAACTATTTCTAGAGTATCTGACCCGTGTTCGGAGCCTATTGGACACTTGTACATGACCTCTAGAGAGGTGTCTGTGCTTCATAGAAACTATCTAATCTTCTCTTATTTGAGGTCATACATTCTTCAGTGGTTCAGAAGTGAGACTCTTGATTAATAACATATACAAATGGAAGGCACCCTATGAGGAAATAGGAGTTGTCTAGCTATAGGTGATGCAGGGTATAAGAAGCTCAAGGAAGAGCAAATTCAAGTGATGATATTTGGCAATTGACATGATTTCAAAGAAAATTTATAGGAAGGAACCATACAGAATTATATCCTAGCATTATTGGAATCTTATTTTATGATTATTTTTATGTTTTCTAAGATTTTTAGATCAAGGGTATTTTGGTAATTTTATATTTTCAGGCATGGGTTGTAGGGGTCGCCCATGAGTTGTCTTGTGGGTCAAGTCATTTAATTGATTTTTATTTATGTTTTTTATTTGGTTTTAAATTGGTTTTGGGAGTCAAATGTATTTTTAGTAGTTTTCTATTTTGGTTCTAGTTGGAATACGAAGTCTCTAAAGTCTGTAAAATGTTGGAATAGGAAGTCTCTAAAGTCTATATAAAGCCATGTAACGCTTCTAATAGAGTTTATATTTTAGTAAATTTCAAGAGCTTTGCAGCTTTCTTATGGATTATGTGATGCAATGAAACTCTAGGTGCGATGCCTAAGGGATTCTAAGAGGGATTCCTAAAAGCTATCTTCTTCTCCTTTCTTTCCCTCTTGTATTTTCTGCACTTTCACAGCCCAAACACTGTTCAGAGTCCTTAAACAATGTCAAAATCTCATCTTTTTTCATGCTTAAACTCTCACCCCTTTATTATCCGTACAAACTCTTCAAAACTCTATATTCTTATTGCGATTTTGATTGTCAAACCCAATTAAATTCAGGCCCAAAAGAACTAATTTGCCACTGTCTCTATTCATTCTACATCAGCAGGTCCTGATATCTTTTCACTTATAAAAAAGGTCTTGAACATCTTTCCAATTAATTATTTTGCTTATTCTATCTGTAGTAATGCCGCTGGGGCAGAGACTGGAATTAGATTGTTTTGCATTTTTGTTGGGTTCAATGGAATTTTGGTATAATAATGAACAAGAGAAGGTTACTTTTATTTATATATATGTATAGGCATTTTATGATTCATGGATATTGCCCTTCGTGCTTTTTTCCTCAATGGAGTACTAGATTTGAAGCCTGGAATAGGAGAAAAGCTTGAGGAAGGGCAAGGCATCAAAGAAATGCAATGATGCATGCAATATGGGGTACTGTGATCTTTTCTGTATTAGGTACAAGTATCGGGTATTAGTGTGAGTGCCAATGCATGTCTAATTGTCAAGCATTCCTAAACGTAGGGCTGCAAATGAAATGAGCCAAGCCGAGCTTTTGGGTGTTCGAGCTTGATTTGTTGAGAATTAGTTGAGCTCAAACTTGAGATGAGTAAAGTCAAGCTTAACAAATCAAGCTCGGCTTGAGTCAACTTGATAACATAATTAAGCTCGAGCTTAAAAAGAAAAAAAATTCAAACTTCAATTAATTTGCATATTAAGAGAAAAAGAGAACATTATTAACAAAAATAAAATCTTGTTTATATTAATAATAAATTACTTCAATCAAATATGTAAATTTATACAAACACCAAATACGGTTAGAAAAATAAGCTAAATTAACAAAAGTTATTTGATTTTGATTTATTATTAAAATAAATATTAATTCATTTTTTTTTTTTTTTTTTTGTGTTCATGAGCCTTATTGAGTAGAGCCTGGGTCTACTTGAGCTTGGCTCGAATACTAAGTGAACCTAAAAGTCAAGCTCGAGCTCGTTCATTTAGTAAACGAACAGAGCTTGAGCTATTTATGAACAATTCAGTTTGTTTATAGCCCTACCCTATGTTATCTGGAACGTGGAACGGGAACGGGAACGTGGTATGCCATATGTTCTAAAATGCAGTACGATAGGGGTAGACTTGTATATATTATACTTTAAAGATATTTCTAGAGTAATTTTTTTTTTTTTTAAATTATTAGACATCCAATAAAATGTAATATTTTTTATGAGTATGATGATCCTTTTTTTTATTTTTTATCTGGTCAAAACTTAACTCACCTTAGATTTTAGTTCATTATATTTGATTTTTTTTCTCCTAAGGTAACACTTAAGGACATATATTGAAAAAAACTTTTGGAATCACTTTGGATCACTAAATTTACCGTTTTGGAACAGAAGTGTACCATGTTTCGTAACGTGCGTACCGATATGTAATTCGCGGGGTATTAGCATTTTCTGGTAACATAGGTCCTACCTAAACATAAATCTTAGAATATTGGGATATGTTTCCAAAAGTTGGTATGGGTACGAGGACACCACCTGCACACAATAGTTGTAAAAGCATTAAATATGCTTATTAAATAGCTAAGCAATCTTATTCCATTCACTTTATCAACATTGTTCATAATTTTGGTTGTAATTTTTCCTTTGGTTGTGGAGTTGCCATAGTTAAAACATATTGGTTATGCATTACTATCTCAGCCATTTAGTTTGTTCCCTTCCATGCTGGCCTTAGTAGTAGGAAACTCCTATGAGGGCCTCACTCATCGTTCTGGAAATTAGTCCCCACTCCTGTTCCCTTTCCAACCTTAATACTCTTGTATATGGGTCTCGCTTCCCTGTCCTCGTTCCTGCTCCCGCTTCTGTCCTTGTCCTTGTGCTTGCTCCCGTCCCTGTCCCCACTCGTCCTCACTCACGCTTTCTCTTCAGTCCTGTCCCAGTCTCTGCTCTTGTCTCCATTCCACCCCATCCCTCTCTCTCCTTGCCCCACTCCTGCTTTGTGCAACTATGGTGCTCGCTGATTGAGATCATGGAGAAGTAATACATATGTCATGGCATCACAACAAGCAGTTTTAGGTTTCAACATAATTAGAGGCCCAAACTGCTTGTTCAATATGAGGATTAGAAGTACTTGCTGGTGTGTGAAGATGGCTTATTTTTAATGGCGCACAGCTTCTTCTCTGACAAACATTTTGCTTCATAGGTGTGAACCAACTTTTTTCTTATTTTCCCTTTTCAGTTGTTCTAAATTCTAAATGAAAAAAAAAAAATAAAATGATAAACAACCAAATTTCAGGAGTTCTAGTTTGCCAGGAATCAATTTGAGAACCCCAACTTAGTAGTCACTTTTTGAACAAGGGAAGGGATAAGTGGCAAAATTTTTTGTTTTTAATTCCAAGTGATGTTTATTTGTTTTGTACTCTTGACCAGTCCCAAAAGCTTCCCTCCCTCCTAATCCTCTCTTTGTGACATAATTCTTTAGTATTACTAAATAGTAACATTAAAAGTCACACTCTCGAAGTTTGTAACAGGAACTGATATACTGAACTTGTTTTGCAAGATGGAAGATGAACCTTCTGAATTACTGTTGAATTCTAAGAAACACAGGAGGGAGCCAGTAGTTGATGAGTTGCAAAGCCTGACAAAGGAATCTTCTCTAGCCTCTGGTGGGTTAATCAGCCCGAGAACTGAAACTGAAACTGAAACTGGAGCCTCATCTGAAAGCAGTGTTGTAGCCAGTGAGGAATCTTGTTCTGAAGATGGTACAGCTAGTACTTCTTATGACGATCAGTCTTTTTCAGGCTCAGTTTCTGCAAATTTAATGTCCAATTTGGATGTTGTTAATGGTATTGGTAATGAGATGGACAAGGACGAATCTCAGATTTGTGAAGAGGTTATACATCCAAGTGATTCATCTCCTCAACAGCTTGGAGATTCTCACTCGGATGAAGTTTCTGTTGAAAATCATGCAAGTGAAGGGATATCTATCCGTAATTCTGTTTCTGATTCTGCTTCTGTTGTTTCTGATTCACAAGTAATTTCTCAGTCCCTAAGAGATGATAGTGTTCGAGAGACAACACCTCAAGGTCTTGACTTCCTTGTCTCAGATAGGGAATGGGTCCAGAGAAGTGGAAGTGTTCTTCATGTTGATGTGGTGAGTATCTCTTCCAGCAATTTGTCCAACAGTGCCACTGAAATAAGTAATCGTGAAGCAAGACGAAATAGTAGAAGACTGTTCTGGGATGCCTTTTCAAGACGCAGTTCTAGAAGGCATAATGATTCCCAAACATTTGTTTTCTCAACTGATGATACTGATGGCCTAGGATTTCATGACAGATGGCTTCTTGATTTTAGTGGTGATTTCTTTGATGATGGGGCTGGAGGTGATTCTGGGTACATGGGAAATAGAATTCACAGCATGAATGAACGGCGTCGGCATTCAAGATCTGAGGTGATCTTTCAAATACCTTTTTGATTAATGTTCATCTATTTTGAACACTTCGGGAGTAATTTTGTGTTCTCCTGGCCAATACGTATCTTTTTGACATTTCTAGAGTATCTCTATGTGCTGTGTCTTTATTTTCTTGACAAAACCAGCATGTATTTCATAACCAATTTTAGACATTATTTTATTGTACATAACTTCTTGGATGTTGGGTTTTACTTCTTAGAGGTCTGTGTACTGTAGAATAGATCAACATTTGTTGGACTGTAGGAGTTTTTTTAGTGGCACTCAATATGTTCATTTATGTTATTTCGGCATCCAATAATAAGAATAGAATTAGATTTTCTTCACATTATTGGTTTGTCTGTTTGGCTTTTATGGTTAAGCTATATGCACACGTGTATTTATTTATTTTTCATGGCCACTAGGGAAATTTTACCAAGTGCTAGCTGTGGAACTTTTTGCAGGTCTGGGAAAGACTTCATAGTGGCCGTGAAAGGGGTAATCCTCGAACTAGTAGATGTCCATCAGGGCTTCATGCTGATGGCACATGCTCATGTGAATCAACCTCAATGCCTGAGGAATCTGGCACTCGTGCAAGTATTTCACGAATAGTGATGCTAGCAGAAGCATTATTTGAGGTAACTCCCCTTGATCAGCTGTCATGCTTTATTTTCCTTGTGGCTACTCTCCCTGGTAAGACTTGATTATTTGCTTGATCATTTGTGAGGCATGACTTATATTATTGCAACTTTTGGTGTTTACGTGTACAATATCCAACTTGTTGAAACTTGTTCCTTGCACTGGGCTTGGCGGATTTTACTTCGTAAAGTAATTTTTTTTTTTTCTTTTTTTTTTCGTCTTTTTAAATTAGTGTTTGTATGCCTTGAAGCAGGTATTTCAATTAGTGTTCATTAATGTTAATTGTTCTTTTGGTTGATGGCAAAGAGTCTGGTAGTTGTGTAAGCATTTTATATGGTTGTGCTTTGTGAAGACTCATGTAAAGTTCCTCAAAATGAAAATATGTTTTCTTATCTAGCCCCTGTCAATTATATTGTAGGTTTCTATTGGCTACTCTTCCTCTCACAAATTGCTTAGCAGTTAGCATTTACATGCTTATGTTAAACCTGTTTATTTGTTTTGTGTTTTATTTATTTAATTTTTAGTTAATGGGTTTTTTTTTTTTTGGCTGGAAAATGCATAACTCTTACTGTTTCCTTTTAAGGACTAATAAGATTGTACTTATCAAAAAATGAATAAATTCTGAGAATTGTCAATATATAAGACCATTAAATCCTACTTCTGCAAATTAGTAAATAATTTATTAGACTTCTAGTTTTGTTGTCTTGATTTATAATTACAATGTTGGCAGTAACTTACATAGACATGGTTTTCTAAATGACGATTTTTTGAATAATATTTCAGCAAAAGTAGGAACTTCTTTATTAATTTCCAAATACAAATTGCAAAAGAAAAAAAGAAAACAAGTTCTTGAGCTGTCATATTATAATTTTTCTAAATAAATAGATTAAGTGACTTTCTTGTTTTGGTAATAAGCATTTACATCATGACTCCTTAAGTACAATTCCGTCTACTCTTTCAATAGTAGGGGAAAAAAAAAAAATTCTATTTAATTTCAACATTTTTTAACCTTTGAGGTTGCAATATATTTTTCTCAATATTTAGCCCCAAGAACAATTATTCATTTAGTTACATGAAATAATTTGAATGCTGACTTTATCATTTAATTAAGAAGACATTATTTATAACATTTTTTAATCTAATTTCCTAGATTTTACGAACTTTATTTTTTTGAGTTGATTTCCCGTAGTTGGTTGTAAAATCAGTAGTCATTGGTAATTCTTTCTAGATTTCTCAACAGCCAAGTTTTGGATAGGATCTTGTAATGGATTTTCAAAAATTCAGTCACAATTTAATGCTAATTTGATTTTGGACTGTCTTTGTCCAAAAGAATGGGGAAAAAAAGAAAGACAAAAAGGAAAGGATTGGGAACTGTGAATTTGATTATTTAGGAAAAGAGAAAATAATGACAGAAAATAAATTTCTTGAATTGGTTGTTAAAACAGTAGTTACTCGTATATAATTTCGAAAGAATATATATGTATTCAAGAAAATTGAACCAAACAATATAAAATTTCTAAAATTGTATCATCCATATGGCGCCACAAATATGAGCGAGCTCATATGATCATTTTTTATTCTTATTTTTATTTATTTATTTATTTTTTGGGGTAGATATATAGTCAAAATATGGTTAAATTGCATTTCTTCGTTTTTGTGTAAGAACTAAATGTTGTATTACGCAGCTACGCTAAAAGAAAATGGCAATATTGATCTTTTGAATGTTGAAACATTGAAGAATCGATAAATCTTCCTGCAACCAAAAGTAGAACGAATTTAGCATGATGGATCTCAATATATGAACTTACATCTCAATCTCCTAAAAAGCAGCCTAAATTTCTTTGTTATGTGAGGCAAAGAGGGCAGCAGTCTAAGCTTTGCTTGATTTTCCTTTGAATACACCAATTGTTCTGCAACCCAGCAAATATTGAATTGAGCTGGCCATAATGCGGTACACTTAATGGATGGATAGAATCAAACTCCATAGCTCTATAGCAGCCTCACAATGCAACAAGAGGGTAGTAGCATATGTCCCTAAAGGACGGACTAATTGGTCCTACTAAAAGCAATGAGGAGACTTGTGGATCCTTAAAAGGGAAGAAAGTAGGACCTTTTGTTTTTTGGTCCAATGGTGGTGGGCTGTACAAGGATGGTATTTTGTTCCTAGATTTCTGGTACCACCGAAAAGAGACTTTATCAGCCAACCAAATCTGCACCTTCAAATGGTTGGGGGTGGCGGCGAACATAGAAGTACACATGAATTGATTTGTTTGGTTCGGATTAGTACAACCTATGATACAAGTTGACCTAAATTTTCTAGATACAAATATTGTCGATTTTCCCTAAAATTAATGCAAAAATTAACCAATTTACAGTCCAACAATCTAGTATGGCTGATGAAGTCACAGAACATGGTTTGGTTTGGCATGGGTGCTCTTATATAAGATGGAATGAAAAAAAAAAAGTACTTAAAAGGAGCCAAAGATAGATAACAATAGTGGTCCAAAGTGGATAATAATCCCATTCTTGATGAAGCTCCTTATATAAGCCATTTAACCATCTGTAACACTAGAGTTTGTATCTTCATACATCTAAGCCATCCAACCTCTGCCAATGAGTTCCTGTGAAAATCCAGTCCAGTTCTTTGAGGGGACAAGCCTCCCTTCACACGGAGCAACCATTAATGTTTGAAGGATGCATGGAAGCAAAATCTTGCAAACTTAACAGAGTTTTTGGAGCAACCATTAATGTTTGATGAGACCGTCAATGTTTCAGGAGCAACCATTAATGTTTGATGATACATGTTACTTCTAAATTATTCTTTTAAATTCTAGTTTAGGTCCTAGTACGAGAGACAAGGTGCTTCGTTGAAAATTATCCCAGTGCTTGATGAATTAAGCTTGTAATAAGTAACAAGATTTGTATTGAAGGGAGAAATTGGCTTGAAGTCAAATGTGATCCATGACTTGTCACTTGAGATGTTTGGAGTGCTGGTGAGGTGAGTTGCTAGGAATGAATCATCTAATGGTCCTGATGTTCTATGGGCGATTTGTCTATTATGGTCTTTTGTCAAATGAAGAATAAAAGAGATCGACCTGCTCAGATTAAATACTTGTAGATAAGTTGCAAGTTCAATGCATAGAATTATTTTCTCCCATGATCCCTTATGTTATTGTGCACATGTATTTTTGTTATGTTTAATTTATTGGGTTCTGCATGTCAACCATTAACATTTTTTTCCTGTTGTAAGTTGTAACTATATTCAAAATAATTAATGACGCCCTAGATTTAAGGCCGAAGGAGAACTTGTATTCCAAATGACCTTCTAGAGAGAAAATTGTTCTTTATATTTGGGGACCTGGGGTATTATGTTTAAGCTTTGCAGTATATGTTGCTTTGGTTTGTTATAATGTTTGATCTGCAGGTATTGGATGAAATTCATCGGCAACCTGTGTCACTTTCCTTATCTGTGGTCTCCCTCCCAGCTCCTGAGGCAGTCGTTGACACTCTTCCTGTTAAGCATCATAAAAATTCCGATATAGCTGAGAGTGCAGATGATGTTGCACAGTAAGTTTCTCTTCGCACTCCACTTCCTGGCAAGCTATATATACATATTAGGATTAATGAATTATTAGATTCAAATAACCGAATGTTCTTGGATGCTTGAAATGTATGTTGGGTTGGTTCTGCATTAGTTCTTTAGTATTTAATAATGTGCTGCTTACTGTGACTGATGCGGACAGGAAAGGAATCGGATGATGAATTTTATTGTTATTTTCTTACTTATAATTTAGGGAAAAATTTACCCCATTGTGGTTAAGAGCTGAAACACTTTATCCCCTTATGGTTTAAATATAGGGATATATATGGTTTTGGACTAAATTGCAACACTAACTCTAGTAGTGTCAATGACAAAAAGACATCTATATCCTTCTTTGTCTTTCAAATATTATTCTTTACAATAAAAAATTAAATTTATTTATTTATATTAATTTTTAGGGTTAATTACAAATACATCCCCTGAGGTTTGTCTAAAATACAAATTCACCCCGCTGGCTTAAGAAATTACATTTTGCCCCTTGGGGTTTCAAATCACATGACAAATACCCCATTCTGTTAGTCAACTGTTAGGTCAATTAATTAATTTTGCTAATGTCAATAATTTTATTTATTAAAATACATATTTAACTGTCAATGCTCTTTTCCTTGTGTGAAAAAACAAATAAAATAAATAAATAATGGAAAAAATGGAGGGGGAGGTGATGAGGTAGCGGTGGAGGGGTGAAAGAGGTGGGGAGGCAATGAGGCAGCAGTGGAGGGGTGGGGGAACAATTTGGGGAGTTGGTGGAGGTAATGGTTGTCACGGTGGAAGAGTGGGAGGGGGGAGGAGTGGCCACTGTATTGGTTCCAATGAGGAAGAATAGAAAAAAATGAAGAAAAAAGGAAAGGGAAAAAGAAGAAGAGAGTGAAGATGAAGAAGATGTGGGTAGTAGGATCATTTTCTTTAGGTATTGGAAGGTAATTGTTTAAAGTCAAACTTTGACAAGGGAGTATTTGTAATTTCTCAAACTAGAGGGAAGAATTTGTATTTTAGACAAATCTCAGGGGGTATATTTGTAATTTACCCTTATTTTTAAACCTAATCAAGAATCAAATTTATTTTACTAATTAATTTTTTTAATTTTTTATAGCCTTTTAAACTTGATTTCATATTTAATAGCATATTAAATAATATATATTTACATATATATACTTCTATACATTTATATACAAATACATAATTCACACAACAATGGAGGAGAAAGAGGTGGGGGTGGTTATATACAAATACATAATTCACACAACAATGGAGGAGAAAGAGGTGGGGGTGGTTAAGTGTTGAACCCAAGCTCTGGTCAATGGACTTCATGATGAAAACCTGTCTGATTTGTTGACTGCCAGACTCACTGTCTTGTATGAGCCTTTGCCTACCCAACTCCCATTGACCCAATTTCCAAAACTCAATTTTAGGAATGCTGAACACCAAATTTGGGGTTGCTTTTAGCTTATTAGGGTCCAAATGTGTCTTTATATATATATATATATATAGGGCTCGTTTGGAAACTTGACTATTTTAGTTGACTTTTTGGCTATTTTTTTAGCCTGGGTAAAAACGTTTTGTTTGGAATGATAGTTGGCTTTTTTTTCCCCTATATTATTTATTATTTATTTATTTATTTTTTTGATTGTTGTGAGAGAAAAAATAAAATGATTATGGTTTGGATGTGACATTTTGTCTTATTGACTATTTTAGTCTTTTTGTGTTTGTGTGTGTGTGTGTGTGTGTGTCTTTATTGGCTATTTTAGCCCCAAACTTGCATCCCAAACACCCCCATAGTGTTATTTTGGATGTAAGAAAGTAATGTTCTTGCACAGTTTACCAAATAAACTATTTTGTTCTGTTAATTTGGACTAATGAGGTGGCGGGGTTGGCGGGTTGAGAAATCTGGTCATTGGGTGTGGTAGTGCTGTGGGAGGTAGGTTTAATGATGATTGAGTTAGGGTTGGAGGAAGTATATGAAGTCAAGGACAATGGTGTCTTTCTGCATAAAAAAATGACTTTTTAAAATTTTCTTGGGTTTAATTCTTGATACCGGCATGTGGGTCTCAAATTAGTTAATTTGGATGGAAAACTTAACCATTGCACTTTAGTCCAAACGACAAGGGAGGTATCTGGTCATATTTGAACTTTCCAAGGGGGTAAAATGAATTTTGCCCTATAATTTAAGAGATTTTATTATTTTATTTAGTATGTAATTAGGAAGTTTTTATTTTAGAAACACTTAATTAGCATTTTTTGTGTACTTATAAATAGCCCATTATGTCAGGAGGATTATGCAACTTGATTGAATTGAATTGAGAATTTTTTATTTTGAGAATTAGGGTTTTAATTTATTTTTCTTGTTTTGTTTGTTTCTTTATTATTGTGTTCTCTGTCCGGCCATCCTATATCATCAGTGACACTGCCACTCCTTCCACTTTTCTGAACATATGTTAATATTGTCCTCATTGGTCAAATTCAAAATCAGCTGTTTATGTTAGCCTTCTATTTTACCTAGTTAGGATTTAACAATTTCATATTACAGGTGTTACATATGCTTGAGTGAGTATGAAGAAGGGGATAAAATACGGGTTCTTCCTTGCCACCATGAGTTTCACATGTCGTGTGTTGATAAATGGCTGAAGGAGATACATGGGTACCATAATCTATACTTCCATAAACTTTTTCCTTTGGTTTTTGTTTTTTGAGAAAAAAAAAAAGAAAAAGAAGTTATTTTTGACAGTGCATATTTCTTTCTTTTGTTTCTCCGCTGGTCTTTCTCAGGGTGTGCCCACTCTGCCGAGGAGACGTTCGTGAGGGATTCACGGAGGAGCCTGTCTGCAACTCAGAGATACCTGTTTGATTAAAATTGTTGGGTACTTGTAAATAAGGCGGTTTTGCATTGGAAATGTTGTTGTTAATGCCTTCAAAATATATTTGTACTGTAGTATTTCACTACATTTTTTCTGAGCCCATATTTCCTTCCCTTTTTTCTTCTTCACATATCAGCATTGTACAAACTTACACAATAGTCACAGAAATGAGATCTTGCTCTTTTGTGAAATATGCGTTGAACTCTATTAGTAAGCGTTTTATCAGATTAGATCATGAGCAGAGATAGAACCATGGTGGTGAAGTGTTCGAGTATTTATCTGATCTTTCTCAGCTTTACCGGTCTTGTGTTTGTACCCAGTTTACCGTAGGATAACACTAACTGGTCTTGTGACTCTTTATCAGCAGAGGCTACATACCCATTTACCATAGAATCGAATCCTTGAACACCAAATGTAGGCTCTGGTGCAGTCCTCGGATATGCCACAACACTCACATTCCACCGCCTTCACAGCATCCGTGGTTGACAAGTTGGAAGGGAATCCGTCTTTAGGTCCATGTATTTGGATGTGCCCATCTCAGAAGGCTTGTCTGAGACTTCCCTTTTAAAGATTATATCCAAGGGTAATTTCCTTATACTGGTTCTTGAGGCCATTGTTCGTGTGTGAATTTTGGAATTATTGGTTCTGTAGAGCTCTTTGCTAGAAAGGTGGTAAATGCTGCTTGGGCTTCTGATCCCAAAAAAAAATAATAATAATAAATAAATAAAATGTTGCTTGTGTTTCGCTCCTGGATTTGTTGAGGGCAAAAAAGGAAAGTGAATGACTTTTATTTATTTATTTATTTTTTTAAGAGTGTTGCTATTAGCACTTGTCAAAATTTTTTGGACCTCTATTTCGTTGGACCCAACCCTAAACCTTAAATTTTAATAGTACTTTTTTGGACACCCCAACTTATTACCAAATCTATTTATATTCATAATATTTTCACAATCAATTACACAGCCACCCAGTTTGTTTCATCTCCTCCGCACCGACTCGAATCCATTCCATTTCTTACAGAGTGCTGCTTGGGACATTGCTTTTGGTGGAAATTCGTTTGGTGCTACTAAAATTTCGTCTCCTCTGTTTCACATATAATATATATATATATTTTCTTACAAAGTGCTGTTGAAATTCGTTTTGGTGGAAATTAAATACTTTAGAGCCGAACCGACATTACAGTACTGAGACAAGCTGTAGACTTTTTCATCTACCATCAAATGTATAATTTACATCTCTCTTCTCTTCAATTAATCATGACCACACAAACAAATACCCTTTACCAATTAAAACTACAACCACACAAAATTCTAATTGTAAGAGAATATTATAATGTAATGGATAGCCTGATTTCACATAAAATTTAAATTTTTTAGGGAATAGAGGTCTGAATATTATAATCTAATGGATGGCTTGAATATTATAATGTAATAGAAGTCTACATACCAACTAGAAATAAAATAAAATAAAAATATCAGAACCCCTTTGTCTTTTAGAAAATTTGTTTAGCTGATCCTTTGTCTTGGAGTGTTGGGTATTTTGGTTGTGCTTTCTTTGTGCATGAAGAAAACAAAACTAAAGCACACCAAAAACTTATTTGAATTTTCTACAAAAAAAAAAAAAAAAAAAAAAAAGGAAAGGCAAACAAGGCAGCAACCTGCCAAATTTTTTGATTCACATTTTCAACTTCTTTTCCATGTATTTTTATACATCAACTTATAGCCACATAATCACACAACACTTGTACTAGCTGTATTCCACATAAGCTAACTCTAATTAGAATGACCCTCAAGATATTCTGTAGCAGGATGATTATACACACCACAAACAACCATCAAGATCTAGTCATTATTTGTGGCTAATTTTTTTCCCTTCAATGAAAAAAGGACATTCACATTTTTTTGTACCAGTCAGTCTTGTCTTTTTTTTTTGTCTTAGGCCTATGTTTTTTCGAGTGTCCTTATAAGATCCACTCATCTCACAAGCTAGGCTAAGTCTTGGCTTGCTACCGCGAATATCACCCCCATCTGATTTCTGCACGACAATAACGAATCCATTTCTTCTTCCAACTTGACATGCCCATCGAATTAACTCATCTCGACTCTTGAAATCTGAAATAAATAAATTAAACTAACTAATTATTGCACATAAAAAATGACATAAAAGGTACATTATTTGTAAAACAATCAAAGACTCATCTCATGAGTAACAAATTCATTATTATAATCTATTACAAGTTCTGAATCAACCTTACTGCCTCTAGTCGAAATATCACCTTGAAAATACGTGTGAATGTAATTTCAAAATTGAAAAAATAATGTTTAGTTGAACAGTCCCTGAACTAATGCTTTTGTTTAGTTCAACAGTGCCGAAAATAAAGATGATATTCGGTTTAATAGTACTAACTATATGCATTAATGTTCAGAACCTATGTATTAAACGAAAGTATTATGTTCAGTACTATATTACCGAACATAATCCTAACAGTCAGCAAACTAGTACCGAACAAATCAAACAAAAGAAGACTTACTAAAAACGACCGAGAATGTTAATGCAAGACAAATAAACTTACGAATGGAACGTCGGTTTCATTAGAATTGTTGTCATCGTCCTCCATTGCTTTATACAGTGAAATAAGTGATGAAGTGTACGTTATACTTGAAGCAAAACTTTCAAGTTCAATAGGATTGATGATGGTGATGTAGATGACACATTTAGAGTTTAAGATGATTATAAAAAATAATAGATTTAGGGTTTATGTTGGTTGATTATGAAGAATAATAAGTTTAGGGTTTACAAACATGGAATATGTATAGTTGGAGTTGGAGGTGGGGGTGGGAGTCTAATATTATAGAGTATTAGTTCTTATTTGATAGGTGGATGTTTCATTTAATAATGTCTTTTAATGAAATTTTATTTTAGGGTATAATTGTAATAAAAAAAATTATAAATTTAGGGTTCAAAGAATTTTGACAGGTGATAACAGCCGCACTCTTTTTTCACGTCATCTAAAATCAAGACACAACATGGAGCTTAGCAAGAAGGCCAAAAAACAAAAAATGCGCAAGCTTTAATTTGATTTGATTTATATTTTTATTTTAAGAACAAGAAATTCTTGGGTTTTTATTTGTGGCAGATCTGTCCTTGAATATTTATCGAATAAGCTTGAAAGGGCTTCATGAAATATTTGGATTGTGTAAAATTTGGACACTGTTTTTGTTTATTTATTCTGAATGGAATAACTGAAAGAAAAACCCTTAAATGAAACTCTGAGCAAGTTTAGGTGCTTACCTTTTTAAAAAAATTGGAGGGAGGATTCGTAACTTTAAGTAAGAGTAATTCCAATTTTTTTTTTTTTTTTTGTTTGGGTGAAACACCAATAAATCCTAAAATGTGATTTTGTGAACTGTTTAACTCTCTCTTTTTTTCTTATGAACTCAAAGGTCCTATTAAAGTGGAAATTACATAAAAATGTAGTCACTTACATATTTAGGTTTAATTTTTTAGAAATAAAAGTGGGTTTATCAAAATGTAAAATTACATATTTGGGCAATTTGTACTATAGAAATTTTTGGATTTTTCCTCATTCTAGAACATCTCACATTACGAACAAAAACCTAATATTCTAACGCAATACTTCAATGTAACACTCTAAAAAACTCGTTAGTGTATTTTTCCCAAACGTAACAATGTAACACTAAAAAAAAAAAAAAAAAACTTCTTTGGTGTACCTTTCCCAAACGTAACACTCCAATGTAATACAAAAAGAAGAAAAAAAAATTCTTAGTGTACTTTTCTCAAACGTAATACTTCAATCAGTAAAATCCCCAACGTAACATTTCAATGTAACACATGTACTTTTTTCAAACATAATACTCGCAGTTTGAAATTATACATTTGTCCAAAACTTACTAAAGAATATTTATATTCCTTTTGGAATGGTTTGAAGAATCTCACATTTTTTTTTTAGTATTAGATTAGAGTGTTACGTTTAGAAAAAGTATACTAAGAAGTTTTTTTTGTTGTTACATTGGAGTTTTACGTTTGGAAAAAGTATACAAAATATTTTTTTTATGTGTTATACTAAAGTGTTACACTAAGGAATTTTTTTAAAGTGTAATATTGAAGTGTTACGTTTGAGAAAAAGTATACTAGTTTTTTTGTGTGTTATATTAGAACACTAAGGAGTTTTTGTGTGTTACATTAGAGTTTTATACTAAGGCGTTTTTTTAGATTATTATATTAGAGTGTTACATTAGGAAAAAATACACTAAGAAGTTTTTTGTGTGTGTTACATTAGAGTGTTACACTAAGAAATTTTTTTGTCTGTTGCATTAGAGTATTACACAAAGGAATTTTTTTAGATTATTATATTAGAGTGTTATATTTGAGAAAAATACACTAAGAAGTTTTTTTTGTATGTTACATTAGAGTGTTACATTAAGGAGTATTTTTGGAGTGTAATATTAGAGTGTTACGTTTGAAAAAAAAATACACTAATAAGTTTTTTTGAGTATTACAATAAGAAATTTTTTTGTATGTTACATTAAGAAGTTTTTTTGAAGTGTTATATTGAAATGTTAAGTTTGGGAGAAGAAAAGTAAGAAATTTTTTTTTTTTTTATGTGTTACATTAGGGTATTATACTAAGATTTTTTTTTTTGAGTGTTACATTGGAGTATTACGTAGTATTAGAGTTTGAAATTATATATTTGGCCAAAACTTATCAAATAGTTTTTGTACTTCTTTTCAAATGTTTGAAAAATCTCATATCCTTTTGAAATGTTTTAAGAATTCCATACTTTAAATCACTTTTGTATTCGTCTTGAAATGTTTTCCAAATAATTTTTTTTTTATATAAAAATTCATCTCAAGAACAAAAAAAAAGAAGAAAGAAAGATAAGGAACGCAATAGAAATAAGGGTATAAACGTAAATTTAATTTTTAAATAATATATTAAATTTATGTTTCCAAAATTAATGAGGTTAATTGGTCTATAAAAAAATCCTTAGGACTAAATGAATTACCATTCTTCAAGATGGGATTTATAAATAAATTTTCCTTTTTTTTTTTTTTATATTTGTTTTACAATTAAAAGATATGTAGAAACTGAAGTTTTATATATATAAAAATCATTTAAAAAAGTCGAATAGAAATTATATTCTCTTATATGTATAATTCAAGAAAAAAAAAAGTGCCCTTTTATTGACTTGGTGCCTTCACGGAAAATAAAAAATTAATTTGGTGGAACTCACCCCTACCATAAAGAGTTCGCTGGACATGTATAATATCGTATTTACTGTACATAGGAGACTTGTGAAGTGAGGGTGCCATGGCTCCAATGTAGTTCCATCTCGTGTACTAATTAGTATATCAATTGATGATGTGACATAATTTAAAATAATTTTGGTATTTGTAATTTATATAATGAGTGTGGTCAATAATAATATCATAACTAGTGTTGGTACACTAGTTAGTACACTAATTGATTCATGTAGCTCCACCGAGTTAGTTAACTAAATCGCCACGCCTAAGAGCATCTCCAACGATGAACTTCTTTTTTCACCAAATTTGAGTAAAAAATGACTCATTTTCTCAATTTGATATCAGTTGCTCCAATGGTGCATCAAAATCCCGTGGGTCAACCAGTTGGTAGACCGATAAAGCCAAATTTTTTTTTTGGGACCTTTTTGAACTGTTTGAACCTACCTATTTAAACTGTTTGAACCAGTTCGTAGGTCAATTTTTGCATGCACTGGTTGACCGGTTGGTCAACCGGGTGGTGGACCAAGGGGTCGACCAAGTGGTCATCCAGGTGGTCGACCACCATGTGTAAAATTCTCAAGCTTTTCTGCTTTAACGGTCACGCACAATAATTTGGTGAAACCTGTATTCTGTTATCAGTTTGATGGTTTTTTTGTTCAATTCTCAATTTGATACCAGTTTGGTGAAATCGTTAGAGCTTCAAAAAGTACATTTTTCACCAAATTTCAAATTTGATGCTAGGTTTGCTGAACCGTTGGAGATGGCCTAACATAACTTGCATGCCTAATTGACTTGCTATAACAAAGCCTGGCCTGTTTTGACGAGAAAATTATTACTTAGCAAAATAGGAGGAAATTGAGTGTACTAGGCATGTGTTCCTGTGTCTAAATGTCAGCTTTTTAGTAATGTTGATTCAATGGTGTTAAATGTTATTTTGCAGATTCAAGTCATTGTCTGTTGGATGTCTCACATCCAAAGAATTAGATCAAAACGCTCGAAGCGAGCAAAACCCTCCCTTGAGTGAGCTGAGCTGGCACAAATAGCATTGCTAAATCTTGACAATGCCATTTTTTTGGGCCAAGCTTTTTGGCATGCGATTGGAGAGGGTTTTTTGGATGGAGCTGTTGGCAATAGCAGCCATTACAGTTGTTGGTTTAGATTCATATAGTTGCCATCATCACAACACTAGTGGTTAAAATTGTAGTTAACAGTGGCTGTTATTGCCTTAGAGCATACCCTTCAAATTTACTGCACATATGGAAATCCCATAAAGAATACATGTAAAACAACAGAAGAATCTATTTGAAGAACAACAATGTTCTTCAACAATAGATCCTTGATACAAATAACCCAAATAGCATTAAAATGAACTTAGACTCTACTTCTCATCCCAACATGGAGTAGCCGTGCCTTGGTCTCCAGAAGGGATTCTGGTCTTGAATATTTGCCGATTCTGGTCTCTGCTTATTCCCATCGAAACTGGTTTGGTCATAATCCGGAAAGAAAGGATTATTTTTAAAGCACTTGTAAGCGCGATCATCCTTCAAAGGGCTACTATGCTTTGCTTGCTTCGTTGTAAATGAATTTTCCTGAGGAGCAAAAAGATTTGGGTGACAGTTTTCATCATCATCGAACGTTGCCCATCTTTTGGAGCCGTTCTGTTTCTCCCTGGCTGCATTTCTCAAACCCTCCATTTCTCCAACATGGTCCTTAAATTCTTTTTTGACCACATTTAACACGACATCACCATAGCGATCACACCAAGACCTAATTTCAAAGAAAAAAAGGGAAAGATATCAAAGTTAAATATAGTGCTCTAATTGGCATCTTAGCAATGTGAATACTGTGACAATGTTGAATGAATGTAAGAATGTTGGCTCACTTGGGAAAGAAATTTTTCAGGTCAGCCTTGTCAACTGGAAGCCGGGTAGAGATAGCTTCGATTTGATCATTTCTAAAAAGAATCACATGAAACAAATAGTAAATCTATGAGCAATCATGGGATGTAAATATTGATAATAATAGAAACAAGGAATTCAAGAGGTTGGTTTAACAGAAAAACTTACGAAAACTGAAGATTCGGGTTTTTAGCATTGAGTTCTGTTTGGATTCGTGAAAGCTCCTTCTTTATTTTATCGCTTAAAACCTGCAAGTTAAATTTTTTTTGGATATATGACAATTAGTCTACTTTTGTTGAACAAGTTACTGGTAACTACTAGTCTAGTTGTAATTAGCTATGAAGAAAATGAATGCTACTACTCAAAATGTAGAACCTTATCAATGAAGAAATCCGACGGTGAGCCATTGGAATGTAACTTCCTCTTGATTTGCTTGGTGTCCGGTCCCTCTCCAAAAGGACTATCTACAATCTTGCATGATTCGAAAAATGCCTCGCTATCCGATCTTTCACTTAGAGGCAGAGGAGCTGATTCATCTTCTGAATCACTTTTCTTCCATTTCTTGAACCCATCAAATCCCCATTGCTTCTTCCCCGATTTTGATATCTTTTCTTCATTATCATAACTATGGTCACTACTTTCATGTCCCTCTCTCTGAAACAGAGTCCCAAATATCTTCTTCTTTCCCCTTTCACCCCCACTTCGGTTCTCTACCTTCATGGACTCAGGTGGCAAGCTCTCTGACATAAGGACGGACCGAGTTTCAGTTTCTTTCTCTCTTATATTACTATTCCAAAAAGGGTTTTCTTTAGAGAGACCTAATTCATTCTTAGAGGCGGCAGAGGATGCACTTCTTTGATCAATCAGCCCAAAATGGTCCGGACCAGGATCGATTAGGCCCTTATCTTCCTTGCTTCTTCCACTTTTGTGAGATGATGCAAAGCCAAATACAGATGTTGATCCTTTAATTTGTTTCATAGCTGAACCGTGCTTCGATTTGGTCTTTGAATTTGAGCTCTCTTTATTAAGTAGGCAATGCTCATCTTTCAAATCAATTACAGACCACTCTTCCCCTGAACTCCCTTTCGGTGCTGCAACTATCACATCTCGTGCCCCGATCTCAGCTCCTTGAACTGCTAGTCTCTGTAACAAAGGCCTCTTCGATGAATGGTACTCGTCCTCTGATATACATTTTGCATACAACAATTCCTACGAGGAAGAACAATCAAAATGGTGCTTTATTTTTGCAAGTTGAATTCAATTTGTGGTCCAAAATCAGCTACTTTTACAATCAAAGCTAACAAAACAGATGCGATTAAAATATTTTCAAAAATTAAGCCAATTATGCAGAAAAATCAAGAAAATCAATGAATCATACAAGGAAAGCAATTGGTACATACAAATTAAAGCTATTTTCACAAATCGAATCTACAAAGGCAGATATCCAATTTATATTTTGAGAAATTAAACAATTGAGCAGACCCAAAATAAAATGACATTAAAGGACAGCTCATCATGCAAGAAATCAGCTAATTTTTCAAGACTTCAGAACATTTTAGGCAGCAAATGCAAAATCCCAAAAATGAATCAGCAACAAGATGAGCTGAAAGGACGGGAGATCTAATCATACAACAAAATCAGTAGGTATTTACAACATCATTCAAATTTATGTAGTAAAATTAATTTTACTAGTTGCTAGAGCTATTTATGTAATAGAAACTACTATAAAATACACAAAATTTACCTATTAAAGAATCAACAACAAGATGAGCTCTTTAAGAAATCCAATTATTATTTTCAGCTGTTGACTCGAATTAAGGAATAAATAAATTACCCATTCAGAACTCACCTGCAAAAAGACCAACTTATCTTTTATAATAACGGGTTGTTCAAGATCGGCGGGCGAAGCAACGAGGGTATCGAGAAGATGAGACCGAAAGGCAGAGACCTCTGTTTCTGGCAAAATTCCTTCCTTGGAAAGACCCATCAGCTTGAGGATCTGGTGAAATGAATCTTGCTGCCATTTCAGATTATCTGATTGTTGCTTCGAAAGCCTTTGCTCCGCTGCCACAATTGCCGGTAAGCGCCGCTTCTTGAAGGAAAATGGGAGGATATTCTTGCAGATGGAGGTGATCGAGTCATGGAGGGAAGTGTAGTATGTTGGTGTGTATGATGTGTAAACCATTTTTGAACAGACCTAGATTTCTTGTAGAGAAATTGAAGTGATCTTTGCTGGGTTGGGATTTACCAGGGCTCTGTTCTGAATTTGATTTGTGAGATTTGTAACTTTATGTTTGAATTAAATGTTTTTTTCTATGTTAGATGGAAGGTCTTATTCAGGGTTTTTGAATTTTAGATGCTCTAAAACGGTCACTTGAAACTAGCCGTTGGGGGTTTTTAACGTTGCCGACCGAAACGGCGACGTGTTCCCTTGGTTAATCATAATAGAGCCTTCAAGGCTTCTGGTCCATGCTATACCAGGTGGTTGGGGGCCCTACCAGCTTTCAGGACAAACATGTTGGCCCATTGCGAAAAAAATTATTGTTTAGTTTAGGGGGTATTATGCGACGATATTGTTGGCCAATTACAAACTCTTATGCCTATTTATGTTTTTCAATTATTCAAAACAAAATCGCGAACCCCACCCCTTAAGTCAATCAAAGCACGCTTAGAATACCACTTAACTGTACCCTAAGATCAATTAATAACTTGTCCATTGCGAATATTATCATCTTAATGGTTTATTTTGTTGCCATAACCATTTGATTTTCTCATATTTGTTTTCAAGAAAATCAATAATTTATTTTTCAATTATACTAATCTTATTTTCTTTTCAATATAAATATAATAAAATTATGTGATTTTAAAATCAAATAAATCTGATTTATTATTTTAAATAAATTGTCTACCCACAAAGTTGAATAAAACAAAGATTCAAATTGTTATTGGGAGACTCTATACACCCCACAGATCTCAATAACACCCCTCTAATCATAACTCTATCCTTATTTCTTCTCTCACTCTCTGTCCTTATTTTTTCTTCATAAGTGATTGGTAGCTTGAAAGAGAGGCCCCCGAATCCCCTCGAATTCAAAAACGACGTCATTTCGTCATTTTGATATATATATATATATATTTTTTTTCCAGAAAGAAGAAAATCAGAAAAAGAGGAGGAAGAAGAAGAAGAAGAAGAAGAAGAAGAAGAAGAAGAAGAAGAAGCGGAAGAAGAAGAACTGGAGGGGCCAACAAAATCGGGCTGGAAGCGGAGGTGGAGGCGGAGGCGGGGATGGGGGCGGGGGGCGGAGGCCGAGGCAGGGGGCAGAGGCAGGGGGCAGAGGCGGAGGTGGAGGCGGAGGCAGAGGCAAGGGCTACGAGGCAGAGGCGGGGCGACGGTGGGGCTGCGACAAGGCGACGGCGGGCGACGATCAGACGAGCTGCGACGATTGGCCGAGCTATCGGCAGAGGCGAAGGGGCCTCTCTCTTTCTCCCTCTCTCTCTCTTGCCTTCCCCCTCTTCAGATGTAAACGAGAGAACAAAAAAGAAACGGGGGATTCGGGGAATGATTTTTCGGAGGGAAAATCATTTTTCTTTTTTCTTTCACACTCCCTTCGAGATAAAATAATGTGGCATATGGGAAATAAATAAGTCAAAAATGGATTCGACCTCAGAATCATTGAAATTTTATATTTTGATGGATTTGAAATCACCCTACAAAATTCATCATTTAAAATCATCCTAATGACCCTACAGTACTCCTGCCTCAAACAGACTCAACTTCCGGAGGATGACTCTCGGTTGTCTAACAACCTAGAACCATAGAAAAAAAAATAGTTATCACATCACATTCACACTCCAAGAAATAACTATCGGTCACTTGGTAACCCAATTTTCAAAAGAATATCCCACATCACTTCAGAAGTCCTCAACCTCATGAATAGAAAAGAAGGAGAAGGAAAAATTTTATGATAGGAATTATATCTGCCAATCATGGCCTTTCAATGAGATACAACCCAGCAAAATCAAGGCACCACAGGTCACGTTCTTGCAATACAGCTAGTATTCCATATCCACTCATTACTCAACTGTGTTATTGAAATACTCAAAACTTAACAATACCCAGAACAATATTTCCAGACCTTTGAAATTTGAAGGGATTCATAATTGTTATAAAACTATATACATAAATAAAGGGATGTTTTAGATACATAAAAGTGAATGGTAAAAATGAAGAGTTTGAAAATGAACGATTTTGTGAAAATAGTTAAGGTTTATATATGTCCTCAGACTCGATACACCCACTTCCTGACTATTTTTCCCTTGAACTTACTAGTTTATCCATAACAATGAATTCTCAATTCTGGCAAAAATAAGGTCATACTCGATAAGAAAACTCCGTTCTCAAATATATTTCAACCGGTGACTGCCAAATATCACCTAACCAAGGATTCCATCACTACCACTGCAATGTCGCAACCCCATCACAATCATATAGGCAACAACAATTCAAAATAATAACAATAAGGTTAAATAAAACCAACGGAGAAGTTTTGTTCATAAACTTGGGAAATCGCATTCCCCCACAACTACCATTACAAATTTTAAGATCGCAAAAATAATTTTTCGAAACTACCCCATCTTGGGGATCACACAAGACCAACTTGAAACAAATACCAAGCAATTTGCACGACTTGCCACTCCCTTGAATGACATACACTCACCAAACAATCAATTCCCACTTAAACACCTCATTTCAAGAATTTAGATAAGTACAGAGGTGATTCCTTGTCAACCTCTCCTAATGCGACAACAATAACGAATGCACTACCTAAGAAAACCTTCTATACTTGCATCATGTACCTATACTAGCACAACACACTACATTCCTTGGAATCAAAGCCATGATACTAATTCTAAAGCTGTAATATGACTCCATACGACACTAAGATTATGATGTCCCACAAAATCAACCCAAATTCAATACCTTCTATAACACAAACTTACTCAATGACAAATATTTATATCATTAATAAATAAATTAATTTCAGATTACAATAAAATCTCACCAAATGAAATTCAATATGCTTATCTCATCAAAATAATACGACACCTCTAATACAAAATTTCTAACTAAAATAATATTTTTAGCACTCCAATCCAATCACTACTAAAGCTGCTCCACCCTTGGAAAATAGTTTAACTCGAAAAGTCATTCACCACAACTTTTCAAAATGAAAAAAAAATATATATATAATTCTCACAACTGCTCAAGTCACAAAACAACGACACCGACTACCATATCAAACCCACCACAAAAGTCTACACGACTCAAGATGCAAGGTTATACCAACAAATGTTCATCGTTGTAGTTACCTTGAAATTTCTTCCAAAGTCAGTAGTCAACTGCCTCCTACTCAAACTCTACAAATATAACCACAAGCTATAATACCATTCATTCACTCTAAGAAATTTTCTTTGTCAACAACAGTCATTCCAAAACAATCTCCATGATTAACCAAATAACAAAATACTTCGTATCAATTTATTTCATGAAGATGAGTCAACTGAATAACTTTTTCTAAAATAATTTCACCACAAAACACGATGTAATAAAATTAAAATAAGAGATTGACCTCTATCAAGCAAAACTAAACACCTCTTAATCTCATTTAAGCTTAAGTGCACCCAACCTAACCTCATAAACAATATTAGACTAACACACCAACAACAAAATTCTCACCACCCTCCTAGGGAAACGAAGGACTAACAAGGAACTCACAAATTTCATCTCAAGGATACACAATAACTTATGGTTAAAAGATAAGGGATACAAAACAAATCTCCATTTTAGTTGAACCACACCATCACAACACACCAAACATAACCCAACACAGTCATGTGTACCCATGGTTTACATAATTTTTGACATAAAATTAGGGGTAACTTAAAAAAAAATTAACATTAATTTCTCACGGTGGATCAAGAATAAATTTCTATAAAAATACTTAAATCAAAGTTATATCAACCATCTCAAGGAACCTAATCATAATCTCCATAAAATCACAACATTCTCCCAAGATCATTTCAAAAATTTCTTTAAAGACATTTGTTTGATAATACTATTCCCAAGACACCGATCACATCATATCCCTATATATTCATATATTGCACTTGAGTACCTCAACAACCAACTCTGAGAGAATTGACTCCACCAAACTCAAAAATATTCAAAACTTGGATGCACGTCTCAAAATGTCCACTCACAAGTCACCATTTTTACTTCTAAAAATTCCACCAAATGGCGCAATCCTAATCAAATTTAATCTCATCCTAATCTATTCCAGAATTCTTTACCTAGTTCGTTCACTTATGATTTACAACAGAATTTTGAATAAAACAAGCTCTCTAAGAAGCACATCCTTTACTACTCAGAATTTCTTCACCTTTTATGGTCAGACAAATTTGGTGTGAGACCACTAGATAATTGACATTACTATTGACAACAACTGAATGTAATTTAAATAATAGCGTACCCTATCGAACATAGTGAAGAAATCAACCTCAGCTTTAACCATATAACCTGTATCACCACAATTTACATCATTTCCATTCATAACTCTTTCATATATATAACTCTTATAAAACTTGAACTCATAATTCGAAACGGTCATAATTAACAATTATCAATCATTCTAAATTGAAGGTCTAGGCTAAACTCAAGGGTACTATAATCCGGTATATCAAGAACATAAGTATACTCGCTTCGTCATTGTATGCATCAAAACCAACCCCAGACAATTGTATACATTTCTCATATCCATAACTCCTACCTCATAACAAGGATGGAACATAAAGGGCACACCTATATATCAGCAAGTCAAATACCACCTCTTGTGAAGATTTCCCTATTTTAACCACATCAGTTATTTCAAAATGACTATCATAAGTATCAGTTTATTCATAACAACTCCATGCTCGACTCACAGTATCGATGTTTATAAAGCCAACCCTTAAGACACCCATCACATAGCCTCTTCCTTATACTACTCCGCCAACCGAGTTAAATATAACTAACTTCACCTAGTTTGAGAAAGTTTTAAAACTAGTTCATATATTCCGATATTAACATTCCAAAACGCTCGCCCTTAGGTCACTCTGATCGTTCTTAAGGTCCCAGTCAATGTACATTACCATAAGATTTAATCCTTATCTCACTCCACTTCCAAGACCTCCCTTCTAGCCTATTTTCAAAACTTCAATGTGAGTTTATAAGATAATTTTAGTTTTTCATTATCACAAACCATTCACCATACAATAATAATAATAAAAAAAAACTTTACCATCATAAGGTCACAATTGTTTCTCATGAACTTGCAAAATCGATAAACTAGGGTTCCACACCAATCTCATAATTGCATTCTTACGTGATCCCAAAACGATATATCTTACCAATAAAAGTGGTGCCAAAGATTTAAGTCCCAAAAGTTTTCGCCCACTTGGGGTCACTCACGTCCCTTCATCCTATAAGAAAATAGAGATAAGGTTTAACCCACACTTAAATACTCCACATGAGATTTCACACGCCAGATGCGAGTAACACCTATACCTATACATGTAGCTACTTCCACATAAGGGAGACCACATAAACACATAATCACATAGAGCACATATGGATCACTCTCCTAAGACATCAACTTGTTACATGGCGCTCAAAGACCTCCAGGTGGAAAAAACATTGATCAGGTGCCTTTCCAAAAGGATTTCGATGAATGCAATGGACATTAGTCATATCCTAAAAGCTTAACCCCATACCCACATAGCCCCATAAACACAGAAAGCATGCAAAACACATAAGCGCCCCATCCTAGTCTACTAAACCTATTGTGACAAACGTCACTTCCCGCGAGGCCAAGGTATTCAGACCTGGTTAGCTCTGATACCAATTTGTAACTCCCTGGGAGAACACCTCCCAATCCTGTTCACTTGGGCATTCCCGCTATACAACACACACCATACACATAAAGACAAAAATAATGAAATATCATTCATTACATTTCGTACCCTTTAAACTATCCCTTAAGATTTACAATATCGTCTCATTACATCCATAAACAAAACAAAACAGTTCAAAAGTGAGAAAATATACAACATGACATGTCGCGAGTCGACTTCCTTCAAAAATGTGTTCCTTGTTACACTAGCATAAAACTGACATCCAATTATAATACAACCTTAGTCTTGAACACAAAAAGATTGCAACAAAAGGTTTCACAGTCCAAAAGGGTTTTCTTCTTCTCAAGAAATCACTTAGGAGATGCTTAGTTTTCATTTCCTAAAATTGGTTAGCTTTGGGGTGAGTAAAAGCTCAGTAGGTAATGAAGTTAAGAAGTTCTATAATTAATTGAAAGGCATGTGATCATGCAACGCAAACATTTGAAATATAGAAATGAAGATATATATATATATATAAGTGTCTACGTACGTGAGTGAAAACATGCAATGCATGAAATTTGATCAATCTTTCCACATTATCCATGGGTGGTAAATATACTATGACATCCCAAGTATGAGCCAAAAATTAAAGCATTCATATATAGATATGGTTTTGTATACTGAAAATAGTTCCACATTTGCCGGCTCCAGAAACGGTGGGATGATGGGCACCTAAAAACATTTTCCCTTGTACATTTGCTGACTCCATAAACAGCGGGGATGCGGACACCAAAAATCATGTTTTTCCACATTTGTTGGCTCCAGAAACGACGGGCTCGTGGACACCCAAAAACATTTTCCCACATTCGTTCGACGATATGCGCAGACAAGGCAATTGAGCACCTTGACTCCCCGCGCGGGTATCAATTATATTACACAACTCAAAAATCAACCTGACTCACTACTTGGACTCATAGACTATTTACCCCCTTCTGCTTTTCACCAATCACTTCATCATAGTGTCAAAAGAGAAATTTGGAATGCATATGATGCATGAATTTATAAATTTTCAATTTTCCCTACAATGATTTTAATTCATAACAATTCAGTACTTTACACATCAATAATGGAGGATACCTTACAACCTTTACCAACGCAAGGTGTATATAGAGAAAAGTTTTAAATCTTACATTTCAACCTTAAAGTTAAGTAAATACATTCAATTTCATGTTTTTTTTAAACCAATTGAGCAAAACCCCTCTTTATTGAGCAAATCTCAAAACTAGGGTTTATGGAAAATTTTGGGTTTTCTCTCTTTTATGAATTAAGGACTACTTTTCCTCATCAACAACGAAAATCATCAATAAGAGACATAATTCCATCCAAAAATCATGAATTATTGACCACATCCTTCCAATTTATTTATTAACCAACACAATCTATACAAATATACATACACACACACACACATATATATAAAGATGAATATCTAATGAAATTACCACATGTGGGTCTCAAATCAAAGATATAACAAGTTAAAGACACCCTTACCTCAAGATTGGAAGTTGCATACGAGAACCCACTTGAAACTTTGGCAAAATTACGAAATCATCGGTAGAACTCTTGATCCAAGCTTTCCCTTTCAACCTTCTTGAAGAATCTAGGTTGGATCTAAGGTAAAAATTGGAGAAATCAAGTGTTTGGGGATCTAGGGTTTCAGTATTGAGGAGAGGGAGAGAAGGGAAGAAGAAAAAATAAAGATTTTGGGCCAGAAAGTGACTTTAAAGTGCCTGATACCGATCAGACTGCTCGAGTGAACAAAGCTTGGCACGAGCGGTGAAAAGAAGGTCCCAAAATCTCTGAAATACGCGTAGACCGCTCAAGGTTTCTTCACTCGAGCGAACTAACTTCCAGCACAGATATGCAAAATTCAAATGGACATAACTCTCTCGTTTGGACTCCGTTTTAGGTCGTTCTTGTGTCCAAATCGAAGCCCCAAAAACAATATTTCCAATGGTTCTAGCAGCACATCCAAATTCAAAGTGTGAAAAGATAAAAGGGCAAAAGAGTGAAGACTACTCATGGGACAATTATCCAAATGAATGGTTTTGGTCCAATCTTACTTTATCATCATGATACCACCTCAATCAATATTCCAAAATGAACCAAAGAGTTTCCAAGTACAATAATAAGAGTGTCATAAACAATCCCATGAGTTTAAGAAGTACAAAGTGTTACAGACAATATTTTCTTTATTGCGGTAATTCATACAAAATGGATTTAATTGATAATATGTGGAGAATATTTAATAATATTTAATAAAATTGATTGTATAAATGTTTAAAAATTTAGGGGCGTTAGAGCCAGAAATCTAGAAGAGAAAGAGAGACGAACGAAGGCAAAGAAGAAGAAAAATGTTACAGGACTTTTGGGTATAAACAAAAGGTTGTAGACTAAATAGGTCACACATCTTTCAAAGAGGACTTGTTAGTAATTTGCCCTTTAAATAACTAGCGATAACCCGTGCAATGCACGGGTATATATGATTTAAAATAAATAAAAAAAACCTTAAAAATAGGATTGCAAAACATATGATGTGTTATGGTTTTAGGTTTAACATCTGCTCTGTTTGTCTTTTATTATTTATTTTTGATGAGATTTTGATAACCAAAAACATAAAAAGTAATTCAATTAAACAAATAAATAAATTAAAAACAACTGCAGTGAAACATTAACAAGTATCATATAATTGAGAACTACATTTTGGTATGATAAAAATAATATTCTACTGCCAACCCCCAAACAAAACAAAATAAAAGACTCAATTATTCATGTTTCGTATTAAAAAAAATAATTTAATATCAAATGTAAAAGAGAAAAATGCATTAGAATTGCATAAATATAAACAAAAACATATAAATCACAAAACTATATAAGCCCATCACCAAAATATCCTCGAAAGATAAAATTTTAAGCAAAAAAATATATTCAACACTCAATGACCAGGTTAAATTACTTCGAAATTCTCAAATAGGAAAGAATTTTTTAGTTTGGTAGGAAATTCTTTATGAGAATGATACATACAAATAATTTTCTTACACATATTATTTATTTATTTTTTCCAATTTTGGTACATAATATTCAATATTGATGTAATAAAAGGAAATTCAAAAACTCTCTAGCTGTCAAGCTTGGTATTAAATTTATGACGTCACTTGCCAAAAAATTAAAATTTAGACAAAAAAATGTAACTGTGTGAAGCATTTTTTCCATACCTATGACAATATAAAATTATATATAGAGAAAGAAAGAGGGGAAAAGAGAAGGTGCAACACAATAGGTTAATTACAGAAGGCCAATACCAATGGGTCTGAGCTCAACAAGTCATTCACAATTAATAATTTAGTATTCATGTTGGTGGCCAAATCTCTTGACTTGACTACAAATGGCCCTGTTTGATTTCATTAATAGTTTTGTATACGTTTATAATCAATTGAAATATAACTGTTTATATAGGAGGAGAGAGACGTGAAATTGGATAGATAAATATAGATTATCTTTATTATATATTCAAATTCAAATTGAAATTATCTTCATTTTGAATTTTGTTGATAGATATAGATTATCTTTATATAGATTTTCTATAACGGCTCCGGTCAAGACCCGACCCTTATTTCTTTTGTATAAAGATGTTGTATTAGAAAAAGGTTTTTTGTTGGAAATTGAGCTTAACTTGAAAATTTACTAAGTGTGAAAATTGAGTTTTTCAAAACTTACGATTTTGAAAATAATTTTTGGCAGTAATTGTTCCTTATATATTAAATAGTCTAATTTTATGGGATTTTTCTACAAAGTATAAACTCTTTTACTTCAACATCAAACTTAGAAATTTGAGTCGGAAAATTTGTTTTATACTAAAACAGGGGAACTACTTTTTGATTTAATTAGAATTCAATTTTTTTGCATTTTTCTTTAAATCCAAATGAGGAGTATTTCCTTATTTACTGTAAATGAAAAATAAATGTAAGAGGCTAAATGAAAGTATCTACTTAGATGGTTACATATGGAAATAAGGTTGATGTACTGGGAGTGTGTTAGGAGCTGAACTGTGTGACTAGTTATGTTTAGGGGGATCGTTCGAGCGGTTGGTTTACCGCTCAAACAATGAGAAGGGTGCATCTAGTATCTTGTTTTGCAGACAGAAATCCTGAGAGATTGAGTTCACCACTCGAGCGGTCGACGCGATATCAGCAACTTAAAAGTTGCATTTTGGATAATTTCTTTCACTTTTTCTTTTCCTCTTTCTTCTCATTCTCCTAAACTCCAAAACCCTAGCTTTCTCTCTCTAAAAATCTCTCATTTCACTAAGAATCAAGCCTAGATCCAATAAGATGGAGTAACGATCAATGTTTTTACACGGAGGTGTCGGCTCAACATCTTACACCTGCTGCTCGGTGCTCAGCTCAGCTACAAGATTGATAGATGGGTCAGTGGAACGAGCCCATCTGCTAGCTCGATGCGACTCCGCGCTAACTTGGCCAGTAGCAGTTAAGGCCAAAGCGATCATGGTCCTAGAACTTTGACCTGCAATGGGGACAAGTGGAGAGTTGCTCGGGAGCTCGGTGGAAGTAGCCATGATAAGATTTTTAATTCGGCTTCTCTTAGCCATTTCTTGTTCCTCAATCAAAAGGATTAAAGGCATGTCTGGAACTATTGGACTTGCAGGTGGAGTTGGTGCACGCATAAAATCTGTAATCTTGCTTTTGTGTTTGGCCAAGTACTGGTAGCTCGGCACGTAACCAAGAAGATCGTGACAATCTCAGTGCCTATACCTCAGCACGGCTCTGATCGCAGCCTCGTATGGGTTGAAATAATTTGCTTGCAACTCTTCAATGGCTATAAGAATAAATCAGTTAGCACAGAATAGTAAAGGTAAATAAGTTAGTTGGGCAAGGAGTGCGGCCTACATGATGAACCAAAATTTTTGCTGATGTACCAACTGGGCACATTAGTAGTCTCCTAATTGCCTGACACCCTGAAGAAGTCGTCGTCGTGCATATCTTTCTCCAGTGTGTCGGTTATTAAACGTTCTCAGCCAGGCCTTATTTTCAAGTAATAATTAAATATGTCGACCGTGCGACCGAGCATGTATTGACAAAGGATCTCAGCCAAGCCTAATTACAACCCTAATCGGTGATTTAGCTCGACGACTCCATTTATTGTCCTAAGTGTTGGTGGATACTTGAGTGGGTGCCAGCTCGGTTCTTCTTATGAACTCGCATATCAAAGGCTGCACTGGAAAGCGGAGCCCTTCCCCAATGATGGATAATACGGTAAAGGGACAAAAGTCTAGACTGCCCCAAGGAGTAGTGTCTTCTTTGGCTAGTTCTAAATGCACATCGGCCAGAATGTTGTACTCCTCGTGGAACACAGCCAAACTGCTTGACGTGTTTACCAGGTAGTGGTAGCAACCCATGGAAACACGGTTCAGCCTGCTTGACAGAATGTGTTTACCAAAGATGTTGGCTGCTCAGTCTTGGAGAGCCCCTATGTTGATGTGCTTGGTCTCCTAGGATTTTACAGTTAAAAACTAAGTGTAAGTGGTAGCGCGGTTGTGTGAGCTTGGCCATAGCTTAGTCACTTTGAGTGCGATTGCGGCTCGGTTTTAATGGTTTGGTGGAATTTAGCTCGATCATGCAAAGCAAGCTGGATATTAGCCCAGTCACGCGAACTTGTGCAATCCAGTAGCTCGGTTTTCTCTTTTAAGTTCTATAAACAAGAAACTTGCTCAGTCGAATCATAATTTTGGATCAAATTGGGATGAGTAGCCTGGTCAGGCCCAGATCCTCACTTGTTCATCACAGGAGATAATGAACAGTGTTCAAAACTAGGCGCACGAGGACCATTTGGCACCAAAAATAGGGCAGAACCCTAGCCTAATCGAGTTTTTGGTGCTCTTTTGGTGTTTTTACCATCCTCAATGGGTGAATGTGGTGAATTGGGATGCAAGAACATGAGGAACACGAAGGAAAAGAAAAAAATGCCAGGGGATAGAAAAACTTAAAGAGTAGAGCTCCAACGAACGCTCCAATCGATGAGCAAGGGCTCCAATGATGATGACCACACACAGATTACAGCAAAAACACCACGATTCGAATAAGAGACGCAAAGAATGTGAAGGGCTTTCTGGTTCTCTATATTGCCAACGGGAGATGATGAACAATGAAGGTAATAGACGTTTGGTGTGGTGGTTATGCGTATGGAATAAGAAGGGGCGCCCAGATGCACGACAGTTGGGTCGCCTGTACGGGCCCAACGGACGAGCGGCATGTGTTTGTGATGGGACCGATGTCTATTTTGAAGAGACGGGTTGAAAAGTTGAAGCATCAACCGAGCAAATGGTAAGGCCAAGTACGGAGACTAGAACGGTTGAAGATAATGAAACGATTTGGAAGTGTGAGTGGTGAGGCGCTTAACTGATCAGATGACGACCAAGCAAGGGAATGAGCTCGGCCAGTGAATGTAATCTCGGCCACACAAGCGTGATCAGAATTAAGGGGCAATTGAAAGGGAGATTTATGACCAGCTATGGGCTGAGGTAGTTGGACTTCGGTCGAGGTCTTAACTCGGGCAAAATAAGGCTACATTCTCTATCAGGGACTTAGCCCGGTCAGGTTAAGGAGAGATGTTTGAGGCGTTGGCTCAATCTAGAGATATGCATTTTATCAAGCGTTGAATGACATTTGTCCTTGGTATACCAGGTTCAATAGAGCAGGAGCTCATTGTGTACTAGCGAGCTCGGTTGGGCCAACATTTAGGCTTATCTATCAGGACCAAGCAGGTAGCGCAGTCCCAAGGGAAGATTGTGACACTGTGCTGGGCACAGCCCGGTAAGGAGTGCTACGTGGCGTGATTGGATTGCAGGAAGGAGATTCTGCCATCCGTATGGGTCAATACCGTTAGGCGGTTTTACTATTTAGTGTTTGGCAGTATTTACGCTTACACGTGGAAGAAGATAAGAGGGGAGCATATCCACACGTCCAAGAGAGGACGGAGAGAGAGATGCGTGCAGAAACTATATAAACGGTGCAGCGCCTCCATGCACAGGTTTGGAATTTTTCTGGTTATCAGAGCTACCTACATTTTGTCTCTTCTCTCTCACTTTTTTCTTCTCTAAGTGTGTTAACTTGATCGTCAGAGGGGTTTTCCGGCTGCACACCCGTCGGGTAGCTCACCGTCGTTTTGTTCTCAGGTTGAGTGACGTTACTTAGAGCTTGAACACAAGGAGTACAGAGAGTGACAAATATTTCCTCCCTATACACTTACTATTTTGAATCACAAACCTAGTGATCAATAGTTTCCTATTCGGAACTTCATAACATGGCTAGTAGTCGTATCACTAGAAATCACTTATTTCTCATTATGTGGTCGGTAGACTCTCCACTATTAGGAATCACAATGTTTTAACATGTGATCAGTTGTCACTCCGCTACTAGGAATCACAACATCTTGACATAAGATCAGTAGACCATTTCATTACTAGGAATCATTATGTCTTGACAAATGATCAGTAGACTGTTTTACTACTAGGAACCATCATGTCTTAACATATGATCAGCAATCTATTTACTACTTGGAACCACAATCTTATAACTGTGTAGCTAGTGGTCTAACACCTCCTAGGAATCACCAGTTTTCTATCTTTGTGATCTTTGCACTCATTAGGAGCCACCAATTTAAGCATATATTTAGCATTATAAAAATTTTAAAAATACATTCACCCACCCTAACGGTTTGTCTAATCTTTACTTTCAATCAAAGTCACATAACAATCATACATGCTATAATTGACACAAGGATAACATACTAATTACCTCAGATAAATTCAGAGATATCATCATACAATCTTATAATTTCCTTTAATCACACTTGATATATCTAAATCTTCCTTTAAAAACCTCGCAAGGCTTATGGTTGTCAGGTGGAACAACATTTTCTGATCTCACCACTTACCCTAGAATCGAACATGGTCAGGAAAGTTTCCAGTTACCCTAGAATCGAACATGGTCAAGAAAGTTTCTAGGAAAACTGGAGGGTCACACCGGTCCCATTTAAGATCCAGTTAACCTTATACAAAACTTTTAAGAGCATGTTCTAGTTCATAAGAAACAAATTTAGAATTAAGTTTTCCAAAGGAAAAATTAGGTTAAAACAAACCAAGTTTATAAAACTTATAAGTAATTAAAATTTGCTTTCAAAATTACACCACTCATAAAAGTTAACCAGTACTCTCAGAATTGAGTCCATTATTTCTAAATAAAAAACTAGAAATCTTTTAGCTAATACTAAAGCTTGGTTTCTTTTCCCAAAAAACAAAAAAAACAAAAAAACACTTTTGAAATAATTAAATTATAACCAAAGACTTTTTCAAAACTTAGTTTCCTATCACTTTGGGAATAAAAAGATTAAACCCAAAAATTTCATCTAACCATAAAGGTTTGAAACCAAATCCATCTTAGTTGTCATTTATGAACAAATAAGAAATACTCTTTAGTCAAAGCTAAACTTTGGTTTCTATTATAGAAAATCAAAATACTTTGAGAATAATAAAATTAATCCCAAAGACTTTCTCTAAACCCGAAACTTTATAATTTTTTTTTCCCTTTCCTTTCACTATGGTAAAACTATTACATATTAGAAATTAAAGCCACTACAAATGGAAATGAAAATGAAAATGCAACTACAACTATTATAATTACAAATTGTCTAAATCTGCAAAACGGAATTCATAGTTGCATCTGGAATCGTCTGCTTAGCCAAGAACACACTTCTCCACTTGTAATGCTTATCTTTGTATAGAACACATTACAAAACTCTCTTCTCGTTGTCTCTAACTGCATGCTCACTATTCATATACACACTGGGATACAAGATTAGTTAATAAACTAATAAAGTAAATATTACACAAGTAATTTTAGTTATAACTCGCAATGTGTAATTCAAAAGCTATAGATGCATTGCAGTTACAAGAATGTTATGAGTTGCATGGCTATAAATCAATTATACATAAAGGAATATTATGGTTATAATGTTGACAATCCAACCATGCAACTATAAGAATATATATATAATAATAGAGTTAAACCCCCACTTACTATTTTGGAGTAATTTCATTGATTACACATCAAAACATGAAATAATTCACAATTAATACAACCAAAAATAAATAGAATGAATTAAGAATTAATATTATTACAATGGCAAGCTATACCACCATGCGATAATGCAACATACTCATAAGTAATCATAGAAATAAGACCATTATATAGAAAAAATAAAAATTGTTTTAGCAAATTTTCTCCTAAAACAAACTTGTTTGGAGACATTTGATACCGTCAGAAACCTCTTGACTAGACGAATCTCTTGAAATTCTTAAAACAAGAATTCCAATACTTTGATTTTCCCAAAATTTGATTAATCAAATTAAATCAAAATTGTTACTAATCTTTCAGAACAACATACAGAATAAATCCGAAATCAAACTGAATTATAAAGTGAATAATTAAATTCATTAAAATTCTAAATGTCAAATATTATTCCTCATTCAACGCAAAAATAATCCTATTCAAATAACAAATTAGTAGTCCAATTTACTAATTTCAGTTTATTTTATTTGGTCGTATTATATATCCTACTATCCCGTTTAAATAAACCTGTAAAGAAAGTTAGCTATATAATAATAATAATAATAATAATCAAACAAATCAAATAAAATAGTAAGAATCTTACATAATAAATTCTTATTTTTATACACTCTTACCAACTTAAACAATAACAATCAAATAACTCATGCAATAACAACTAATTAATACAAAATAAATTATATGAATAAACTATTAGAAATAAAAAAACAATCCAATAACTTTAGACAATTAAATTAATTTTAATTCCAAAAGTTATTAGAATAAATTACAATAAAAACTAAATTATTTTTTCAAAAACTATTTATAATGAATCTGTTTTAAGATTGTTGATATCTTTTCGTAATAATATATGAAAAATATATAAAATCAAGTAAATAGAAATGAAAAAATAATTTTTTATTAAAATGATGAAATACAGAATAAACGACACAACTAAAAATACAGATATGAATTAGATTACATTACTAATACAACAAATTATTAAAATATTAGAATTCATCAAATTTAAGAACAAATAATAAGAAAAGAAGAAAATCGTAACCTGCACTAGAAAGTTTTTTTAAAATAAATTCACTGCCTCCCGATGGATGCTGGAAGTATGCCGGTGCCTGTCTCTCAAGATACAACGGTCGAAACTCGCTAATGCAGAAACATCTTCTGAATTGTTTCGACGAACTTGACAATGGATGGACTCTCTATAACAAAAACCAAAGAAGAGGCTAACAAAAGGATATAAGGGGAAAAAATTTGGTGTAAAAAACTATCTCCAATTTTTCATCTCAAAACACTATCTCAGTTTTTATCACAAAACTTCTCTAAAAATACTTACTAAGTTAAAGGAGAAATGCCTCTATTTATACTAATGAAAGAAAGCCTTAACCATGAATGCTAACATCAATGGGATCATCAAATATCATCAACTTCAGCTATCAGGGCTAGAGTTACGAAGGTTCAAAATTCCAAAACCATTATATAAATCATAATGTGTATATAATATATAAGTTTTGAGAATTAATCTAGATGGTTTACAAAATAGATATAGACATTAGATCACATCCTAATCCAAGCTCAATCTCAAACACATGCACAAACTAAACCCAGCACAGCTCAGCCTAAAACTCAAGATTAGGTCCAACACATGCACATACACAAACCTACGCCAATCCATACCAAGACTAAAACTAAATCTAAGTCTCTAAGCCCAACCCAAGTCCAACTTCAATTGATACCCACTTTATGAGACAATTCTCATTCACAACTCAATAGTAGCTGCTCATTATTTTTGTATTATAATCTTCTCACTTAAGAAAATACAAAGCCATTCAAACCCACATCAATCGACAATTAGGTCCTACTTTAATTTCAAATTAAAGTCCATGAAAACTTATTTATTTTCCGACAATATATAACAAATTTTTATTTAAGTAATTATTTATCCAAGTTCGTAGCAAATACAAAGATAATTTACTCGTATAAATTTTTTTAAAATTTCAAAATTCCAAACTTTAACATATATATACACACATCGATTCCAATAATACCAAAAAACAAAGAAAAAAAAAAATGGAAAACAAGAGCAAAAAGAGGGAGAAACGGAGAATATTCACGTACTGTACTACTGCAAAGACGCAAACACCCCCTTTCTCTAACAATTTTACTCTATTTACTCAAATCTCCAAACCCTAATTCTATAACCCCTCTCTCGGCGGCGCGTGAATTCCTCTTTCTAAAACAATGATCAACCACTACAAACACGTTATTTCCCTCGGCCTCGGAACCGCCGGATTCACGAGATCCTCCGCCACCGTCTTCAGCGGCGGCGACGCCGGAAACCTAGAGGAGAAATTGCGAAGGGGAGCTTCGTCTAGGTGAGTGTCGTCGAAATTCAAAGCGTAACTGAGGGGGTCGTAGTTGAACTCCGCCGAGGAATGGTGCCTCCGGTGGTTGCGGCCGATCCGGCTGATGAGGTGGCGGCACTTGTCCCTGATCTCCGGCAGCTCGTGAGCTCGCGATCTGAACCACGTCGACGACGCTCGCAACAATCTCGGCCGGTCTTCGGAGCAAAGGGATTCACGGCGGTTGTTGCGGTAGCAGCAGGATAGGCATAGGGATTGCTTGAGTTTGTCTTTGAAGGAAGATGAAATGCTCTGTTCGTTTTCCATGAGAGAGAGTGTGAGAAAGAGGAGAGAGAAAGTTGTGGTGAGGAGAGAGAGGGGTAGGAATTGGTGACTGGGGTATCTATAGGTGAGAAGAGGTAGAGGAGACGAAGAGACGGATAAGGACACGGGGTTGGGAACGTGGGAAGAGAGAGAGGATGCTGATTTTGGGGATTACGTTGGAGTGTGCTCGTGATTTTTGAGAGTAATTTTGGATGAGTCTTTATAGTTTATAGTATATTACGTTATAGACCGTGTTTGGAACGCGGGTTTTTTGTGGGTGGGAGAGGGATTTGGATAAGTCATTAAAGTCATCTTTTTTTTTTCTTCGGCTTTTGGCTGGAGCTGCATGTGAAGGGACTGAGGTGTAGCCGACTCATCTATCTGCCTTCTTAATAAATAAAAAAAGAAAACAATTCCCTACTAATGTGGCTTTTGCCAAGTGCCATCTTATAACGATTAAGGAGTATTTAGAATTTAGAATGATATAAATAAATATATTTTTTAAATGTTTATAAACAAATATATAAAAAAATAAGGAGGTATTGTGATTTAAAAAATATAAATAAATAAATAAAAGTAAAAAAAAAATACATTTTTCTAGTGCATTCTAAATATTCTCTTAATAAATATTAACCGTATAGTAGTGATATAATAAATTTTAAATGTATTCCAAAAGGAAATTATTGTACTTGTCATTCCTAATGTATAAATTTTTTTTTTGTTTTTTTTTGGTGGTTGATTTCTTTAGGGTAAACGTCTGCACCTCTTAAAAAAGTTCTCTCAATTTGATTTATAATAATGTGATATAGTATGTGTCAATTTTTATTTGTCACACTCAATTCTGTATAGTCTTCGTTTGGCAATGTGTTTTTTTGGCTAAATTAGTCACAAAAAGACAAAATAAGTTAAAAATTAATAAGATAAAATGTCACATTCAAACCATAATCGTTTTTTTTTTTTTTCTCACAAAAGTCAAAAAGTCAAAAAAATCAAACCAAACGAACTTTTAGTCCCAAGGTAAACAACCAAAAAGTTAAAAAAATAACTAAAAAAATCTATTGCCAAACAACAACAGAGCCCAACTCCTATGGTGTATCATTATAGAAGGATTTGTAAGTTTAAATTGTGAGTTTTTAGCGTTACTCTTTCTTTAAATCCCCCAATTAATTCACATCTACCTTGCTATATCATTGTGGGTCAAATACTCTCTAGGGCTGAGTATAAAAATTGAAAAAAATGTAAATTGATTCAATTTTGTCAATGCACGATTCGATTTTGGTTTTTGAAATAGGCAATAACGGTTTGGTCCATGATTTTATAGCTACGAATCTAGTTAGAATCGCTTGGACCGTTTAAATTATATATAATTTATTATTGGATGTAAATACTAAAATATTTTATTATTATTATCAATTATATATAAATTTAACTCTCTACTATTATAGGTATAGTTTTGTATATTGATAGAACTAATTTTAAACAATCATGTAAACAATTCTTAAATTATGAATAGTATTTTGTGAATAATAATAATATTTTAAAAATTCGGGATTCCAAATCAAACCAAACAGTGGTTTAGTAGTTTGTTTTGGATTGGTTACAAAATTTCATGTATTGGTTTTGTTCCAAATTTGATGGAACCAAAGATAATGGATTAGTTTTGATTTTATAGCTAAACTGAATTAATCCGAATCATGCTCACCTCTAATACCCTCATCAATCTCCACCTACCCAACCCACTAGCCACCACTGCCACCACTGCCACCCATCTCCTCTCCTCATTGTTGTCAATCACGAGTAATGCTAGAAAAACTAATTAATATACTAACTAAGACACAAGGCATATAAATGATGGGGAAGATTTCTCATTAATGGGCATGGAACAAGCATTCTCTTAAAGGAGGTGTAGCGTGGGTTAGGGTGGATCATCAAGGGCAAGTTCTTATTAAGCAACGATACTCTTTCTTTATCTCGTTTGTCCTTGTTTCCGAAGCTCGAGCTTGCTGGGAAGTTGTCAAATGGTGTGCTCTTAACAGGATCAAAGCTCTTACGGTGCTTAGTAATTGTCAAGAACCAGTTCAACAGCTTAATGGATCTCACGAGATTACTTGGGATATTATGTTTTTGACTAAGGACATTAAAGCTATGTCTTCTTGTTTTGATTATCTAAGGGTTGTTAAGGTCCCAAGATCTTTTGTTGCTGCTGCACACCTAGAAGCAAAAGTGTTGCGGGTATTGGTTGTTTGTATATATATATCTATTCTTCTTCGTCAGAAAAAAAAAAAAAAAAAAAAAAAAAAAAAAAAGAAGAAGAAGAAGAAGAAGAAGAAGAAGAAGAAGAAAAGAAAAGAAAAGAAAAAGGACATACATATGGGTGCCATCACTTAACATGCTCCTACCTAATATTATATCTAGTTGGTGTATTAGTTGGTACACTAACTAGTGTTTCTATCATTATAGGTCAATCACCCCCTTGCCAACACCTCTCACTCATCTCTTTGTCTATTTCTCAAATCCTAACTCTAATACCACATCACTAGTCCGCTTGTGCGTGCACGGACACACACACACACACACACACACACACACACATAGAGTAGCTTGGAGGGGAGGGGGGAGGGGAGAAAGGAAAAAGAATAGAATGGTAGAGATTTACAGATGTAGGGTTTTTGGAAGGAAGTGACAACAATTTTGCAATAGTAGTAGAAGAAGAACAAGAAGAATGAGGCGAGGGTTGCGAATGAGGAAAGTAGTGGTTGAGGCGAGGTGTCAAGAGGAAAGAGACATGAGAAGAAGGTATTGTAGGTAGTGGTCGAGAAGGAAGGGAATGAGATGTGGTGGGTGGTAAGGGAAGTGGCAAGGTAAAGGAGGTTGGGATGAGACGTTGGAAGTAGGAAAAGGCAAGGGCCAATAAAGGGAGTTGGGAACAAGGCTAGGGTGGTTGCAACAATGGCTATAACTAAAGAATGTGGTGAATGGAAGTAGGGTTACGGTTTCGGACTTTGTCTTTTTGTGAAAATTTGATTTAGGAGGATAATGTTATTAAAAAATAATATGAAATGTTTGGTTTTAATAATTTTTTTAGGTGCATTAGAGACTTCAGTAATTGTAAGATTTCTGAAGGTTTTTATATATATTCAATTGTATCAATTTACAAAGTGTTCATCAGTTTATATAGTCCTAAATCTATAACTGAAAAAGGAAATACTAACTAATTCTTATTTACACAATCACGCCATATATACAATATATTCTCACACCCCCGCTCAAACTCAAGGTGTTTTAGCATAAAACACTAAGAGTTTGCTAAGAAGAAACTGAAACCGAGTGGTAATTTGAGTCTTGGTGAAGAAGTTCGCAAGTTGCAAAGCCAATGAGATGAAAGGAAGTGAGATACAGCCAGACTGCAAATGCTATCAGACAAAGTGATAATCAATCTCAATGTGTTTTGTCCGTTCATGGAAGACAGTATTATGGGCAATCTGAATAGCACCGTGGTTGTCACAATAGAGAGAGATTGGAGAAGACTGAAGTACACCCAAATTAGAGAGAAGACAACGAAGCCAAAAAACTTCAGCAGTAGCATAAGTCATAGCACAATACACAACTTTAGCAGTAGAACGAGCAACAACAGTTTGTTTCTTGCTTTTCCAAGAGATCAAGGAATCAACAAGAAATATATAGAAACTAGACGTGGACTTGCGGTCAGTAACATCATCGGCCCAATCAGAATTAGCATAGGCCACCAAATCTAGAGAGGAAGTAGAGGACAATAGTAAACCCTGAAATATAGTACTTCGGAGATAGCAAAGAATCCGAACCAAGGCAGCATAATGTGTGGAGCGAGGAGCAGAGACAAACTGGCTAACCACACGAACAACATAGGCAAGATCAGGACAAGTAACCGTCAGATAGACTAAGTAACCCATGAGCTCTCGATATAGAGTAGGATTGTAACGACCCAGAAATCCTTTCCTCCGCTCGAGCGGAGGAGTGGCCGCTCGAGCGGACTTTTGGGGTTTCCAGCAATTTTTCAGATGGCCTGAGATTCTGGGAGTTGTGGTTCTCCGCTCGAGCGGGGGAGTTTACGCTCGAGCGGACGACTTTGTTGGTCTGCGCGCTCGAGCGCAAGGTTGGGCGCTCGAGCGGGTCGCCTGGGTAAGTTTGATTCTGAAGCATGTGGATTCATTTTGATGTTCTTCTTAGTGTATTTGAAATGTTCTTACCTTATTTTGGGATATTAATTGAGATGATAATATGATGGTAGAGTAAGATTGGATCAAAAACTTTATTTTGAATAATTTGTTTGCGACCAACCGTCACTCATTTGTCCTTTTCTTTTTCCACACTTTGAGTTTGGATGTGAGGTTCGAATCGTTGGAAAGCTTATTTTCGGGGCTTCAATTTGGACACAAGAACGACCTAAAACGGAGTCCGGATGGGAGAGTTATACCTGTTCAAAGTTTCGATATCTGTGCTGAGGGCAGGTCCGCTTGAGCGGAAATTAGTCCGCTCGAGCGGGAATTACGGGACAGCAGCTTTAAAAACGGGATTTTGGATCATTTCTTACATGTTTCTTCTTCCCTCTTCCTTCCTCTTTGCATAGGTCCGAAACCCTAGCCCAAAACCTTTGATTTTCCTCCACATTTATCAACAATCCACCATGATTCTTGCATCAAGAATGGAGAATAAGAGAAGATTAACGTTTTCAACCGATTGGAATTCGAGATTGCGAAGGATTCTTCTCAAAGCTTGGTTTTCTTGCTTGGTTCTTGAGGTAGGGGTTCTAATCCTCTTCATTACTTACGTGGATGGATAGATTTGTAGTATTTGACTATCTAAATACAAGAATTTCCATTTGTGAGCATGTAGTGTATGGTATGAGAATTGGGGGTTTTAGGGTATGGGTTGTTGAGAGTTGAATTGATGAGTTAGAATGATGGATTATGAATCCTAAGTGTATAATCAATGGGAAAAGTGGAATGATAAGTGATGAATTAATAAGTTTGAATTTTATTGGAATTTGTAGATTTCTTAGAAACCCTAGGTTGCTTATTGATGTTAAGCGATGATTTGGGCCAAATTGAAAGTAAAATTATGAAATTGAGGTACTGAATTATATCTGTACAAATTTAATTGAATTTTGGAGATGTTTGAAAATTATGTTTAAAATTTACGAATGAACCTCAGTTATGGACAGGGTGAATCATGCTATTATGTGAGATGAAATTGAGAAACAAGATTAGTAATGTTATGAATGATAAGAGCATTGGGAAGAAATGATGAAATGGGATTTAAGACTTCACCTTGAAAGATGTTGAATTATATTTAGGGGTGATAAGGTGAATTATGCCAAATAGTGTAACTTATGTTGGATTGTATTGAGATATGTATGGAGAAGTGTGTTGGTTTAATGATGTAAATTGCAAATTGCTGTGTACTTTGGTATAAAGAGGATAACAAATTAAGAATGGAATAAATTATATGTAACCCGATTTTTATGTGTATTCTGAATTGTGTAGGGTCAGCTGCAGGGGCGGACCAAGCGTCTAAGCACTGTGAGTAATAGTACGAAGATGTACATTTTATTAATCATTGATAGTTATTATCACTAACGCTCTGTTTATTGTAAGTGTTATACGAATATGTTATACAACCAATTGTGATGGTTGAAAGTCAGTGAGAACGTTGAAAGATTGGCAAATATCGGTATGACTTTGAATGATTTTGTTCTGTTACTACCAAATAATAATTCTTTATTATCCATAAGCAAACCATGTCGTTTCTTAATGAGTAAATGGACCTATGTTCATTTTTAAACCAAGTATCCGTATGAAACTGAGATGATTTTTGTATCCTATGGTCTGACGGTATTCAGATGACTTTGGGGATTGTTCTACTTTGTTTATTTATTCTGTTTATATACTTTGTCTATGGATCTATTTCGTTTATGAGTTAGCATGATAAGTATTGTTGGTTTTAAAACTTATTATTTTCTGCTAATTCTGTACCCTTACGCTTTATGCGTTCTGTTATCTCTGGGCTGGTACGCCGTTCTGTTATGACTGGGCCGAAAGGCTATTCTGTTATCTCTGGGCTGGTAAGCCGTTCTGTTAGGACTGGGCCGAAAGGCTGTTCTGTATCATTTGGGGCTGATGATATTCTGGTATTTGAGCATATGGCCAATTTGTAACTTCTATACGTGTTAAACTGCTCTGGTAAGGAAACTGGACCCATGATTGTTGAGATATATTTTCAAGTGTAATTGATCATATACTTCTGCAGTTATATACTTTATTGTTTGAGTTGAATATTATATGCTTTACGTACTATTATTCACTGAGCTTGACTCACTTTATTTTATGTCTGTTTCTGTAGGCACTCATTCTGAAGGTCAACCTTAACCGGTGGCGTCCGTTACCAGTTACCAAGCCTTAAGTGTCTAAGCTGTTAGGTGTTGACCGTTTAACTTTTGGAGTTTTGCTAAGTTTTAATTTGTACCCTAAGTGTTTATTAAGCTTGATGTATATGTATATGTATTTAGCTATCTCCAGATATACGTCAATGTATATTTATCTGCATTATGTTCTGTCTGTGATCCTGGCATAGTAGTGGTAGCTCGATGGATATTATTTTATACTATTATATGATATTAAATGCTTCCGTTCAGGCCCCATAGATAATATTTATCAGGTTTGGTGTCCATTTCGAATGGGTCATGCCCAAATTTTTAGGGGCGGATTTGGGGCGTGACAAGGATCATCCAGAAGAACACCATCAGTAGTGTTAAGCTTTACATTAAGCTCAATGGGGGTATCAAAAATCTTAGTGTCAGTAAGACCGGCACGATGAATAACCTCATTGGCATACTTGGCTTGAGAGAGAAAGTAGCCATTGGGAGAAGAAGCTATCTCAATACCAAGAAAATACCGCAATTGGCCCAGATCCTTCATTTCAAAGGTGCAGAAAAGATGCTACTTCACCTCAGATATAGTAGAAGAGTCAGAACCAATGATGATCATATCATCCACATACAGTAATAACGCAACAAATCTAGCAGAGGTGTGGAGAAGAAATAAAGCAGAGTCCTGGGCACAAGGATGAAATCCAAACTCAGTAATAGCAGTCTAAAAGCGATCATGCCAAGCACAAGGAAACTGCTTCAGACCATACAGAGCACGCTGAAGGCGATGAACCGGTCCAGAGGAATGGTGAAGGCTAGGAGGAGGACGCACGTAAACCTCTTCAGCGAGATGGCCATTAAGAAAAGTATTCTTGACATCCATCTAATAAAGAGGCCAAGAATGAACATCAGTGACAGAGATCAAAGTACGGACAATAGTTATCTTGGCAACAAGAGCAAAAGTCTCCTCATAATCAATACCATACTCTTGTGAGAAACCTTTGGCAATCGGACGAGCTTTGTTGTGCTTAAGAGAACCATCAAAATGAGTCTTGGCTTTGTAAACCCATTTGCAACCAACTAGATTCTTACTAGCAAGCAAAGGAACCAACTCCTAAGTACTAGTTTTCTGTAAAGTAGACAACTCATCCTCCATAACTTGAACCCAATGAGGTTCCTGATAGGCCTCCTTGTAAGACTGATGTTCTGATATGAAAAAGAGTGAATAGCAGACAAAAAAGTACGATAAGAAGCAAAAAAACATGTATTAGACCAGCCCAACCTGTTTGGAGGATGATGTGCTCGAGTAGGATATTGGTGTGCAGTAGGATCAAAGTCGTCAGAAGTAGGAGGATCAACAGCAGGGGTAGAGACAATGAGTGAAGGAGGAGCCTTGCAACGAGAATAAACTAACAACGGAGGAGGAGAATATATCGAAAAAGGAGTAGCAGCCAGAGGTGAAACAAGAGGAGAAGATGGAACAAGCTCAGGAGTAACTATGGAGATGTACTCATAAGACAGGACCTCGGAAGGAAATGGATCAATATGAACCAAATCCTCTTTGAAAACTGGGGCAATGAGAGGAGGAAGCTGAAAGTAAGGTAGACGTTCGAGAAAAGAAACATGACGGGAGACATAAAGATGACAGGAAATAGAGTCGTAACACCGATAGCCTTTTTGAGTAGGACTATAACCTAAGAAGACACAGAGAACAGACCGAGCACGAAGTTTGGTCCTATCTTTGTAGAGAAGAAGGACAAAATAGGTAGATCCAAACACACGAAGGATGGAGTAGTTAGGAACTTAGGAGAACAAAACCTCATAAGGAGACCGACTAGAAAGAAGGGGAGTAGGCATGCGGTAGAGAAGAAAAGCAGCAATAAGAATTGCCTCATCCTAGAATGGAGTCGGAACTGAGGCGAAGAGAAGAAGAGACCTAGCTATCTCAAGGAAATGATGGTGTTTACGCTCGACTCAACTATTTTGGGCAGGGATATCTGTACAGGAAGTTTAGTGAATAGTACCCAACTTGGCCAAATATTCATAGAACTCATTTTTAAAATATTCCCCACACAAATCAGACCGTAACAATTTAATCGTAGACCCAAACTGAGTAGTAATCATAGACTGAAAGGTATGGTTTATTTGATAGAAATCAGATTTATGAATCATAAGATCAACCCAAGTGTAATGGGTGTAGTCATCAATAAATGACACATAGTATGTAGAACCCCCTTTGATGAGAATAGGAGAAAGGCCCCAGACATCAGTATGAACTAAAGAAAATGGTGTAGCAGATATAGAAGTACTTTTATGGAAAGGTAGGGTTGTTATTTTGGCAAGTTTACACCCTTGACACTCAGTAAGTTGACTAGGAGAAATTTAACCCAATATACCTGACTGAGCTAAAGACCGTAAGCAGTCAGCAGACAAATGCCCTAATCTGGAATGCCACAAATAAAAAAGACTTGACAGAGAATCTAACTGAAAAGAAGAAAATGTAGTCGGAGTCGGAGAAGTAGTCATAGATAGATGCAAGCTCTCCACCACATAAAGGTCTCCAACTCTACAGCCAGTCCCAATTTGCTGCTTGGATATCCGATCCTGCATAGAACAGATAAAAGAAGAAAGGATAACATCAAAACTGGAGGCATCAAGTTGACTAATAGATAATAAACTGATAAACAACTGAGGAACATATAAGACAGATGGAATAGAGACTACAGACAGAGCAGACGGTAGGTGTAACGACCCCATCACGTATAATGACTAGTACTTGGGTAATTAAGAGGGTTTGAAATTTAATTGCCGAGTATTATAATTTAAGTTAGGATTTATGAGAATTGTGGGATCTGATTCATATATGATTCTATTAAAGAGTTATTTTGAAATTAGAAATTAAGGGTCTAAATGGCTTAAGGAAGTAAAATTGAGAAGTTGAATCAATTTAATTTTAATTACGGACCCATTTGGGAGTTTAATTAAATATTCGATTCAGTTTAGTAAAATTGAGATTCGATTAATTAGGTCCTAATTGAAATTAATTAAATTATGAGAATTGAGAATTGTGATTATTACGAATTAAATTTATTTATGGGGTGTCCAATTTGGATATGTAATTTATTGACGGAAATTTGAAGTCTGATTAGAAATTGAAGGCCTTAATGATGTGAGAAATCAAGATTGAGAATGAAAATAAGTTTAATTTAATATTTGGAGCCTTTTGAGAGTTTTATTAAAAATCTGATTCAGAATGATAAATTTAAATATAATTAATTGGGCTCTAAAAGAAGTCAAATTAGACTGATTAAGTTAAGTGAGATTTGTACTTAGTCATGATTAATTGGGTTAGGATTTTACACAGCTAATGAAATTAAGAGATGGGTAATTAAGCTAATTATAATTAAAGTTCAACCTCAATTAAGTATTCTAGGCAAGATTAATTAGTTAAGGAAATAATAAATACACTACATGGATTTATGTTATAAAGCCAAGTGTCCCACTAAATTAATAAATAAAATAATAAAATAAAAGATGAAGAATGAAGTCTAGGAGCTTCAACCTGCTGGAATCAGATTAGAGAAAGAAAGAGGGAAAGAGAGCACGGCTGAGAAACCAAGGGGGAAGGAAGAAAAGGAAAAGAGAAAGCTTGTGGGTTATCAAAACTCAAGCAAAAAATTATGGAAAATTCATCCTAAGGTAGGAAACTTCATCCTCTCTAGTGTTGTTTACTTAATCTAGACAAAAATTTATTCAAGGTGTATTTTGAGAAGATTAAAAATAAAGATTTGAGGATTAATTATAAATTCATAAAAATTGGATTTGTATGTTAAATCAAGTTGGGTTGAAAAACATGAGTTATGATTCTTTTAATTTGTCAAACTTGGGTTCAATTTCATATAAATAGATGAAGTTAGCAAGATGGTGAATAAATAGGGTTATGTTCAATTTATGGAAATTAAATTGGAAATCAATTATTTTGACTTTAATTTTGTAATCTTGCATGAAATTAAGCTTCATTGTTACATGCATGAATAAATTTTACAAGTTTAATACTCTAATGATACATATATCATGGATTTTGAAGGATTTGGATTAATTCAATCTCATATTTTGAAAAGAAGAAGAAAATGTTTTATGAAAATCAAGTTTATGGAAATTTGGAATTGATCCTAAAGTTTTGATTTTATAATTAGATTTTTTTTTAATCTATGTATGTGATGTAATTTAAGAATTTTATTCAATTTAGATACATTTTAGAACACCCATGATTATAAATTAAGTATTTGGTTAAAAATTGAGTTAAGTTGATTTTGTTATTAATAGTAAAATTGGATCTATTTGTATTACATACATCATGGAATTTCAAGAATTGGAAAGCCTAATTTATATCTTAGAATTGTGGGTTGATATTAATAAGATGAATTAAAACTAAATTTGGGCAATTGGAACATGATTTTGAATGAATGTTTTCTAATTGGAAGTGTTTACTAAATCATACAGTGGTTCTCTATTTTTGTGTACCAAAAATACATGTTTTGAGGTTTTGATTACCAAAATTGAATTTAAATTGCAATTTTGGGATTTTCAGAATTTACGTTGTCCGCTCGAGCGAGGAAAGTCTCGCTCGAGCGTGGAAATCGAGCTCCCAGAGGTTTTCAAATTTTATAGTCCGCTCGAGCGACCAAAGTGGCGCTCGAGCGGAGACCCATTTTCAGCATATTTTGAAAAGTTACATTTAGTTCATATTTTTATCCCTATCTCTTTCCAAAGCACTCTAGACATGATTTATGATTCAATAAAGATTAATAAGCTACCAATTAACATAGATTAGTTAGTTAAGGAATGAATCATTGATCTAGTGGTAATTGTTTAAGAAGCCAAGTAAAAGATCAATCTATTTGGAAAAGAAGGGCTTAGTAATGAAAGAATATGTGAAATCAGAACCCGGTCTATTTGAATGAGAAAGAATAAGCGTAGTAGAACTTCGGACTATTTAGACGGAAAAAGACTAGAAAAGTCAAGTTTGATTAAGGGAGTAATATTATATTTCAATGTATATATGTTATGTGCTTGTGTAGGTCACGCGCCATTGTCTGCCCGATTTATCTGATATGTCCAGTTCATCTGATTTGCTTCTGCAGCCATCTGTGAGTAATAATTTAGTAAAGTTATGTTCAACTGTACTTATTTTTTGTGTGACAAAATGAGATCTGTTTTCTAAAATGATATGTTCTGTATAATGAATGATTGTCCAATATCTGATATCTATTCGTAACATCCTTAGCATCATGTGATATCTGTTAGCTGTTACCCGGTATCGGAGGTTCCTTTATGGAACTTAATCTGTCAGCACTCTGTTACCCGTACCGGAGGCCCCGTCATGGGGGCTCAGCTTCTGTTCTGTTACCCGGATCCGGAGGTTTCTTTATGGAACTGGTTATTCGTAACCTCACGTGTATACGTTCTGTTCCGTTCTGTTCTGTTCTGTTAATGCTAATGGATGTATCACGTAAACTTAAGCATGACTTATGATTTCTGTATATGATCTGGACAAATTATGAATTTGATACGAAACTGAATTATGAATTCTGAATTTGTACGGACTCATTCATTAAAACCCTTTACTCTGTTATTATTCACTAGGCTTTAGCTCACTGTATTATTTATGTATGTAGGTGATCAGGCGCGTAACCAGGCTTAGAGGCATCTGCCTAGAATCTGTTTTTGTCAGCCAACCTATGTGCCTCCCGTGGAGGTTCCGGAAATGTCAAGTGATTATCGCTATGTGATTTAAAGTTTAAGTTCTGTTTTCTTGTTTGGTTAAACAAGTCTTGTGTATTTTGAAAAATGGGCTAAGTCCTTTTTGTCTGATCTGTATGTATATTATGACGTAGGGATGATGTGTATATATGTATATAAAAAATTTTAAAATTTTTCTGTCTCATATAAGTCTGCATAACTCAATGGACGTTGTATATTTGTTATCTGCTTCCGCTAGCCCCTATTATTATGTTAATTTGTCTCAGAGGCCTTCGGTAATCCCAAGATTACTGGCCGGTTACGATGCTAAACCTATAGGTGCGGGTTTGGGTCGTGACAGTATGACAGACCCAATAGATATAACAGAAATACCAGACTTATTAAAAGCATTGACAGTAATAGGGAAGGGAGAAGGAGTACAATGTTGAAGTAAGGAAAAATGGGGAGTCATATGATGCGAGGCACCAGAGTAAAAAATCCAGACAGATGAAGAAATACCTAAAGAAGACCCAAGCAAACCTTAATGAAGAGAGGAAACAATGGAGGCAGACGGGGATGGCTGGAAGGTAGACAATATATGTTGAAGCTGACTAATCAATGTATGCTGAAGCTGACTAATCTGAGCAATCAAGGAAGCCAAGTTAGGATTAGGAGCCAGAACAGATGCAGTAGAACCGGTAGGAGGCTGAACGGTACTTAGAGGAGAAGCGTGGAACTTGATTGGAAACTGCTGAGAATACGAGGCAGACACAGGCGAAGCAGAAAAACATCCCTTCTTGGGACAATGATACTTCTAATGGCCTTTTTGATGGTAGAAAGCACACTCATCAAAAGCCAGAGACATCATAGTAACTAGAAAACTGAGGGGTTCAAGTGCAATAAACCCTAAATAGAACAAAATAACCAAACCAGGGGCCGAAAGGTAATAACCAAAAAAAAATAAAATTGAGGGGTTTAAGTGTAGTAAACCCAAAATAGACCAAAGTAATGTATATCAGATGTCCCTATGTATATCAGATTAACTCCACGAACCAGTCGAACAAGAGAGAGACAGAGACAGAGACAGAAAGTAGATCTCACGAAACCAGATGGAGACGACCAGGATTTTCGCGAATCAGATGGTTACGGTCGATGGGCTATGACTCGAACTCAGATGGGTCACGATGAACACAGATGAGTCGACCACTAGAGAACTCCATCAAGTCCAAAACCAGAATCAGAACCAAAACTCAATCTCGTGAGCCAAAAGGTGAGTCCGATGAACCAGAGGAGGTTGTTCAATCGCGAATTAGAGGAGTTTCAAACTAGGTGGGATGGGTCGCGATTCTGGTGCTCGAGGGGTTGCGATTTCAACGAAGGCAGATTCTGAACTAGATGAAACTTTGAACAAAGAAGGAACTTCGATCAATCAAAAGCCAAAATGAACAATAGCTCTGATACCATGTAAGATTTCTGAAGGTTTTTATATATATTCAATTGTATCAATTTACAAAGCATTCATCAGTTTATATAGCCCTAAATCTATGACTAAAAAAGGAAATACTAACTAATTCCTATTTACACAATCATGTCATATATACCAAACATGCCATATATACAATATATTCTCAAAGTAATATCATCTTACATCGTGTCACTAGATAATATAAATATTATAAATGTGATTTAGTGGATATTTCTTATTTTTCACAAACCCAAACATACAATCTTCAAGAGACTCAATATTTACTCACTAGTTACATTCAATTTTTTTCCTTTCCATATTAACTATATAAGAGTTTTTTATACGGTATAAGTATTTCAAATGCTTAATATTAGGGATATATTTAAAAGCTGTCATGACTTCAGGTTATTTATTTATTTATTTTAAAGAAATTTACGAAAAAAACTTGGGCAAGTTACAGATAAATCCTAAAATGTGAAGAGGTGGTCCAATCAATCCTTAAATATATTTGGTACTCCGTTTGGTCTTATTGGCTGAGTTGTATCGAAAATGCCCTTGCTTTTCGTAGTGGGTGTGAAGATGATTGGATTGACTTTGAGAGTGGGGTGTGTTTGGGTGTCACATTGGGAAAATGCTCTATAGTAGTTTTTGGTGTGTTGTAATTGTGAGACGGTGCGACGTCACACCAGTTGTAACCCAACCCGACTGAGTTGGCTCGCGTGTCACGACATGGAAATCCCCAAATCAAGCTACAGTGTCGCTTAATCCCTGAATTTTTGGTGTTGCTGTTTTCATGTTACTGCAATTGGGTGTTTGTGGTGGATATCGATTAGGATTTTAGAGATATACGGTAGGGTTTCGTGTGGTGTGGTATGAGTCAGTCGTCATTTTTATGAAGTTGTGTGTTGGTGTCACAGTGTAGGGTTTGTGATTTTGTGGTCGATGTGTTTATGCTGTGTTGGTGGGGAAGTCAACGTGCGGACGAGCTGCAACAGTGGCAATGGCTCACAAACGTTATGTTATTTTGTTTCGCAAGTAATTCGATGGGGGGTTTGATTGCAGATGTGGTGTGTGCCATTTGTGTGTGCACGTGTACTATGTAAATGTCTAATATTTGTAGTTCACTATTAATGGATTGTGTTTCTGGTTTTTTTTGTTGTCGCGATGGCTGTGTGGATGTTTGTGTGTGTCAGTATGTGTCCATTGATGGGGGTCAATTGGTGGGGTTTCTTTGTGGGAAGTGATACAGCTGATGGATATGAATATGGTGACCAAATCTTACACAATATTCTCCCCCCTCACACATAATCACATACCACAGTTGATGGAATGAGGATATGGACGTGATCCCTAATTTTGTTTGACCCAGTAAAGGAAAGTGTACAAATGGCCATAACATCAAAATATAAATCAAAACAGGACCTAATAGTGATAATGTTATCACCTATGGGATCTACCAGCAAATGTGTAAATCGGTAGGACTAAATGGGGTTACTGATGCTGATATGGGATTTTTGGATAATTTTCCAAAAAAACTTGAACTATGACATCTTTCTGTGTAATTCATAATCCCAAAATAAATTAATGAATCATGTGGTAGTCTTCCTATCCATGTGTCGGCGCATGGGCCTAATTCTTTGTCACTAGCTCATAATTTGACATTTAAAAATAAAAAATAAAAAAATTCACTTTTGTTAATTTTTTAAAAAATTATGTCAGCAATTTTACCTCCTATATTCATAATTTAAAAATTCAAAAAGAAAAAATCACTAAAATAAAAGGTAAGTCCAATTTTGCACAAATTTTTTTTTATAAGCAGCCACAAGAACCTCTCCCACCCACTTTTAGCATGGGGTTGTTGTGGCAAAAAATGGGCGCACATAATTCAACAACAAATACAGAGAATACTTATATCAATGGGCATCTCATAAACCCTAAATCTATGCTAGCAAAAATAAATAAATAAATAAATTCTAAAATTAAAAAATGTGCAAAAAAAAAAAAAATAAAAAAAAAATAGAGAAAATCATTTAAGAATTTGTATCAACTTTTTGACTACAAATCTTCCTTCCCAAACAATTATCATTTTCAACTTAATTAAATTATTTTGAATTTTAAAAAATGATAAAAAAATAAACTAAACACTTTGATATAAAATTTTAAAATATAGAATCTAAATTGGAAATTGTTTTTTAATTGAATTTTATGAACTTTAAAAATACTAATCTTGAACCTTAAAAATACCAATCTTGAACCTAAAAGAAATCCCTCAAAAATTGCACTTGTTTTATTACGGTGCTTCTATCCATACCATAGCAAAATCTGCAATAAGTGAACTTTGTTTTCAAACTCACAAGACTCGCAACTTGCCACATCTTCCAAAGAAAAGAGAAACTTTCGTCATTGTCACGTTATCAATACAAAAATCAATAATGAAATTAATATTTTATTTGACTATATTGCAAATGTGTACTACTTAGAATAATTTAGGAGTTATTTGGGATAACCTAAATAGGTATATATTTTGTCTTTTTATGAAAATATGTGCAGAAAAGTAGAGAGATGATGTGATGGAAAAAAGATAAAAAGATGGATTATTTTTGGGTTGCCAAACTTGGCCTTAGTAAAAAAATTAAATATATATATATATATATTAAAAAAAATTAAACAAATAAAAAGTTATATAAAAAAATTTAAAAATTCATTCTTATTTTCTTTGCATTTTGTACATTTTTTTATAAAAAATTAAAAGATCATTTAAAAATAAAATAATTACTTAAAAAATTACTTCTCAAGCAAAAACTGTATTAAAATGCCAGTTGTTTACTTTGTCTTGTCCAAGTGATGAGGGACATTATAGTTGGAATATTGACACTTCTTTTGTATTGTTAGTCAAAGGAATCAGTCCCACATGGAAATTAAGATATCATATATGGTAAATCAAGAGAGTATATAGGGTAAATTTTATTCAACTTTTTTGAAATTTGAAGAAAATATAAATAATTTTAAAATTTTAGTATAATACACCGGTTTCTCTTTAGTAAAGTTAAATTGATCGAAACTAATACAAATAGTGTGAACATACATGGATAAACAAGAAAGAACTTACATTTCAGTGTAAAATAGATGATAACTTAATTTTATATCCATATGACTAACGAATTATTACTGAAAGAGAGTTAAGTATTATGTGAATTAAAATCTTGAGGAAGCCTAATGTAATTATATCAAACCTATAAGGGCTGTTGTATTTTCTCTAACCTTCAAGAGAAGTCAATATAATTTATCTTAAAATGACCACTATATAAATTATAATTAAGCAACACATCTTCAATCATAAAAATAAAATAACAATAATAATAAAAATCATAATAAGTCATAATTAACCATTACTTGATGTATAAGCAAAGACCTCTTCAGTCGCACACAAAATAACAACTACAAGAAGTTATAGCTAAGTTATATCTAATATTACAATGTGTCATAACTAAAGACTACAAAGATCACAACTGTGACATATAATTTTTGAGGTGTGTTTTATAAAATTTCTCTACTAAAATATATCATTTCTATCTCAGCTAATTTTTTTAAATTTTTTTTTATTTTCAAGTCCAATCTACCTAAAATAGTTACTCTCCAATATTTGTATAAAATTTAATCTCAAATCTTTTAATTTAAGATTCATATTTATCCAAATGAATTCTTAAATATTTAAATTTAGTAATATCTCATTGTTGTTTACTATGAGAAAAAACAAATGAATGTTGTCATTGATTTATGCCACCTTCACTGAATTCCTGGCTCTGTGTCAAGGTGCGCCCATCCAAGGGTCAACACCTTGATGTCACACATATTTGTGCGCTTTGGAGAGCCAAAGACATGCCTAAGAAGTTGTTGGTGCAAGTGCAAGCAAAGGCCTAAGGCATAGTGCAAGATAGTGCAGGATATGCCATGAGGCAACCTAGCCACCAAGTAGCAACGTTAGGGCAACTTTTAGAGGGTCAAATGTAATCTTTTTGCCTTGTAAATTTTTATGTAAATATCTTAGTATTAAAGGTGTTTTGGGACCAAGAGTTGTAATTTTTCTCTTTTTTGTAGAATTTTTTAAAATCCATTATGACTCCTCAAATATAGTGGATGTTTCCTCCTGCCAGCTAGGAAAAGGCTTAACAAGCTATATATAAGGAGGGGGTACCCAAGTGTTGAACCAGACCACTTGTGCCTTTAATGTACTCCATCCTAACTTATGGTAAGGTAACTTTTGTAACACTTTTAGTGCATTGTTCAACTATTGTAATGCCATCTTTTAAGTAATGAAAAGTTCATTTCGCCTTTAAATTGTGCAAAGCCTTTCAATTGTTGCTTATTTTAATTTTAGCTTGTTGATTGTTATTTTGTGGCATGTTTCCAATCTTGTGGCTCATCAACTAAACTAATATTGTGTTTGCTTGTCTTTGCAAACCTTTTGAGCTTTATTGGCGGGCTAGTGGAGAAAGTTAACTAGCGCCACACACACTCGCATATCTTTATCAAGGTTTCCGCATTGCCAGTGTGTGACACTCCGCCATTGCCATCAACTATCATCTATAATTAGATGACATTAGTTGCCGACTTTATTTGAGATTTCATTTTATCTCCCAAACTATCCTCAAAAAATCAATTAGACTTCTAAACAATATGAAGTTTGGTGGTCTAATTGATATTTTTTAGATAGTTTGGGAGTAAAATAAAAATTCAAACAAAATTTCGATGCCATATCTGAAACTTCCGTTTGATTATAAACGACAACTAGTGGCACGGGTGAAATTCATTCGAAATAAAATAGTTTAGATGCAAAATTAAAATTATAAGAAGTGTAGGGGTTAAATTGATTATCGAAGTATAGTTTGAGAGTTAAATGAAATTTTCAATTAAATAAATTTGATGGAACATTCATACTGTCAAAGTAAACATTAACGCGTGCTTCATCCTATTATTATTAGGGATATTTTGGTGACTATGTCACCCACATGACTTCTTAGAACATAATAAAATAATTTGGACTAAGTGGAATATAAGTCGGTAAAGAGAGATATATGAATAAATGCCCCACAAATTAATGATAGTTAATTTGGTTATAATTTATCAATTTCACATTGAAAGTTATCAAATCTTATAAGAGGCTTTTTATATTTTAGTTTTTACATGTAAAAATAATAAATAAATATGTCACAATCCAGTCCGGTTTGGTTTCGAACCGTAACCAAAGCCGTGGAATCAGGAACCAGATCGCTTTGAATAGTTCCATTATTTTCAGAACTAAAACCGAAACTAATAAAAAGCAAACCAATTTGACCGTTTAGAACGTATTGGATCAGTTTACTAGTTCCACAGATTTTTTTTACACCCCTAAGGGTGCTCATCTTTTATGATTTTAAAAATTTAGTATTAGTTATTGATTATTTTTAAACTATTCAGATTCGCTCCCTTTTGTTTATAAAAAATATCAAGTAGTTACACGATTCACACATCTATATCTATGAAAATAATGAGTTAAAATTATAAAAATTTAACAAATTGGGAAAAAACATAAGAAAGAAAGTAGTTTTCTCACAACTACGCCGATAAACTGTCTTACGATTTCTATCTTTTGTAACTCAACATTAATTTAAGAATTAAAAAAATTATTTCTAACTTTGGCCTTAAAAAATTAAGATTTCCTATTTTAATCCTATAAAAAAATAAAAATAAATCAAGACTGCGTTTGGTAGAGATTTAGGATTATCATTTAAGAATAGAGTTGTATTTTGAGTTTGCGAGTTTTGAAATTATGATTTGAGTATGAAAAATTTGTTTGGTTATGAGTTTTAAATTGAGTGATGTAACATATGATATTTAATTCAAAAATTTACAACTCATTACCAAACACACAACCCAAAATTCTATTCAAAACTCATAAAAAATTTAAAAAAAAATTCAAAAAATATTTTTATTTAAAATATTAAAATAACAGCTGCCAAAAAAAAAAAAAAAAAAACGAACACTGTTCCAGTTAACCGGCTGGATGGCTAGCCGGACATCCGGAAGGATGACCGAGTAGAGGTGTTTTCACAGATAGGTGTGAAATCAATTTTTGAAAATTATAACCAAACACATGGCTCAAATCAAGAGGTGAAATTGAGTTCGGAAAGCTTAACCAAACATAATCCAAGTTATTTATTTTTATTTTTTATTTTTCACTTTGATTTATAAATCTAAACCCAACTTGATAATCATCCCTACTCCCAAACCCACCCAATTTAAAAAACTAATTTTATATTGAACGAATAAAAATAAAATTTTATTATGGGAACATATTTTTTGAGTTAGGTCACATGAGATGACCTTGAGCTGATGAGCCACATGGTTGAATATGACTGCACTACAAAAAAATTGACTTTTTGCGACTGCATTTTACTCAAAATGTCGTCTCAAAAGGTTTTTTGCGACGACAGATGACTTTTAGCGACGGCAAGTGGGGGGTCGCAACAAAGGGGGTCGAAAAAAGGTTTTAGCGACGGCATGTTGCTGTCGCCTTTTTTGTGCAACGGCAAGTTGCCTTTTTTGCGATGAAATTTTTCCGTCGCCATTAATATGGAAAAATCTAAGATTTTTTGAGACGACACTATTTTCCCGTCGCTAAAGGTGTTATTTGCGATGGCAAAAAAACCGTCTCTAAAGAATTTTTTGCGACGGGGTGCCTGTCGTCGCTAAAAAAAATTTAAGACAGCACGATGCCCGTCGCTAAAAGAGTATTTGCGACGGCTAAGGGTACTGTCGCAAAAGACTTTACCTCAATTCTGCCAATATTATTTGCGACGGTAATGTGGTGTCGTCTAAAAAAAAAAAAAAATGCAATAAAATTATTAAAAATATGAAAATTACCTGTATTAAATGACAAATAATTGAAAAAGAAACCAATAATTACATAATAATAAAAAAATTCCAGTATAAAAATAACAATTCATCCATAATAAAAATTTTCTTGCATTCATTCATTACAACACATTAGCAAAATTATCCCACTACATAATATTGCATAATACATACACAATGTTTAAATAGATAATGTTGTTCACAATTCAAAATAACGTAAATCAAAAACAAAAGTTTCCCTCATGATTCTTCCGTGGGTAACAAAAATAAAAGTAAATCACATCTTCAAACGCCTGTATTCCACAAAGGCAAACTGCTACTCGGGAAATATCTGAAAAATAAAAATAAAAATAATTAATGAAAATATAATTATGTGTTAATATTTTAATTACAAAAAAACATAAAAAATTAACTACTATATAATTACAAAGATAATTAAGTAAATAATTTTGGCTAGACGAAAATCCAGCTCTAACTCGCAAACCGGGAACCCGATTGGAGTCCCGTCTTTCCCACAAGTCTCTCATGCCTAGGCGGTCGTGTGTGCCAAGTTTCATGCTAAACCAACGCCGTTTGGTGATTTTGGAGCGTCAACATCTCCAATTCAAATTTTTTAATAAACTAGTTTGCCTAGACCGAAATCCGGCTCTAACTTCCAAACCGGGAACCCGATTGGAGTCCCGTCTTCTCCCACAAGTCTCTCGTGCCTAGACGGTCGTGTGTACCAAGTTTCGTGTAAAACCGACGCCGTTTGGTAATTTTGGGGCGTCAACACCTCCAATTCAAGTTTCTTAAGGAACTAGTTTGCCTAGAGTGAAATCCGGCTCTAACTCCCAAACCGGGAACCTGATTAGAGTCCCGACTTCTCCCACAAGTCTTTCATGCCTAGACGGTCATGTGTGCCAAGTTTCGTGCTAAACCAACACCGTTTGGTGATTTTGGGGCGTCAACACCTCCAATTCAAGTTTCTTAAGGAACTAGTTTGCCTATAGTGAAATTCCGCTCTAACTCCCAAACCGGGAACCCGATTGGAGTCCTGTCTTCTCCCACAAGTCTCTCGTACCTAGGCGGTCGTGTGTGCCAAGTTTCGTGCTAAACCGACGCCGTTTGGTGATTTTGGGGCGTCAACACCTCCCATTCAAGTTTCTTAAGCAACTAGTTTGCCTATAGTGAAATCCGGCTCTAACTCCCAAATCGGGAACTCGATTGGAGTTCCGTCTTCTCCCACAAGTCTCTCGTGCCTAGGTGGTCATGTGTGCAAAGTTTCATGCTAAACCGACGCCGTTTGGTGATTTTGGGGCGTCAACACCTCCAATTTAAGTTTCTTAAGGAACTAGTTTGCCTAGAGTGAAATCCAGCTCTAACTCCCAAACCGGGAACCCGATTGGAGTCCCGTCTTCTCCCACAAGTCTCTCGTGCCTAGACGGTCGTGTGTGCCAAGTTTCGTGCTAAATCGACGCCGTTTGGTGATTTTGGGGCGTCAACACCTCTAATTCAAGTTTTTTAAGGAACTAGTTTGCCTATAGTGAAATTCAGCTCTAACTCCCAAACCGGGAACCCGATTGGAGTCCTGTCTTCTCCCACAAGTCTCTCGTGCCTAGGTGGTCGTGTGTGCCAAGTTTCGTGCTAAACCGACGCCGTTTGGTGATTTTGGGGCGTCAACACCTCCAATTCAAGTTTATTAAGGAATTAGTTTGCCTATAGTGAAATCTGGCTCTGAGTCCCAAACCGGGAACCCGATTGGAGTCCCGTCTTTTCCCACAAGTCTCTCGTGCCTAGGCGGTTGTGTGCGCCAAGTTTCGTGCCTAGCCTCTATCCTTTTGGGTTATGTACAGTTAATTTATGGTTAGTCTTAGCTTAGAATGCAAAGATACATTTTATACCTGATCTTCTGGTGGTGGTGTATATGGAATCTCATCTCCTGTAGATTCCCTAAATGCCCGGTGGCCACTCGATGCATCAGGAACCTATGATAGTCAATACATAATGTGTTAATCATATTCGAATTTTATTATACATATGTACATATATGTTGTGTGAAAATTTAACTATCAAAACAATTTAATTTATATCAAACCTGTCTGTTGGGTTCCACACTCACCCCCTGTGACACAAAGGCCATCATCTCAGCTCTCATCTGCTGTAAATGTGTAGAGAACTTTGCTCACATCTCCTCCCTTAACTCATCCCTTAGCTCCGCACGAACCTGCTGGGTGATCTGAACAATAGTCGATGGCTGGGGTGTTGACTGTGATAGCCTCGTCCCGTCTTTATACACCGCTCTCCGAGGCACAGTTCTCCCATATGTGCGACAATATCCATGTCCGTCATGACCTATCAACTCATGAAAAATAGCATTCCTAGCCTTCAAAGTTTGACAATCCTCAGGTAGCATGGAGAGTTGACGATTAAACTCATCCTGTATTCTGTATTGAATAAGACATACAAGCATATGTGAAATTAAGATGGTTGAAACACAAAAAATAAAAAATAAACTTTAAATACAATGTTAGGTGTTTGGAAACTACCAAGGTCTGGATAACCTCAGGGTCATCTGCTCTACATGTCATAAGCCAAACATTCATCTTATCAATAGACTCCCCCTTATTGGTCATCTAGATTTTTTAAGAAATATGAAAATTAGAATCCAAATAATTTGCAAATATACAATGTTTATTTGTATACAAAAATAAAACAATAAAATTTAAACCTCATGCCGTATCTGAGCAAAAGTAGTACGCCCTGTGGTATGAGCTATGCCGTGAGCTCGCCAATTTTTAGCGTTCCTAGTTGCAATTTTCTATAACAAGTTCAACAAATATAAGTATATAAATATGATTTGTATGTTTAAATATCATACATATAACTTATTTGTATACCTCAGCATCGGAAGTATGCCAATACTCCGCAAGTTCTTCCCACTGGCTTGGCATAATGTGTAAAGGAACATCATCCTTCAGATTAGGATCACAACTTCTAGGCTTGAAATACTTAGTTGTTATCTTATTCTTGTGATCCTTCCATATGCTGTTGTAGGTTTTCATGCAGATTGGCTTATACTCCTTTGGACATATATTCAAATTGTCCTATAAAACACAATTTCAAAGTTTAAATAATAATAACACAATTTTGGAATTTGAATTTTTGGACAAAAATATACTTTTACCTTCACATCCTTCCAGATAGCATCAAGAATATCATTAGGCACATTGTTCTAGTCAAGAAAAGTAAGAGGAACAATGTTACCATTCCGCATAATAATGCCAAGTTGAGTAGTTAACTTAGACACGTTATCCCTTATTGGGCAGTAATTTTCATCAAATTGTATGTCCAACTTTGTACCAGTACCCCACTCCCTAATGCCCTTGGCACATCCTGTACCACGCCTAGTCGAGGTTGATGAAGAACTAACATGACTTGCAAGATACAATAACAATAAACAGTATGCAATGATAATAAACAAATGCAAATTTAAATAATGTCAATACAAATCGAATTCTTATACCTGAGGTGGGCTGTGAAGAAGTCGAAGGGTCTGCAAAATACAATGAGAATAAACAAGTTATATATAATGAGAATAAATAAATGTATATTTAAATATTTTTCATACAAATCAAAGCAAATTTATATACCTGCGGATGACTCATAAGTTGATGACTCTAGTCGGGATGATAGCTGCTGTAGTACCACTGATAGTGGACGCACCGATGGTAGGCGTGGAGGCTGAGTACATGATAGCTGCTATGGTGCCACTGATGGTGGTTGATACGGTGGTACTAATGGCCCCTCTGATGGTGGTCGCTGGGATGCCTCCTTTAATGGTGGTGCCAATAATAGTGGTCGCTGTGATGGCTGGTCAGATGGTGGTGGCACTAATGGCTCCTCCGATGGTGGCTGATGTGATGCCTCCTCTGATGGTGGTGCTACTGATGTCCTGTTATGTACTACATCAGACATCATGCGCAGGGGATGATCAGGCTTCCTTTTCCTTCCCATAATAGTCTGCAAGCAATATAACATTAATTGACATTAGAAACATAGACAATGGTTTGTCATCAACTATAATATGGCATTAATTGAACTAATACAATTACAAAGACAAAGTAAATTAAGAAACTGATGATTAACTACAACCTTGGCCTTAATTCAATTACTGATGTTGATTAAATATTAGTCTATTTGAACGTCAACTGTTTCCCCTTCTGCAGCTTCCCTCACCCAACCAACTTCTTCATCACGAAGTATTATATTTTCTTCTAATTGTTGGCTCATATATGGCTCGATTTGTGGATCAGTCGAACTAATATCAAATAAACCTCTTTGAGACATCTTCACCACCACTTGCCAGTTTGGTTGTAATGGGTCTGCAACATACCAAACTTGCTCTGCTTGGGATGCCAAGATGAAAGGTTCATTGGTAATTCGATTATCTCTGTACAACAAATGATTAAAGTTCACCAACGTGAAATTGAAGACATCTTCTTTCTTTCCGTAAATGTTGTCAATCCAATCACACTTAAACAACACATGTTTCTTCTCATTGGAATATCGAATCTCAATAATATCTGTCAATTGTCCATAATAGTACACAGACCCCACACGAGGATTCTTGTCTTTCCGACTAGCATAACTTATGGTATCTGCCTTGAAAACTACACCACAATTTTGTGTGGCTCAACGATCATCCATGGCCTTTACTCGATACTGAAACCCATTCATTATATACCCGTTGAACCTCCTTGCCAGGTTATGAGGACCATTTGCCAATAGAATAATCTCTTCAGAAAATATGACATAAGTAGTCCTTCGCAAAGTTTGGACCTATTTAAAACAAAAATGTAAAATTTAAAATGTAGTTCGACTTAAGTAACTAGAATCTGTAGACTTAAATACATACATGTTCCTTGAACCAAATGTGAAAAGTTTCAAAATGTTCATGCCGAAGCTGATGATCGTCGACATGAGGCATTTTGAGCTTAAGTACTTCAAGGTGTTTACTGTGTAGATTGAAAATTTATCAATACAAAAAATTTGGTTCAAAATTAAATAAAACATAATAAAATAGTGAGTGAGTGACATAACCTACTTTATGAATGGTTGAACTGCGCCTGTATTGAATAAGATGTACTGATGAGCTTTTACCCAAGAAGTATTTTCAAGATAAAAGCTTGTGTTTTCACCAATAGCATGACCCAGATTATCTTCACCACTATAGTTCCTCACGGGTCGACTAGATTTAGTTTCCACATCATTGAGATATTGTGCACAAAAATTCATGCATTCTTCCATAAGATATCATTTAGCAATTGATCCTTCAGGATGAGCTCTATTACGCACGTATTGCTTCAAAGTAAGAAGATACCTCTCAATTGGATACATCCATCGAAACTGAATCGCTCCACCCAATAATGCTTCATCAGTTAGATGTATAGGCAAGTGCTCCATTATATCAAAAAAATTTAGAGGAAATATTTTCTTTAGATGACAAAGTGTTACAGCGATACGATCTTGAATATATTGCAAATCCGTCGCACGATTCACTTTGGAACACAATTGTCTAAAGAAATTGCTCAATTCGATCAAGGGTTCAATTACATTCTTCGGTAACGATCTTCGAATAGCCAATGGAATAAGTTGTTGCATCAGAATATGACTATCGTGGCTCTTAAGACCCCTAATACTTCTATCATGTGAGCGCACACGACGTGATATATTGGATGAATACCCGTCGGGAACTCTTACTTCCTTCAACACTTTCAAGAACAAATCTTTCTCATCCTTGGTCATTGTGAATTGTGCTGGTGGTAAATAAGCTTTATTCGACCCTCTTAACTGCAAATTGTAGACATGCCCGAACATCCCGGCTCTGTGCGCGAATCGGCGCGAAATCCGGTTTGTTCATTAGCTACTACAGTTCGGACTCAATGTCACGGTTCTGAATCTAATCTCACAAAGTGCAATGCAAGATCGATAAGTCACCAAAGAGTCCAAATCCGACAAATCGTTTTGGAAAATTGATTTTTATAAAGAAGTGCCAAACATGGACTGCTTTGCCAGATACAGAGTCGCTACCTAAATGTTTTGTTTTGGGAAATTTAGGAAACCCTGACTCGTGCCTAAGGCCACGTGTCCATCATCACCAAAGTTGCCTCGGCTCGGGAACTTGGGTACAAGAGAGGAAAGTCATGCAATGAGCACCCCCGCTCGCCCAATCAAAGATCGGCCTTTACTAACATGATATTTTGTTTTTTTGAAAACACATGCGCTCTTATTCCGGTTAATTAGCTAATCTTACTACGTGATGCACATAGCATTCAAGTATAGACTAGATCGCCTAAGTTAGAACAAAGCATCTCATGTTTGCTTGTTTGAAAATGATTTGAAGGTGCTACTTGCAAGTAGGCTAAGACGTGGATTTGCCACCCTCAAGTGGGCTTTAGAAAACGTGATTTTGCCATCTCAAGTGGGCTTAAAACTCACATTTTGATGAATTGTTCCAATTCAAACAATGAAGCCTTAATCCACAAGTATTCATGCAGTTATATCAATTAAGCAGTTAGCCTCATGGCAAGCATGCTATCATGTTAACACTCACACTCATGCAAGATGCTAAAGTATAAACACTTACAGTGTACTCCGAGCCAAAACAATAACTAGTTAGAAATCATGCATGATCCTAGTTATGTTAAGATGGCTAATGCAACACATGCAAAATGCAACTAAGATAGGCTCAGCTATTCTAAGATGGCATGTGAAATGCAACACTTGATACATGTATTCAAATTGGAATTGAAATACAATGCAGTTAGTATGATGCGTCGAGCCCGGTGCATGCAATACAGATGAATGGATGCAAACATGCGAGCATAAGGATGCTAATCAAAACATGACCTATAACTAACCATCATAAGCGGTTAAGTAAAAGGGAGAAAGACGTGGGGTTGGAAGACATTCACACACTCACGCACACTTATTACAAAATTCGCCCTCTCGACGGAGGGTCCGAATGAATAACACAAGCTAGCTACGCTAAGCTATTCTAACTAATCTAATAATCTAATTAGACTAATTATTACAACACCAAAACCAATTAACTAACAAGTTAATTAATTATTACAATCCAAATTGAAACAAATAGCTACACTAAGCTAAATGAATATTACAAAACCAATTAAATGATTAAATTACACAAACTAATCATGAATACTGAAATGGCCTCGCAGGCGATGAAGAGATGCATGCCCGGTCGCGTCCTCCCGGAAATCCGTTGCCATGCCTCATGTTGCCTCTGTTTGCACTGTTTTAGACTTCTGAAAATTGTGGAAATCTCTGTGATGCTGCTGAACCACCTCATAGACACTCTGAGAGGTCATCGGCCAAAATATGTGGCCATCGGCCACTTTTGAGTCCATCGGCCAAAAATTGTTAGCCGATCGGCACTACAGATAGCCGATCAACCATATCTTCCTGCAAACTGCTCCTTTTGCTGCAGCAGAGGACAAACAAGGGCATGGCAATACATTTGCAAGAAAATGTTGTGCAACTACACCCCTTATCATGTTTAGAACTCAAAGGAGTGTAGTGCTTGACTCTCAAGCCATCAATCACGCATTTCGATGCATGATGGCCAAAGAGGCCGAATTGCACAAATCAATATGGAATGAATGCACAAAAACACATGAATGCCTCACACTCTATCATGTTGGATCAAGAGCGTCGGTGACCGAGAATTGAGGCACGTTTCATCACTTCAAGTATGAAACGTCCCTCGTTCCTCGTGTTTAGTTAAACACCCAAACCAAACACAATGCAATGCATGCAACATGGAGATGTTATGCAATGCAACATAAGCATGCCAAATGCAATGTAACAAGCATGCAAAATGCAATGCAACCTAGACATGCAAACATGCAATGTACCAAGCATGCAAAATGCAAACATGTAATGTAATAAGCATGCAACAACAATGCCAACAACAAGCATGTGACAACATGCAATCCAACAAGTATGCAGCAACATGCAAGATGGATAAGCATGTAACAACATGCAAGATGGACTAGCATGCACCAAGATGCAAACTAGCAAGCATGCAACAACATGCAAGATGAATAAGCATGCAACAACATGCAAAGATGGATATGCATGCAACAAGATGCAAACTAGCAAGCATGCAACAACATGCAAGATGGATAAGCATGCAACAACATGCAAAGATGGACTTAAACCAAAATGGGTAGACCTCGGCCATGCCCAAATCAGTAGCCAAATTGATGAATTGATGACATGAAATGCAAGGCAAGCATGCATGCCAATTGGCCTAAGAATTAAGACATGAAGACACCAACTCTTAAGAGCACTTAAAGAGTAAAAAGTGTGGACAAGTGATAATACTAAATGCTCTGAAATGATGTTAAGAATGACGCCAAATCAACCAAACAATGCAAGTGTAGCATATCAAGAGGCTCAAAGGTCAAGGTTAGCAAAGGGACTTGCACTAAGGCTATGCAAAACATGAAGCAAATGGCCTAAGAAAACCAAAATAGTCCTAAAGCATACCAAAGTGAGTCTAAAACATGCATGGACCTGGCCAACACAAGCTAGAACAAAAGACCAAAAGCATGAAGCATGCAAGGCTACCAAGGGGTGTTACACTACACCTATTAAAACCAAACATGGCATGACTTAACCAATAAAAATCAAAGTTATGGCATGTCAAAATAAGCCCAAAAACCCACTGAGATGGCATCCTAAAGGCCTAAGCATAGAGGCATGCACAATGGTCCACTCTTAAGGCATAAAACACCAACTCTTCAAAGTATTGAAAGGATGACAAATGCAAGTGTATGGCTACACTACATGGACTGAAATCACATATGAAATGATGCCAAATCATGAAAATGGTCTAAGCAATGCATGCTAATGACTTGGACACTCAAAGCTAACAAGCTAGATTGAACCATGGCTATACAAAACAGTGCATGCATGACTAAAACAACATGAAATAGAGCTCAAGTATGGTAAAACATGACTAAAAGCTCCTTTGAGTTGAGCCAAAACATGCAAGAATGATGATCCAAATGCAAGATGCATGTTAAGGCAATAGTGGGGATTACACTACAAGTGCATGATGCATGTAAGCGGCTTTCAAACCAACTTTAGACAGAGGTATAGCATGCTAAGATAACACCAAAAATTTGCTGAAATGGGGCCAAAACATGTCAAGCAAACATGCTACTATTATGAGCCATTTATACTAGCAAATGAGACACAAGGAGAGGGGGGTGTCCCTCTCCTATTCAAGACTCCAAAACCACCTTTCCACCACTAAAAATCCTCTGGATTTCAGTGGTAGGAAGGTCATGCAAAGGCTAGAACAAGGGCCAAAAGGGATGGCTCAAAACAAGGCCAAACAAGGCCTAAGAGGGGGTAGACCACCCCCAACCGAAAAGTGACCTTAAACAAACATCACAAGCATGAAAAATCAGAACTTTTTTTAGTTTAGAGTTAAGTTTAAAACAATATGCAAGTAGGTCTAAAAGCTTAAGCCAAAATAGGGGATTAAAAGCTAGAATCTCACCCTTGAAGAACACCTTCAAGAACACAACTCCAGCACCTTTTCTGAGCTTAAACCACTCCAAAAACACTAAAACCAACTCCTCAGTACCTCAGCAACAAAAGGATGGTGTTCTAGTAGGTGTTTGTGTGCAATAGTGTGAAGGATTTACACTTTTGGGCACAAACAAGAGCAAATAGAGAGAGAGAGGTAAAATATATAGAGAGAGATATAGAACTTGTATATCAAATTCTCAGAACCTCTGGAAAGGGAGGGGAGGCTCCTTTCTTATAGAATTTCAATTCTCAAGCTTGTTGAACAAGGTTGAGTCTTGAATGCAATCCCTCCATACACGTGTATAGAGGATGAGAATTGTACCCACCAGCTGTCACAGCTGGCACAAAACATCTGCAAAAAGCAGATGGAAAGGTCTCGGCTCAAAAATATGGCCGATCGACCAAAAGGAGTGCCGATCGACCAAAAAGAGTGCCGATCGGCCAACACTTATGGCCGATGGCAAGAAAACATGGCCGATGGCACCAAGCCTTGGCCGATGGGTTGCATGGATGGCCAACAAGCCACCCTCTTCCCTCAGAAGCAAAAACACAAGTGCTTGGTCCACAACCAAGTACAAAATAGACAAGTTGAGAGATCCTAATGTAAGGCGCACAACCGAGACCTTCGGGAACTCAAAACGAACACGAGCATGGGTGATCACCGGGTGTTCAAACGATGACGTCCAAGTCTTGAGGACGGTCAAAAATGGGGTGTCTACACAAATGTAGGGGTTTTCTAATATTCATATCCTGTAAATCACGCCGAGCATTAACACCATCCTTCGATTTTCCTGCAACCCCTAATATTGTCCACAACACATTGTCACAAACATTCTTCTCTATATGCATCACATAGAGGTTGTGTCTTATTAGATTGTGCTCCCAATATGGCAGTTCATAAAAGATACTTTTTTTCTTCTAGCTATGGGTGCGATGTCTAGCTTTCTCCTTCTCTACTTGTCTCCTATGCCTCTCCTTAAGGTTATCCCTCTTGTATTGGGTTAAAATACCCTCAGATTCTAATTGTAGCAGCATCTCAGTTCTAGACAACAATTTTGGTTTGAGTCTGACTTCCTGACTACCATCAAATGATACTTTATCCTTCCGGAATTTATGGCCACTAGGTAAAAATCTGCGATGACCCAAGTATGATTGTTTCCTACTATGCTTCAACCAACACAATGTAGTTTCCTTATTGCAACAAGGACATGCATATTCGCCTTTAGTGCTCTATCCTGACAAGTTTGCGTATGCTGGAAAATCACTAATTGTCCACAGTAAAGCTGCATGCATTTGAAATATTTGATTTGTTGATGCATCAAATGTTGACACACCGTCATTCTATAGTTCTTTCAACTCCTCAATCAACGGTTGCACATACACATCAATCTTGTCACCAGGTCCTTTCGGGCAGTCAATAAGCACGGATAAAATTAGAAATGGTTGCTTCATCACATCCATGGCGGCAAGTTATATGGAATGAGCACAACAGGCCAAGTGCTATGAACTATGTTCATTATCCTGAATGGGTTAAAACCATCAGATGTTAAGCCAAGCCTTACACTTTGGCAATTATTACTAAAGTCAATATTCCGACGGTCAAAATCTTTCCATGCAAGGGAGTCAGCAGGATGCCTAAAGACACCATCATCAGTTCGTTCCTCTGCATGCCATCTCATTAACTTGGCCGTCTTGGATGACATAAACAACCTCTGCAACCTTGGCTTTAAAGGAAAATACCTTATCTGTTTTGCAGCTATTCGTTTGCCACCTTTGTTAGGACCATTTGAACCACCATCACCATTTGATTTTCATCTAGAATTGTTGCATATGACACATTTATCAAGATTGGCGTCCTCATTTCGAAACAACATGCAACTATTAGGACATGCATCCCACATCTCATACGTGAAGCCCAAATCTGTTGTGACCTTTTGAGCTTTATAATATGAGTCCGGGAGTTTCACACCCAACGGGAACGCCTCATTCAATAACTCAAGCAACATGTCAACAAACTTGTCTGTCCACTGATTAAGCACTTTCAAATGTAGAAGTCGAACAATGAATGACAAAGATGTGAACTTCTGACAACCCAGATACAATTCACTTTGTGCATCTTGAAGAAGTTTGAAATACTTTGCAGTCTCTGCATTTGGATTGAGCTGAGGTTCAGATGCATGGGGACCAGGCCCCTGTGGTTCATTACCCTCAACACTTGTACCGGCATGTGGATTTTCCATAGCCCCTTGTATCATTCCAATCATATCATCCCTAATGTCTAAATTAGCTAATGTTTCATTCTCTCGATTACCATGTAGAGATACGTAAGATTCCCAATGATTAATCCAATGTTTGTACTTTTTAAAAAAACCATTCAAAATCAGATGCTCCTGTACACCCTCTTGTACAAGATGGTATCGATTCTCACACTTCCTACAAGGACAACTGATCATCGAACCTTCAACCCTATTGGTGTAGGCAAACACAAGGAATTCATCTATCCCATTAATGTATTCGCTCGATATCCTATTTGGCAAATCAATCCAACTCTCATCCATCATCTGTACACATCCACAAAAATATCTCATTAAAGTAACTCTAAATATAATACCTACGTATTCATGTACCATGATACCTATCCGTCCAATTTCTCTCAAATAGGTAGGTGGTCTTATCCCAGTTAGTTATTTACCGATTTGATGGGAGAACATAAAAATGAAATACTTATACAACAACACGTGAGACATAAAAATGTTGCAAAACACCAAGCATTCCATCACTAATTCAACATGTCTAGAACATCAAGAGGTGCACAGAACATCATAGGCTTTAAGAGTCAGGAAAAAAAAAAATGTAGACAAAAATAATTACACCCTCATCTCTCAAAACAAGTAGTACACTTCCATTCCATAGCAATGAATATAGCTATCCATTAAATTTTAAGGATCTAAAATGAATTGATTTGAGACGGAATATGAAGATCATATTCATTTAGACTCCTTAAGTTTAAAAAACTTGAGCAAGACACTTAGTTCTAAAACATACGACAAGTTTTGACATGAATACGACACTTAGTTCTAAAAAATACGACACTTAGTTCAAAACATAGTGCAAGCACCATGTTATTCTATCATACTAGAGCCTTGTAGGTAAGCACTTGGTTCTCTAATTTTAGCACTATTTCTAATTGAAATTGCTACTATTTTTAATTATTAAACTTTGGTCCTTGTTGTCTTCACGAGGAGACTACATATATGACCAAAAAGACCACTACCTTGACTTTAAGTGCTCTCCCTTTAAGTGCTCCCTTTAAAATATGTTAATAAGTGTACTTAAATCAATCATTAACTTGAGTATCACATGTATATTATTGACTAATATGCCATGTTGGACGCATCAATCAATTTTAAGTTTGTTGATTTGAATAATAAACCTCCACGAAGAAAAATTATTCAGTGTGCACGTGATATACATGGTCTTATTGTAAACAAATTTTAACAAAGATTTCCACATAAAAGTAATAATATACAATATATATATATATAATGATATAACAAAATTATAGACCTATTATTTTAAAACATAAGAAGTATTTCATAATATCAATAGTTAATATTTTTCATAGTATTTTTCACGCACCACACTTGACAAATGAGAAGTGTTTGTACCATTAATTAACAATAAATGACAAGAGTTTGTACCATTAATTAACAATAATTTCTTTGACTAGTGAAAAATGAACTGTGATTTTAACCTCTGTGGCCATGACTCTATGGAATCCCAATATTGATGTCCATGGAATACCCATTTCAATGATAATCAATATATTGTGGTGTATGCTACAAAAGTTTAACCAACCAAACACAATTTGGTTTGTTTTACCATCTTAGTTTTATTTCTATTTTGTACATGAGTGTTTTGTAAAACAAAGAATAGTACATATACAAATTCATAATTTATACACCTTTTTGGTAAAAATATTAACTTATTTGATGTAACTGTTGTGTGATGAAAATAAAAAAAAATTAAAAACACACTTTCCTTTACTTTTGAATGATTAATTTTTTCAAATTATTTAAGTTACTTTAGTCTCATAAATATGCACAAGACGAACCAAACATTTTGACATATATTGTCAATAAAAAATTTAAAAAAACACAAGCAAACAAATTATAAACAACTTCACCAAACAAGGCCAGAGTCGAAATGGAGCCTTCTAATTTTGGAACAAGGAAAAAATTAATAAAAAACTACAACAAAACACCTATCAGGATGAACAACAATGGAAAATATTAACTATGAAAAATATTATAGACCTATTATTTTGTATAATAGTTTCAAAATTATAAATAGTATTTTTCATAAATCAATAGTTAATATTTTTGTCACATGCAACACTAAATAATTTACATGAATCAAAATTACATGAATAATGCAACACTAAATTATTCATGTAAATTACACTAAATAATTTACACTAAGGAGACAATCCGAGTGCATCTTCTAAGGAGACATATATAATACATACATATATATATATATATATTTTTTTTGAACAGCTAATACATATATATATACAGAGAGAGAGAGAGAGATAGAGAGAGAGAGAGAGAGAGAGCATACGTTGAGTGAGAAAGCCGTCGCCGCACCACCGCTAGCCGTCGTCGACAGCGGTTGAGCCTGCTCGTCGTTCGTCGCTCATTGAGAGAGAAAGCTATTCGCCGTTTGCCATTCGCCGCTTGTTTGGGGATTTTGAGGGAAAAAAATCTATTTCAAAGATTTAGGGATTTCGATCCAAATGATCAAGCGCCAAACAAAGGGAGGAGCGGGACAAATTTTTTTATTACTTTTTGCGACGGTACATTTTACACCGTCACAAATGATAAATAAATATAGATAAACCGACGTCGTCTTGATAATGGTTTTTTTGTGACGGACATTTGCTGTCGCAAATTGTCCACTATTTGCGACAGCAAACTTCTGCCGTCTCAAATTTTTTTTTTTTTTTGCGACGGTAAAAAATGCCGTTGCGAATACTTCCGTATTTATCACACTTCCCGTGTAGGTTTATTATTGACGGTACAACTGCCGTCGCGAAAGCTATTTATTTGCGACGGTTGAATCTGCCGTCGCAAAAGATCATTTTTTGCGACGGGGAACGCACCGTCGCAAAAGGTTTCATGTTTTATACTCCCTTTTCTTATAGTGCTGGCCGAAGTGTAAATGAGGATGAGTCTTGGAATTCTGAATGTGTAGGACTTCTAAGCAATGCCAAGGCATTATATATGTGGGTGTTTGGGAAGGGTGTTTTTTGGATTTTTTGGGCTAAAATTCACAAAAAAATAAAATAGGCTAAAATAGTCAATAAGACAAAGGTTACACCAAACCCATAATCATTTCATTTTTTCTCTCACAAACATCACATCCAACTACAAAAAAATCCACCTATCTTCCCAAACACAAAAATTTTAATCTATTAAAATAGTCAAAAACTAAAATAACCTACTAAAATAGCAACTTTTCAAACACCCACATAAATAGATCAACCCTCATGGGTGCAAGTATGTGAGATTTTGTGCACTAAATTTCTTGTGCTTTAGATTTATTATTATTGAAATCGTCATTGACAATCACCAAAGTGCCCCCCAGCTGACACCCAACTAGGGTAGTGCTAACTTTACACTATGTTTGGATTGAGTGATTTGAAAAGAAAATAAAAGAAATGAAGAGATATGTATTTCTTTTATTTGTTTGGATAACTTAAATGGAGAAAAATGAGGAGAAATGGAGAGAAACGAAGAGAAATCCATTTCTCTTATAACCCTCATTTTCAATTTTCTCAAAAGTGGAGAGATTGTGAGAGAAAAGAAACCAACAGATTCTTATATTTTCATAATACCAATTTTGTCCCTGTAAAAATAAAATAAATAAAATAATTGACACCCATGTCCTTAAGGGCTTTTCATATCATGTTGGTAATATAACATAAACCAGTTTATTTTATTTTCTCTTATGAAATCTTTTTTTTTTTTTGTCTCTTATGAAATCTAACCAAACGAGAAGGAGAGAAATCACAATCTTTTCTTTTCTTTTATTTCTTACTTATTCAAATAAGAATAAGACAAATCACAATCATTTGTTTTCTTTTATTTTCTCTTATAACTTAAGTAATCATTTCATTTCTTTTCTCTGCTAAGTTCCCAAAGATAGTGTTAGTTTTGTAGGAAATAATCAAGACGAATTCATTCAGCAGATCATTTTTGTTTCCAAATTTTCAGGAAGTATAGAAGATTGTATTGATTGTGGGTGGTCAAATTAGATTTTAGTATACACAATTACAATGGTTATGCATTATCCGATTAAGATAGCTAGATTAGCAAATCCTAACTTTGTTTCGTTAGCCATATTATGAGTTTACGAAATCCCTGATTGTTCAAAATTCAAATTTGTATGTAAAATAAAATGAAGATGAGCCGATGGTGTCATATATCTCATTAATTTAAAAGTTTGAAGAGCACATACGTTTTTTACTTTTTCGTATTCTGAAAATACCCTTCCAAACATATTAAATATCACACAGCAACCACATCTACCGAATAACAGATCACATTTTGGAATTCAAACACCTTCAAACATCATAATAGGATTATTTTTTTAATAATTTTACTACTGTGGCATGTTCAGTATTTGTCTTCGCTACTACCTTCTCATGAATGGTAAGCATTCAAACGTCAAATACATCAAATATCATAATATAATTATTTTTTTAATAATTCCACTATTATGACTTGTTCAATATTTGTCTCCTTCATTACATTCTCATGAATAGTGAGCGAGAGAAATTTTGTAAGATTCAAATCAAGAAAAATCATGAAAATATATAAAGAAAATAAATATTTTTGCAACTGATCTACTTTGGTTCGGTTGTGGCCGGAAAACCTCCAATTCGCCATCTGTCCGCCGGATTGGCGGATTGGAAAAATAATCCATATCTGTCTGCCAGATTGATTGATGTGGATTGAGTAGATTGGCGGATTGGCAGATGGATGCGAATTGGTTTGGCGATTTAAACTTTTACAAATTTTGAACATAATACAACAACTTATCAATATTTTTTTTTAATTTTTTTTTATAACAATCTAACTCAATATAACCAAAAGATTATCAAGTAAACTGTCAAATACTAATAATAAATACGTATAAAAAAAATCATGCATTATCAAAACTATTTCATTACTTTTTTTTATTTATTTAAAAACTATTTAGTTTGATTTTTTTTTTATAAAAAAAATACAAAATTAAGCCTTATATTTTCCATACAAAAATACCAAATATCAACATTTGCCATTTGATAAAGGATTTCCAAATAAAAAATAAATTGAAAACACAACAAAATGTCTAAACTATTTTTCCATTGAAAATACAAACAGAATATCTAAACAAATTGAAAATATAAAGTTTTACAACTTGCTAGAGGTACTCACAGTTTGGCGGTTCGGTTGTGGCCAAAGGATCCTCAAATACGCCATCCATCTAAAACTAGGCAGATTAGAAAAAATCAATATGCAACCGTTTGCTCGTCATCACGCATCCGTCCAAAATGCGGCAGATCAATTTGGTTTAGTCAGTTTGGGTGGATCGGAATAGCTGCTGCTCACCCCTAATGAGTGGTGATGATTCGAAGTGGCTTGTTGGCAAACTGATCGCCATTGGATTGTTTTTTTCAATTGAGTTTTGTGTATTAATAATATACTTTGTTTCAGAGGGTTTGGAACAATTGCCAATCACAATCCACTACAATACTTTTACAAATAACAATCGACTATGCTCTAGAGGGTTCAGAATAATCTTGTTTCGCAACCTAAAATAGATTCTACAATCAACATTACCCACTCTATTTTGGATGTTTCGGACCAAATCTATGACATAGCCCAATGGTTTTAAATCAAAACATAACAACCCACTTCGTTTTAGAACCAAACAGATCACATTGTCTCTCAATAAACTATGTTTCACATCCTTTTTGAATTTCGTAGACATATTCGAGCATATTATAGCATTTTTGCATTCACCTCGTTTGGCATCAAGTTAGACAAGGAATTAGCAAATTTTAGACAAGGTGTTTATACATTTCGTGCACAATGTCAAATATACCATGATTTGCCATCTTTGATTCCATCAGGAAAGGATCCTTATTACTTTCAGTTTTACTTCTATGATACATATAATGAATTTTAGAATATATTCAGTAAACTAAACGATACACCACTTTGTAAAGTTGTTATTGGTAAATTAATTGAGATACTTTCAGAAAATCCTTATACTCGGTTTTTGCATACACTAGAACATGCTTCATTAGATATTTTTCAAATCCATATAAGTAGTGATGTTAAGTTGGATCAAAGGTGTAATGCCCCGACTTTTATTACCCAAATCCATTACCAAATCTTCTTTTATATTATTACCATTTCCAATAATTCCATCCATTCAAGAATATGAACAAAGAATAAATAATAACATTCTCTCATGACAATGATGACGATACATAAATAAAATATGGTATAATGCCCTTAGGCTTACATTGAATAACAATAAATAAAAATGGATTTACCTTATGCCATACATGGCTTTCAGCCAACCAACAAAAAGGCCCTGTGGCCAACAAAGTAAAAAAATTTAAGTTCTGAACAATCTTCCAACCATGTACCTGAAAAGTTTGTCAACATGTGAAATGACCACAAAAGCCTAGTAGAGACCCCAAAGATCCTAACTAATTACAACACATAGCTAGAAATGATCATGCATGCATCACGATATACCGTATAAGTAATGTGACAGTTAATATCTAAAAATATATGTATATAAACACATTTTCTCAAAATTCCAATTTTTTTTCCCACAACATAGCATAAAACACTTTTCTCTTTCTAATTCCCGTTTTACTTCCAAAAACATTTCATAACTCCCATTTTCTTTTAATAAAAATCTTCCACGTTGACATAAACGTATTTCATTTAAACATCTGTTCTAAAAACACAACCCCGCATACAAGTCATAACTCTACCCCATATCCTAATACACTATACGCATCTACTCATTAAAACACCTACTCCCTTCCCTGGCCATAGGCCCACAGGTAAGGGATAACCACAATTTGAACTCGAGAAACATTTATATCCAAATGTAAACAGCTAAGAGTAATACATACTACCAATTCCATTTCCACTGACATACAACATGGATATCAAATGCTCAAACTCAAATAACACATATAACGCTTTACCGGACTCACCCGGAGGTGAACAACCCCAAGGTCATACTTTACTAGGCACAAATCGGAAGGGAGAAGAACCTATTACAAGGTGCCATGCTTTGTCACCTCAAATATGGTGAGAAACTGACCTCCTTTCACACTTTACTGGGCACAAACCAGAAGGAACGAGGAAAACTCTGTCAAGTCGCCATGTTTTGGCAGCTTAATATGGCAAGAAACGGACCCCCAAACAACATCACAATAAAAGCACAAACTGCTAAACAACATAAATAAATACACGAGTGTAATGCATACACCTAATCCAATTACCACAATAACCTATACTATTAACCTCTACTATCAGTTAAATACATTAATCCATTCCTTTCAAAAATGTGCTCCGCGCACCAGTGTTCAGCAACGGGTTTTTCCTTCATTTCCAAATCGTTTCCAAAACACAATACGAGTTACTAATCATCAAAACCATAAACTAGTTAAAGACTACCATTTGCTCATACCATCAATCCAATGACAATCTCATAACATGAATAGCATTCAGAATTGTTCTATTTCCTTTCTAACAACATAATCCATCATAACCCACAATGAAATTGTCTATTCACAATGTCCATTTACTACCAACAACACATCACTCTACATTACATAACCCATCTTACAATAGTACTCATAGCATCTATCTAGCAGCAATCAATACCATACTCCATCGATGGCCAAAGACAGAACTCTAGACTCCAATTACATAATCAACGACATAAACACCACAATGTATGTTATGCCTGGAAAATAATAACCATAATTCATCCCACGATATTAATTAAATAACAACATGTGCCAAAGTATTATCTTTCATTCATATGATTCCATTGTATAAAAGGTAACACATGCAGTTATACATTCATAAGTCCTAAATTTGAATCTATATCATGTGCCACAAGTAAGCAATAAGAAATAAAAGTTAAACCAATAAAGTAATGCCCTATTGGCTACAATTTTCCAAGACGATACTTGGTTACAACAAAAGTGGGTTTGAAACTCAATACAAATAAAGCCCTAGACTTGTACAAAATAATTACAACAACAACAAAAAGAAGCTCTTGGCTCCAAGTCCTCCCAAGTTACGGTCTTGGAGGAGGCAGAACATCATAACCTAAAAAAAGTTTTTCACATAGGGTGAGCCAAAGCCTAGTAGAGGTACTCTATCATAGTGTATAAATCTTAACAAAGCTATAAAGTCAATGCACACACAATACTCGCGCCAAAACATTTTATATCTCTTCTCAAAACCATGCAATGCCAAGTTTATATCACAATTCATGAAAACATTTCCTTTTCAACAAAAAATAAAGTAGTGGATACAACACTGGCAATCTCTAGGTACGTGTTTGCAAGTAGGCTATATAAGCACTACCTATTGCCATTATTATTGGTACTAGCCGGAAGCCTTGGCACCTGACCGCGCGGGTTTCTGTATTTCATCAAGGACACACAGGTCAACAATAATACCACAACCACACCCCTTACCTAGATTCACCAAGGTATTCACCCATTTTTCTCAAAACAATATACATTTCCAATGTGTTAAATATGCAACAATGATCAATGGATGAGAAATTAGTTTCAAATCACCTAATTCTCATGCAAGTTCTAAAACAATCAAAGCTATCTTACACCAATAGCCTAAAACATATATCTCTAAATAGATAGATAATTTCCAATAAAAATAAATTTTCCAAAATTTCAAGATGGGAGTGATAATGCTTATCCAACTCCACCACCATCATCATCATCATCATCACCATCATTCCAATTCCATAAAACCCAACATCATTTCCATTTCCACTTTACAAAATCAAGTATTCACATTTTAGGACAAAATCCCTTTTTCTTTATAAATCAATTCTAAGGATAAAAATCCACCATTTTATCATAGCTTAACCACTTTTACTACCTCACAGCCATTTCCAAGAAACCATTTTGAAAGCCCCTCTTTTGATTTCAAAACCAAAACCCTAAGTTTATCCAAAAATCCCCAAAACACACTCTTGTTTAGAAAAATAGATAACTAACTTAAAAATCATACTAAAGTGTGGAGAAATCCCTACCTCAAAGCTAGAAGGCAAGAGAGAGAGAGTGAAGAAACCCCAACAAAGCCGAAAATCAACTTGGCTTCGATCAAATGGAAGCTTTAGGTGAGCTATACATTTTTATCAAATGGACTAGGGTGTAGAGATCAATAGATTGAGAGTGTATCGAGGTTGGAGATGAGTTTTAGAGAGATAAGGTCTACATTTAGGGTTTTGAAATGTCTAGAGAGAGATATATGAAAATGTGACTCAAAAAGTGAGTTTAATGAACTGATATACATGCAGACCGCTCGAGCAACCAAAGCACCGCTCGAGTGACTAGACACAATAAGTGAGATCGTTCGAGTGAACAAAGTTACCTGTTCGAGCGCACATACACAAACGAAGACATTGCTCGAGCGCACAATGTACCCCTTCTAATAGTTTAGACCTGTAAAAGTTCGCTTGAGTGCAGATATCAAACTCTCAGTAGTTTTGCAGACGAAGGCTAACCACTCGAGTGCAAGAAAGACCACTTGAGCTAAAAAAATACTCTCCCAGTACTTTTGCAAGCTTGCAAATGTACTGAAAGTTCTCAAAGACCACTCGAGGGACCAAAGGACCACTCGAGCGAATTGATCAAAATCTGGGCAACAGTTCTATTGAAAAACAAACTTTCGACATGTTCCAAATGCAATAAAGACATCCAAACAACTAAACTCAATCAAGAATAAGATGAATAAGGATATGAACAACAAAATAAGGCAAGGAATCCTTGATCCAAAATAATGCACGAGTTGGGTGTAAACCGGAATCATTATAACCTCCCCCCCTTAAGGAATTTCGTCGTTGAAATTTTTAAATCAAACAACAACACCATATTAAACCCATTATAACAATAATAACAAGTTGAATCCATAACTATGACCTATCCATCGGTCATTCATTCTCAATGATAAAACAAGTTTTCAATACTAAATATGCAATATTTAATCAACATAACAATATTTTCATTACAAGTTTCAAACATCAACAAAAAGGTCCAGCTATTTCTCACGGACTTCCGCCTCACGTTCCCAAGTCGCCTCCTCAACCCCATGGTGTCGCCACAACACTTTTAGCAAAGGAATTGTCTTGACTCTCAAGATTTGGTCTCGAGTATCTAAGATTCTAACCGGTCTCTCCTCATATGGGGCATCCTCATCGACTTCTAACTCGGTCCAATACAACGTATGTGATGGATCCAGCTCATATTTTTGGAGTATACAAATATGAAACACGTCATGAACTCCGAAAAGTTGTGGCGGTAAGGCTAAACGATAAGCTACCTCTTTAATGCGCTCTAGGATCTCAAAAGGTCCAATAAATCTAGGAGACAACTTTCCACTCTTCCCAAACCTCATCAAACCCCGTATCGGTGATATTTTCAAGAAGACATGATCTCTTACCTCAAATGATAACGGTCTCCTTCTACGGTCGGTATAACTCTATTGACGACTCTAAGCCGAAACCAATCTCTTATAGAAAAGCGTAACCTGCTTTGTCGTTTCTCGGACTAACTCAGGACCTAACATAGGTGCATTACCTACCTCAGCCCAACACAGGAGATCTACATGGTCAGCCATACAAGGCCTCAAAAGGAGCCTTGCCAATACTTTCTTGAAAGCTATTGTTGTAGGAAACTCTACTACAGGTAAGTGGCTCTCCCACAACCCCTTAAAGTCAAGAACACAACCACGAAGCATATCCTCTAGGATCTAAATGGTACGCTTTGACTGCCTGTTAGTCTGAGGATGATAGGTGGTGCTAAATGTCAATCTAGCGCCCAAGACATTCTGTAGGCTCTACTACAATCGAGCCGTGAAGCGCATATCTCTATCCGAAATGATATTCACAAGGATCACGTGAAGTCGAACTATGTCCCTAACATAAAGGTTAGCAAAGTAATCTACCCAGTCATTCGTGCGCATAGGTACCAAGTGTGCTAACTTAGTTAACCGATCAACTATTACCTACATGGCATCATTACCCCGTTGAGTCCTCGAAAGACCCACAACGAAATCCATCGTGACATGCTCCCACTTCCAGTTGGCTATAGGCAAGGGTTACAACCAATCCACTGGCCTTTGGTGCTCGACCTTCACTTGTTGACAAGTGAGGTATCTCAAAACAAACAAGGCTACGTCTCTCTTCATTCTCCTCCACCAAAATTGGTGACTAAGATCGTGATACATCTTTGTGCCTCCTAGATATACTGCAAGGCGCGAATGGGGGAACTCTCGGAGTACCTTCTTTCTACAAGACTACGACACGAAAAGATGGTCAAGATATCTAATACTCGAGTCAGAATACATGTTCAAGCCCTTCTCCACCTTCCCACTAGATATCTTCTCTCGGATAGAATCTACCTCGTGATCACCCTGTTGTGCTTTTACAACTCAGCTCACAAGCGTAGGTTGTGCAATCATAGTAAATAAGGCTGCTGACTCAACGGACTCACCAAGATGCAAGTCAAACTCGCCAATAGCACCCAACATCTCCCATTCCCAGATGGCAATACTAGCTACATTGCCAATGGATTTCCTACTCAAGGCATCGACCACTACATTGGTCTTCCCCATATGATAGTGCAACTCAAAGTCGTAATCCTCTATAAATTCCATCCACCTTCTCTGCCTCAGATTCAAAACTTTTTGTGAAAACAAATATTTCAAGCTTTTGTGATAAAAAAAGACCTCAAATCTCTCACCATAAAGATAATGTCTTCAGATTTTCAAAGCAAAAATCACTATTGCTAGTTCTAAGTTGTGAGTAGGATAGTTTCTCTTCTGTGTTTTCAACTGTCGTGAACCATATGCCGCTACCTTTCCCTCTTGCATCAAGACAAACCTTTCCGAGATGCATTACAATACACTGCAGTAGCCCAAACCCCTCTCCGGAATAATCAACACTAGAGCAGCGGTAAGTCTAACCTTAAGCTCTTGAAATGCCTTATCCCAAGTCTCACTCCACACAAATTTGATTTCCTTCCTCGTTAGTCTAGTCAAAGGTGAGGCCAACTTAGAGAAACCTTTCACAAAACAATGGTAATACCTGGCTAAACCCAAGAAACTCTGGATCTCAAAGGCATTCTTAACTCACATTTCCCAAACTTAGCATACAATTTGTTGGCTCTGAGCAACTCAAGCACAATTCGCAAGTGTCCCTTGTGTTCCTCCTCAGATGGTGAGTAAATTAAGATGTCATTAAGAAAGACGACCATAAAATGATCTAAGAACTCACGGAAGATTCGGTTCATCAAATCCATAAACAAGGCCAATGCATTGGTTAGACCAAAAGGCATCACTAGAAACTCATAATGGCCATACTACGTATGGAATGTCATTTTCCAGATATCCTCCTCCTTCACTCTCAATTGGTGATAACTCGATCTCAAGTCTATCTTAGAAAAGTAACAAGACCCATTCAACTGGTCAAACAAGTCATCTATATTAGGCAATGGGTACTTGTTCTTAACAGTTACTCGGTTCAACTTCCGGTAATCAATACAAAGTCGTAATGTGCCATCCTTCTTCTTGGCAAAGAGAGCATGTGTTCCCCAAGGTGAAGTACTAGGGCGGATAAAGCCCTTATCTAGCAATTCTTGGAGTTGAATCTTCAACTCACTTAACTCGGTAGGTGCAAATCTATACGGTGCCGTGGAAATCGGTGCCATGCTAGGCACTAAATCGATAGAGAACTTAATCTCACGGTGAGATGGCAAACTAGTGAGATCCTCAAGAAACACGTCCGGGTATTCACAAACTACCCTCGGCAACTCTACTTGAACCACATCACTCTCAACACCCAAGAATGTAGCAAGAAGGAGACTAAACTCTCCCTGACCACACGGATCATACACTGGAAACAAGGCTCTATCAACTCGGTTCCCTAGGAAATAAAAACAATCACCACTCAAGTGCACACCATAACTCGCTGACGGTAACAGTCTATAATGGCCCGATAAGATGACAAGCAATCCATGCCCAAAATGACATCAAAACTCAACATATCAATCAACACAAAAGCAAAAGGAAGTTGGCGACTGGTATCCTTTATCTTACAACCCCGATACCCCTGGTCCAACACAACCTCACCATCAACAGGTAACTCTACCCTGAGTGGAGATGCTAACTGAGCCACTTCTAACCCCAATGCTGATGCTAACGCAGATGAAATGAAAAGAATGCAATGCACCAGAATCAATCAACATATTGGCAATAGAATTACACAATAAGAAGTTACCTCTCACTACTGAAGGTGCTGGAAACAAATCTGGCATGGTAATAGCATACACACACCCTAAAAGTCTCTGCTCTACCTGCTCACCCCTCGGAGCATAAGTCTGAAACATTGATTGAGCTTAAGAGGCTCCCTGATTGATCCTTAAGGCTTGAACTGATGGTGTAGGTTGATGGCTCTGTGTTTGCCTCGAACCAGATGCACCAGATGTGCCACTCGACTAAGAGAAAAACCTCTTCACATGCCCTAACTACCCATACTGATAACAGGTAGGCGGTTGCCCTCTCCTCTCCTCTTACTCTAGCTTTGAGGACGAGTTAAAGATGGTGCAGACTGCTATTGTCCTCCTTTCTGTGGGCAAACTAAAGACTTGTGGTCTGACTAACCACACTTAAAACAAGTGATCCCTTTCTAACCACCTCTCCCTAACCCAGAACTCAGAACAAGAAAAATGGATCTAGACTGTGCTCCCTGGGACTGTTGTGGAGTAGAACCCCTCTGCCTCTTGTTGTCTTGAGTCTCCCCCTAAACCTCTTGACTCTTCTGTCTGGAGCCCCTCATCCGCTCCTTCTCCAACTGAACCACAGTCTTAAGATGAACCGTTGTCTCCACAAGGTGTCCGTAGTCCCTAATCATGGACCCAACCAATTTGAAAAGAAGCCTAATCCTTAACCTCTTCTTGAACTCAATGGAACAACGTTCCTCCGTTGCCACAAGTTCCAGTGCAAACCTCGACAAATTAGTAAAGGCAACCTCAAACTCGACCACTGGCGTGTTAAGCTGCTTGAGCTTCAAAAACTGCTCTCTCAACTTCTCCCTAGCAGTGGGAGGTAGAAACTTGTCCTGGAAGGCGGTGACAAAGGCCTCCCAAGTTACTCCAATGCGCCCATGCGCATACTTCCACCACTGACCCGCATCTCCCTTCAACTGGAAAGATGTCAAGTGCACTCTCAGCCCATCGTCCTCGATGCGAAGCATCTTAAACGTCTTCACCATCTGTTCTAACCACTCATCCGCCTTTAGTGGCTTCTTAGGATCTCCCAAAAACTCATCCAGATTAAACTGGAAGAACTCCCTCTTCAGAAAAGATGGCCCTGTCTTAGCTACATGAGCTTGGACTTGATTCTCAACTCTTAGAATGTCCATGGATTCCCGCAAGGCTCCGGCCATTTCACGGGCCAAAGCGCCTATGGCTTGCTGACCAACTGGTTCGGCCACATTGGCCTGAGCAATCATTTCCTCTTGTGCCAGAATATCATCTGACAATGGCACTTTCTGCCGTCTAGGCCTACCACGCCAACCACCACCACGTCGACGACCTGACATTCTAATGAAGGTAACACAAGAGATTAGCACATTTACAAATGTGCCGATGCTAACTCACTTGCGTCCTAATGCAGTGGACAACATTTAATTCATTCCACATAAGCACGTAGTCACATAAACACATATGGATTTCTTTTCTAGATAATGATCATCCCGTGACGTTGCTAGAGTTCCAGTTAGAAATAGCAGTGATCAAGTGCTCTTCTGACAAGACTTTTAGAAACTCGTAGACCCAATCAATATCTTAGAAATTAAATCCCATACCCATCTAGTCACATAAGCATTTTACCAGATAGCATACTAGGTTTACTCTAACACAAACAAGCAAGATAACCCATTGTGATAAAAACCATATCTCACCATCCCAAAGTATTCAAACTTGTAGCTCTGATACCAAGTTGTAACGCCTCGAAAATAATAACCATAATTCATTCCACAATATTAATTAAATAACAACATGTGCCAAAGTATTATCTTTCATTCATATGATTCCATTGTACAAAAGGTAACACATGCAGTTATACATTCATAAGTCCTAACCTTGAATCTATAGCATATGCCACAAGCAAGCAATATGAAATAAAAGTTAAACCAATAAAGTAATGCCCCATTGGCTACAATTTTCCAAGACGATGCTTGGTTACAACAAAAGTGAATTTGAAACTCAATACAAATAAATCCCTAGGCTTGTACAAAATAGTTACAACAATAACAAAAAAAAGGCTCTTGGCTCCAAGTCCTCCCAAGCTACGGGCTTGGTAGAGGTATATCATCACCTGAACAAAGCTATAAGGTGAATGCACATGCAATGCTCGTGCTACAACATTTTATATCTCTTTCCAAAACTATGCAATGCCAAGTTTATATCACAATTCATGAAAACATTTCATTTTCAACAGAAAACATGGCAGTGGATACAACATTGGGAATCTCTAGGTATGTGTCTGTACGTAGGTTATACAAGCGCTACCAATTGCCATTTTTACCGGTACTAACCGGAAGGCTTGACACTTAACCACATAATAATACCACAACCACACCCCTTACCCAGATTCACCAAGGTATTTACTCATTTTTCTCAAAACAATATACATTTCCAATGTGTTAAATATGCAACAATGCTCAATGCAAATGGATAAGAAATTAGTTTCAATTCACCTAATTCTCATGCAATTTCTACAACAATCATAGCTATCTTCCACCGATAGCCCAAAACAGATATCTTTAAATAGATAGATAATTTCCAATAAAGATAAACATTTCAAAATTTCAAGATGGGAGTAATAATGCGTATCCAACACCACTATCATCATCATCGCCATTCTAATTCCATAAAGCCTAACATCATTTCCATTTCCTCTATACAAAATCAAGTATTCACATTTTAAGGCAAAATCTCATTTTCTTTATAAATCAATTCCAAGGCTTAAAATTCACCATTTTATCACAACTCAACCACTTTTACAACCTCACAATCATTTTCAAGAAACCATTTTGAAAACCCCTCTTTTGATTTCAAAACCAAGCCCCTAGGTTTATCCAAAAATCTCCAAATCACAATCTTGTTTAGAAAAGCAAATAACTAAGTTAAAAATCATACTAAAGTATGGAGAAATCCCTACCTCGAAGCTAGAAGGAAAAAGAGAGAGAGTGAAGAAACCCTGATGAATTCAAAAATCAACTTTGCTCTGATCAAATGAAAGCTCTAGGTGAGCTTTGTCTTTTTATCAAAGGGACTAGGGTGTAGAGATCAATAGATTGAGAGTATATGGAGGTTGGAGATGAGTTTTAGAGAGAGAATGTCTAGATTTAGGGTTTTGAAATGTTGAGAGAGAGAGAGAGATACGAAAAAGTGACTCAAAAAGTGAATTTTATGAATTGATATACGCGTAGACCAGCTCGAGCGACCAAAACACCACTCGAGCAACCAGACACAATAAGTGAGACCATTTGAGTGAACAAAGTTACTGCTCGTGCACACAGACACAATGAAGACACCGCTTGAGCGCACATTGCACCCCTCTTAGTAGTTCAGACCTGTAAATTTTGCTCAAGGACAGGAAGTATTGCTCGAGTGTAGATATCAAACTCTCAGTAATTTTGCAGACAAAGGCTAACCGCTCGAGCGCAAGAAACACTGCTCTAGCAAAAAAACACCCTCCCAATACTTTTGTAGGCCTGTAAATATATTGGAAGTTCTCAAAGATCACTTCAGCAACCAAAGGACCACTCGAGCGAACTGATCAAAATCTGGGCAACAGTTCTATTAAAAAATTAACCCTGATCTATTGCAAATGCAACAAAAACATCCAAACAACCGAACTCAATCAAGAATAAGATGAATAAGGATATGAACAACGAAATAAGGTAAGGAATCGCGAATCCAAAACAATAAATGGGTCGGGTGTAAACCGGAATCGTTATAACATGAACCGTTATAACGTGAACTTCTGAGGTATTAATCCATTCCAGTTCTCATGTTCTTTTATAAAAACATAATTGATATCAATATATTTTGAAAACCAGTCCCTTTTATTCTAACTTTCCGAAAGTACACAACAATTTCCAAATACCTTTATTTATTAAACGAAACCCTTAATTTCATCTATAACCAAACACAACCCATAGTCCACACAACCCCATATTGTTCTTCTAACAATTCAAAATTTATAAATTAACACCCAAGGCCTTCCGACTCCACATCCCAGACACGCTTCTTCAACCCAAAAATCATTCATAAGCATAACCCATAAACCCTCCAATTTAAGCCCAAACTAACCCATATGAGTTTAATAAAACCAAACATGAAAACTATGTTTTTAATGCCATAAAAAGTACCATAGATCTATCTATAGTGAGGTATTGAAAAGAAGCTAAAAAATCCCCACCTCTTGAAGCGAAGAAGAGAAAAGTCGAAAACTATAGGCGACGGAAACTCGATCCACTCAGATTAAAATGAAGTACTCACGACCCTTTACATTTTGGTCTATGGAACTAGAGGTCAAAGATCACTTAAAGAGATGAAAATCAAGGTAGCAGAATATGGGAGCTCGGTTATGGAAGACAAAAGAGAGAAAGGAGAGAAAAGATCACAAAAAGTGAATTTTCAGCGCACTGACGGACTTATATACACGAACCATCATGGCTGCGGTCTAACACCTCGTGGATGTGAACTTGCCACCTCAACAGATCGCAGGCACTACCTCCTTCACTGTGGGTGCGACCACCTAGTAACCTAGGTCGCGGGTGCGACCCTTCTACCAGCGGCCTGACACTGCTGCCCCTCGCAGGCAATGCACTCACCTCCAGCCAAAAACCTAAAAGAACCAATTGGTTGTGCCTGGTCATGGCACGTCGTAGGTACGACCTCCAGACCAGTCCATCGCAGGCGCGAAGCCTATGGTTGCGGGCGTGACCAAGCTTACCCAACAAACCTAGGCTGCTACTCTGTAGCTAACCCCAAGCCTAACAAGGGTGAGTAGACACCCCATTTTTGACTGTCCTTAAGACTTGGGCGCCTCACGATTGAACGCTCGATGATGAAATGTTACGCTATACAAATCGTTCAATTTCTTCACTAAAAGGCTTTGGTTTTTGAGTTTTAAAACCTAAACCTTGATTCCTTTTGGATCAAAACCTATTTTTTTCCAACCTGACCACTCAGAGACTTGCTGGCCAACAAGTGGCTGGCAAGCCATTTTTGGTTAGCCGACTGTCTCCCTTCATGGCCGGCTGGCCATGTTCAGCGACAAATAGATATTTTCTGTTGCTAGCTATCCCCATGTGCATGTCTTTCACTAGCTGGCTCATTACAAATATTTCTGACATGAGAAGGCTTTTTTCTATAAATACATGACCACCCCTCATGGTTTGGGGTTAGAAAAATTCTCCAAGTGCCAAAACTTGTCCAACACACTATCTCTCTCTCTCTCTCTTGCAATATACATACACTATACATATACTTCCAAAGCCTAAACTTGAGGCCTCTTGCTGAGATTTTTGAACACAAATTTCAGCTCTTGAGAGCGTTCAACTTGTGGTTTGTGAACTAAAGAGCATCATCTCTACAAGAGGTATAGCCTTTGCCATCCTTTTCCTTGTTTACACTACTCTTTTCTTCACTTTTTCTTGTTGTCTATACACTGTTTTAGACTGGTTTTGAGGGCTGAAACATGTGATTTAAAAGCTACCAAAGATGGAGGGGTTAACCACCCTTTCTTGAACCTTATCCCATAGCTTATATCCTTGTTCTTCCCACTTGTCTATTTGGTTTTAGCTACTTTTTTGCCAAGTTTTCAGAGGCTAAAATATGTGATTTCAAGGTCCAAAAAGTGGAGGGGTTGGCCACCCTTCCTTAGGCTTGCTTACTAATTTTGTTCTCTTTCATTTTTATTTACTTTTTCTAGCTTTTCAAAATGATTTTGGCACTATTTTTTTTTTTTAGTTTTGGGGTTGTTTCAATTGATTATTTAATTTATGCTTTGAATACTAAGCATGTGGTGTTGTAAGTCCTCATGGATTTTGGTGTTTAGGCCTTAGACACCAATCCATTTGAGTTGATAGCTTTCCATTTTGTATTTTCATATATGTTCATACTATTGTAATCACCTTTGCATAATCTGCTCTGCAACCTCCCTCCATTCTTTGTTTATTTTGATAAAGAGTTGAGTCAAACAAAAGATTGTTGTTCAAAGCATAAGAAAGAGACCTTCCATGCTTAATGGTTTAATCTCTTCAGAGGTTCCTTACCAAGGCATTACATCTCTCTTATGCTAAGCCCAATCTCTTGTTTGATGCTATCTTTATTGCTTTTGGAATTAATGGACGTAATTATCACTTTCGGACAAAAATGGAGAAAAGATAAGAAATGGAAAGGTAATGTAAATTGAGGCTGATAAAATTGGAGTAAAAAAGAGGTAAAAAAGGCAATAAAATTGAGTTGGGTTTAATCGGATGTTATATTGAACCTATTGCGTCTTGATTCATTACATACTCTTTAGTGATGTTCAATGATTCAAGAAGCAATGTCCACTCTTTCCCTTAAGATAACTTCATGATAGGGAGGAGGTGTTATTGGTTTTTCATTTCCTTTTATTGAGCTTTTGTCCTATCAGTTCTAAGATCATCACGCAACAAACATGTGAACATTGATGATTTGTGAACCGAATCTACTCTTCCCTTGATCATCTTCATGATAGGGAAGGGTGGAGAGGATAAATATCTCCTGGAAACACTCTGTTTTAGCTCTATTTTAGCAGAGGAATCCCCAAAAATAGTGGCCGACTAGCCACCTTTTTGTACAGGCAGTGGTATTTTTGTGGCAGAACAGAGCAGAACCTGAGGCCAAAACAGAATAATTTTCTGACTGCAAACAGAGAAGATTCTGGTAGCAAACAAAGAGGTTTCCGAAAAGATGGTCTCGGTTGCGCATATGTGGCTCCTCGCCTCCCATCTGATTAAATTTGTGTGTTAAATATTTAATATGTGTAATAGCTAGTTAATTTAGTTAATTCATTTAGTGTTGTAATAATTAGCTTAATTAGGACATTCATTCGGACCCTCTTGTGCGAGGGCGAATTTGTAACAATTGTAATATTGTGTATGTCTTCCAACCCCTACTTCTTTCTTCCTTTTATTTACATTCTTATCGTGGTAGCATTATATTTTTCGTTTCATATCATTGCCATGTGTTGTATCCATTTTTGCATGCATTGGGTTCGGTTTATCATTCTAACGTTGTTATCTTTTTCTACTTACTTGAATATGTGCATTGCCGCATGCCTTGTGTTGATCCATATGACATGTTAAATAAACTGAACCTAGTAGTTGCATTTTGTGTGTGTTGCATTAGTTACTTGCATATTAGAGCATGCATTTTTCAAACTATTTTCTTCTATTTTGGCTTGCTTCGGTTGAGTACTAGGTGAGCATTTCTAGCTTTAGCATATCGCATGTATGTTTGTGTTGCCATATCAAGCACATTTCCATGAGGCTAAGTGCTTATTTGATATAACTCTTTGAATGCCGGTGGATGAAGGCTATTTAGCTTAAGTCGGGATGCTTTTGATTAATATACATGTGAGCTCGCTTTCTCAAATAGCACATATTCAAAACACTTTTCTAACAAACATGAAATCAAAGCATTCTAAAGTGGGTGAAATAGTCTATACTTGTGTACCTCACATAGTAAAGTTAGCATAATAATCAGAACAATAGCATATAACGTACATAAATATCACATCATGATTATTATGGGTTGATCTTTGATCGGGTGAGTTGGGTGCTCAATTCATGACCTTCCCCTCTCATACCTAAGTTTCCGAGCCAAGACACTTTGGGTATGATGGACAAGTGGCCTTTGGCATGAGTTATGGGTTTCCTAAATTTTTCAAAAAAAATTAGGTGGCAACTCTAAAATCTGACAATGCAATCCATTTTTGGCAAATCTGATTGTAAATTGATTTTCCAAAGATTTGCCGTGTTTGGACTCTCACTTGTGTTTTTCTATTTCACATTGTACTTGTGAAACCAGATTCAGAACCATGGGATTTCGAACTATAGAGCTATCGTATCCAAGGAGACTAAACCCCTCCGAGGAGCACGAAAAGCCAACTACAGTTTTTGGTGACTCTGTTCAGGAAAGTAGAGAACTTGACTTAAACTTCAAGATGTGAAATTTTATCTGCACATATTTGTTCTTTGCATTGCATTTGCAATAGTGCACTTAAGTCACTGTGTTTTTGTAGCTTGCTTTTCGTGCTCCTTGGAGGGGTTTAGTCTCCTCAGAAATGATAGCCCTACAGTTCGGAATCTCGTGGTTCTGAATCTGGTTTCACAAGTGCAATGTGAAACAGATAAATACAAATGAGTCCAAATGTGGCAAACCATTGTAGAAAATCGATTTTGAATCAAAGATGCCAAAAATGGACTGCATTGCCAGATTTCAAAGTCAACACCTAAATATTTTTGAGAAATTTAGAAAACTCGTGACTCGTGCCAAAGGCCATTGGTCCATCATCACCAAAATGTCTCGGCTCGAGAACTTAGGTATGAGAGGGGAAGGTCAAGAATTTAGCACCCCACTCACCCGATCAAAGATCGGCCTCTACTAATCATAATGTGATTTTTATGTATATTATATGCTCTTATTCTGGTTATTATGCTATCTTCATTAGGTGATGCACACAAGTATAGAAAAATTCACAAAATTTGGAATGCATTGATTTTATGTTTGTTTTGAAAATGTTTTTTGCATACATGTCACTTGAAAAAGCGAGCTCGTATTTACATTAATCAAATTATTCCAATTTAAGTAAAAAGGCCTTCATCCACTGGCATTCAAACAGGAATATCACTTAAGCATTTAACCTCATGGAAAACATGCTCAATATGGCAACACAAACATACAATGCAACATCCTAAAGCAAGAAATGCTCACCTAGACTCCAAGCCAAGCCAAGCTAAATAAAACAAAATAATTAGAAGAAATGCATGCTCCTAAACAATGTAATATGACTAATGCAACGCACACATTATGTAAATAATGAGTTCGGCTACTAGCATGGTATATGAACCAGTTCAAAGCATGCGATAAAGCACGTATTTGAGTAATGAATTTGAAATTGACATTGGTTAGTATGATGAGCTGAACCCGTATGTATGTAAGACGAATGTACGCAAGTCATAGAAAATGCTAAGTAAATATGATGCTACCATTATAAGTGGGTAAATAAAATGGAGAAAGAAATAGGGGTTGGAAGACACACAATTATTACATATTTCACCCTTCTGCAAGAGGGTCCGAATGAGTGTCCGAATAAACTAGTTATTACAAATCCAAGTGAATAATAAATAACTAACTAGCTATCTAATTTATTACAACAATGACATTAAAGATATTATAACAATAATAATTACAATCATAATTCCAACAATAAGATGAACAATAATATTACAACATTAATGTATATAAAAAAAATGCACAAGGATCACATGCGCGCCAATGAACAATAATATTAAGCTGCTTTGTCTACTTTCTGTGGAACTACTCTTTTTCACCCTCAGCCACTGCCTTATGTGCTGCCAAAAAAAGTACTCTGCTTACCGAACATTGGAGGCCGGCCGGCCCCCAATGAGGCCCTACTAGGTCCAAACAAGGCCAACGGTGCCCTATTTTCTTGCAAAAAAATGTTTTTATTGCTTTGAGGTGAAAACAGTGCAGACAGAGCAGTTTTAAACCATGCTTGTCCCTTTTGCTCTTCTCTATCATGGAGAAACTCATGAGAAGAATGAATTCGGATCCGAAACCATCAATGGTCGCAAGTTAATTGTTTGATGATTTTGAACACAGTTGGATACAAAAATTAATAAATGCAATGAAAGATGACCACCCCTCCCTCCTATCATGTAGTTAGCTCAAAGAAGGAGGTAGACACGCCTCAAGATTCATAAAAACATCATGAATTGATATGTGATGACTCTTGATGCGATGGACTCGACATAATGTCTGGCCGAATCCAACCATTTTTATTCATCTTCCTTATGTCGGTCGATCCAATTTTAAGTCGTTTTTTTTTACTTACCTTTCCATTCTTTATTCATTATGTCCAAAAATGATAATTAAGTCCACTAAAAGAAGGGAAGTGTCAAACGAGAAGTTGTTTTGGTTATGAGAGAGAGGTATTGCCTTGGTAATGAACCTCTGTAGAGATTAAACCATTAAGCATGGAAGGGTCTCTTTCTCAAGCTTAAACAACACTTGTTTGAAACAACTCTCAAACAAGGAAAATCAAGAAAAGGGGGAGGGTGCAGAGATGATTATGCGAAGTTGATTATTACAAAAAGTGGGACTCTTTACATGAAAGAAAGGTAAAGAAGGCTATCAACTCAAATGGCTCGATGTCTAAGGCCTAAACAACCGAAGCCATGAGGACTTACAACACAACAGGCAAAGTATTCAAAGCATAAACTAATTAAATGAATTAAAACAGCCCTAAACAGCCCTTAAAATGTAAAAAATAGTAGCTAAAAGTATGTTTAAAGAGCACAAAAAGATATGTAAGAACAAAGGGACACAAAACTAGTGAGCAAGACCAAGGAGAGATGGCTAACCCCTCCACTTTCGGGACCTCTAAACCATATTTTCTAGCCCTTTAAACTCTGAAAATCAGTATGTCAACCAAAGAAAGGAGTGGGAAAACAAAGGGTATGAGCTATAGGATAAGGTGCAAGAAAGGGTGTTAAGCCTCTCTACCTTTGGTAGCTCTTTAACCCCAAGTTTCAACACTTAGAATGGATTCAAAACAGTATGAAAACACAAGAAAAAGATAGAAAAATATTGAAATTAAAGCAAGAAAGAAGGTGATAAGCATATACCTCTTGAAAAAGGATGCTTGTAGTTAAACAAACTTGATTTTAAACACCCTGCAGCTTCTGAAATTTAGTTTGAAATCTCAACAAAAAGCTCCAAGAACAAGCTCTAATGGTGTATGTATTGTGTATGTATAACTAAAAGGTGATATGAAGTCAATGAAGCTTTTGGAAAGAAGATAGATGTTCTTAGCTCTCAAAAACCTTCAAAGCCTTTGGAAATATTTCCTAACCTAACCCTCTAGGTTATGAAAATATGTTTTGAAATCTCTACAAGAAAGCTTCAAATCCAAGCTTTAATGGTGTATGGAGGGTGAAAGTTGATTTGAAGAACAAAAGAAGCTTGAAGGTTCAAAGATAACTCATCAATCTCTAAGCCTCTTGGAAGATTTTCCTATCCCTAAAATCTGAAGTGGGAGGTCCTATTTATAGAGTTTGAGCCAAATTGGCAGAAAATATCTTCAAAAAAGGCCAACTGGTGAATTCCAGCCAGCTGTTCTGTTTATCACTAATGAGACCCGGTCGGGCCACAAAACACATGGTCCGACCCAAAAAAACCCACAGTTAGACCAAATAATGCAAGGCTAGGTCTAAAAAAGCACTCTTGAAAAGTTTTCATTGAAACCCGGCCGGGTCTAAACAAGCCGCGGCCGGATCTAAACAAACCCAGCCAGATCTAAACAAACCCAGCCAGGACCAAAAATATTGCTTTCAAACTCGACTTCAAACGGGCATATCTCCCTCATTCGAACTCGATTTTAGGTAATTCTTGAGTCTAAATTGAAGCCCTAGAAGTAAACGTTCCAATGGTGGTGGCCTCAAACCTACAATCTAAGTGTACAAAGAGATATACCTAATTTAGTCAAGGCTGTTCATTTTTTTCTTAACGGTTTGATGCTCAACCTTTTCCTAAACTAGTTTTGTTCCATCCCCTTCTATTTCCTTCAACTCCAAACCTATACATAAGATGTTTTAAAAAAATTTCAAAGAGTTCACCTCCTTTTCATTTATTTCACTTTGTCTTTACTCAGTTTACTGAAAAGTGTAATGTTTTAGTCGAAATACGAGCCTCGTAATATCATAGAAGCATTTGGAAAAATATTTTGAAAAGAGGGTTTCAAGTTCTAAAATAGTTTGGCCAAAATGGGGTGTGGGGTTTGGGATTAGAGCTTGAATTCAAATTTCTTCACTGAGTATTCAAAAGATTTCACAGTGTAACTTTTATCATCGGGTGTTCGAAATGAAGCGCCTAAGTCTTAGGTGCGGTCAAAAATAGGGTTTCTATAGTTTTCCATTTGCTATTCCTGGATGGCTTGTTGGAGGCTTGCCTAAAAAGCTTGCCAAAAGGCTGGCCTATCGTGGGCTCTGCCATGTTGGAAACGCAACCCTTGGACTTGGATTATCGCCGTACCCCTTGATCCTCCTTTCATTTCTCAGTGTTAGGTATGAGAGGTATATTAGGTAATCTTGCTGAGGTACACCTTTTGACCAATCGGCCTAGCTGTATATAGTAAAGCCATAGTGACTGTTCCAACATAGGATAGGAAGCTCACCTGTATGCAGAATTTTGTGAAATTGCTTGCTTGAAGTAGTAAAACCCTAGATCATGTCAAATCTAAGACAGGGCAACCCTACCCCCTCATAGGGGTGTTTTGGCTCTCTTTGCCTGGTATGTGCTTTACAGTGAAACTATACAAGGGTGCTTCATATCAGTGGTACAGTTGGTATCAATTTGTGGGGCAAAATTCAGTGGGGAATACAGTCCTATAACTTTGATCATATCTGTTCTGATGGAATCTTAGCTGGGGTGCTGTCTGATTTTTGATTGTTGCTTTTTCTTTATTTCTTTTTCTAGATAATCTAAAATCATAGCTTTAGAAAGTTCTGATATCCCCCAAGTACTCTAGACCCGTGTCGGAAGACTTTGTAAGGTTAGAGATCTTGTTTGAGGACATCCAGTGTTTGTCTTACTATCTCCAGTTGCAAGACGAAGAAGGGTTAGACAAAGTTCACTAGTTTAGCTATTTCAATAATCACCCCTCAACTCACCGATACTTAGTCCACCTCAAGCACAACCACCTATTCCTAGAATGGCTCAGTATCCCTCATCAGATTTGAAAGACTTACTAATTCGTCTATAGTAGTCGGTTGACTCACTCCAGCACTACATGGCCTGCTAAGCCGAGGTCACGACTAGGTTGGAATAACAACAACAGCAGCCAGCTGCAGCTTCTACTTCGCACACACCTAATGTGATTATCCCTATGCCCGGCACCACCACCAATGTTGCTACCACTCAGGATCCACAAGTTGAGGGTGTTCCAACTTTTTCCATCCAGACAAACCCAATCCCAGTACAAACATCTAGAGCCCCAGTTCGCCAGACTGAGGCACCATTTGAATTCGAGGTTGACCCTACCATGCTCAAGGTCAACAAACTGGAAAAACTGTTCAAGAAGGCACATGGGGTTAACTCCATTCCAGATATAGAGGATGAGTATACTGAATCTATAGTAACCTTGCCAGAGCAGTTTAAAATGCCACATATTGACCGCTTTGATGGCACTGGGCACCCAATGGTACATCTATGCTTGTTTTTCGATGTCCTGCGACCAATAGGTTTGACTAGACTGTAGAAGTTATCGCTCTTCGGTTGAACCATATCGAATATAGATGCCATCTAGTACGCTAAACTAGAGGACTCTATGAAGCAGAACTGGAAGGAATTGGTTAAATCCTTCATTACTTAATACTCCTACAACACACAGATCAAGGTCACAACTCGTGATCTTGAAGAAACGCGTCAGCAACCAAAGGAGGGTTTCTTAGAGTTTGTAACTAGGTGGAGGGCCAAGGCCTCCATGATGACCACCTGATCCACAGAGAAAGGCCACATCCAGATGGTTGTCTGGAATCTTCATGGCAAGCTGTTGCAGAAAGTGATTATTCGCCCCTAATTCACATTCAAAGAACTTCATGAAATGGGAGTCCGAATTGAAGATGCCATGAAACAAGGCATCATCACAGATGACAAAAAACCAGCCAAGAGGCCTTTCATTTGCAGTTCCAATGCTACCAGGGGTAGCATAGCTGCCAGGCCGTTGGAGGTGAGTGTTGTCACCACAACCAAAACTGCCGACCACTTTGCCAACATAAACTTCCAACCCTACCTGACCTCCGGGTAAGAATTTTAACTAGCTTTACATGACTATATCTCGAGCCATTCAGGTGTTGATCAAAAAGAGGCATTTGAAACCCCTAGAACCTTGACCACTTCTAGACCCTCTTCCACCAAAGCACGATCCCACCAAGTACTGTGCTTTCCATCAACATCATAGCCATGAAATGGATCGGTGCTTCTGCCTATGTCATGAGATTGAAGATCTCATCGACAAGAAAGTCATAGTTCCACCCCAAAAGCCAAATGTGACCACCAACCCACTCTCTGTCCACAACCAAGTCCCCCCACCTAGAAATACCCACCTCATCCATACACTACCACCTACCTTCGACCCGAGCATCTATATCACCTCTTCCCACTTACCAAAGTTGGTGTTGTTCATCCTTGAAGGCATAGATTTATGCATGATGAACACATCCAACCCACAACTTGAGCCTCACAAATCTGTGGTGACAACGCCTAAAGAAGAGGAGGTTTTGACCTCGGAGGGAGGCACCTGTTTGACACTAGAAGTTCTTGGGCAATTATCTGATGGGCAGTATGACCTGAGCCACTACATTGTTCTTGTTACTCAAACCAAGCTTGAGGTAGTACTGCCGACCTCAGTGGACATTAATGTGGTTAGGGAAGACGGCTCAAGCCAAGGGTTGGATGATCTTGCGAATCTTGAAGAAGATTTGGACAACCTACAATTCTTCGAAGAACAAGACCAAGGCAATGTGCAGATCAAATGGTTTGATCTGAGCCTGTCGATAGACAATAGGGGATGGCTGAGTGATGAATCTGACAAAAAAGAAGAAGCCAAAGTCATTTCGGATCAAAGAAAAGTCGTGGCAGCTGCAGTAGCGGGAGAAGCCAAAAAAAAAGGAACAGTTCCAGAGAGCAGTAGTGTGGAAAAACAAACCCAAGAATTAGGTGTTGTGGAAACTACAGACACTGCACGAGAAGCTGTACTGGGGCAGTTTGAACGGGAGAGGATTGAAGATAGTCAGAAGGCCGCAACATCTTCTCACCCTGAGGGGAATACTTGTCCTGTGGGAGTCATTGAAGTTGAGCCAGACAACTATTTGTTAGTGGCAGAAGGTGAGTGCTAGGAAGACAACGATTTGCATCTTGCCCATACAGATGAAGACTGGGGAGATCATATCCCAGACAGCACTTGGTATGCAGAGGAAATAGACCACCTCACCAAGAGTGGATGGTATTTCAAGCCTCCACATTTGGATCGGGCCAAACCCTCAAGAAAAGACCAGGAGGTTGAGAAGGAAAATGAGAAGAAGCTAGAAGAGGAGTTGGTCCTAAAACAACTCAAAAGGATCCAGGCTAACATTTCCATTTGGGGCCTCCTCATGGCTTTGTGAGTACATCGACAGGCGGTTTTGTCGGCGATGAATAAGGCTAAGTTATCCATTGATACTACACCAAGACAACTCGTTGGCCTGATCTTCCCAAGTAACACCAAGCCTTTGCTCACTTTCTCTGACAAAGAGCTGCCACTAGAAGGATCGGCTCACAACAAGCTACTATATATATCTATCGAGTGTAGAGAAAAGTGGGTTCCAGTGGTTCTAGTGGACATCGGCTCTGCAATCAATGTCTGTCCTTCTCGTAATGCCTATGCAATAGGCCTGAAATTGGCAGATTTCATTCCTACAACCCAAGTGATCCGGGTATATGACAATACGAGTTGAAAAGTTATGGGGACGATGAAAATACTAGTCCAAGTGGGCCCTTCCAAGCATGAGATTGAGTTCCATGTACTTGATGTGCCAGCTACCTTCAACCTACTTCTAGAGAAGCCCTGGTTGCATCACATGAAGGTTGTGTCCTCCACTCTGCACCAAATACTAAAATACCGTTATGAGGGAGGAGTGGCAACCGTTTTTGGGAATTCATCTATTCATCTGCTGCTAGAGGTAACTACACCTTTGCTGGAAATCAATCACGGTCATGAGGATGTATTTCTTTCAGGATTCACTTTAGCGGAAGCCCAAGTGGTACAGACAATCTTAGACGAGGACGAAGGCATGTATGTCAGTGCTCAGTCCATCTATTTCATGAACAAGTTGCGGCATATTCTAGGAATAGGGCTTGAAAGGAGTGAGAGAAAAGGTGTTGCGACGCTAGCTGAGGTGCCACACAATCCCCAAGCTTTTGGATTGGGCTATGTGCCCACCAAAGAGGATTGGAGAAGAAAGGGAGAAGAAATGAGAGAAAGAGCCAAGGCCAAAAGAGCCGGGAAACAATACGAGTAGGTCCACAGGCTAATCTAGGGAACGTTGAATGGGCTCTTTGTCAGAGAAGGAGAAGATTTCCCCTTCTGCGGCTTTCCTGAGCCTTGGGTGGATTCTTCAACGAAAAAGCGTTTCCCAGGTTTTGAAAACTTTTTCGACCACAAACTCCAAGACAATGATGAAGAGGAGACTGATCTAAGTATCAAAGCTAGCCAGATCAAGAGGACTATTCAGACAACAGTGAGGTTGGAGTAGGGGCAGCACTATAGATCCTGACACCAGTACGGACACCTTAGAGGATACCTTTACTGTCTCTATGATAAGAGAGGAACCGGTTGTGGACTCCACCAGTTCTATTCTGGACGTGTCGAGGTCGCCCCGCCTCACTTAGCAGTTGGAGAAGGGCTTTATTTCCAATTCGGAATCGGATGATGAGCTTGAATCTGATTCCACCAAGTTTTGTTGAGTTAGAATCAGATTCGAGTCCGTCTGAGGAGTTTGAGTTTGGCATTTTCGGGGGTGGTAACCCGGGTGCCAAGGTCCTGTCTAGGTCCTCCTTTGCATTTTCTTTTGAATCTAGTAACCAGAACTTCTGAATGAGAATGCTGCAAATTTCGTTTACTTCTCTGTGCCGTTAATTTATTATGTTGACCAAGATTTTCAAAATTTTAATGAAAATAAAGAGGAAGTAATTCTTCGAGCTTTGAAAAACTTGATTGACCAAGAGGAGGACAGGCGTGCTAAGGCCTGCATAGATAAAATCATTGCAATTAATGTGGGTACTAAGAAGGATCCCCGCTTAGTCCAGATCGGGTCCATGTTGACTTCGGAGGAACGCGAGCATTTAATCGCTTTATTAAAATATTTGAAAGATGTTTTTGTGTGGTCCTACAAAGACATGCTTGGAATCGATCCTGAGATTGTACATCACCGAATCCCTCTTGACCCTGAGGCCCAACTTATCAAGTAGAAACTCCGTAGAATTTGTCCAGATTGGGCACTAAAGATTAAAGAAGAAGTCACCAAGCAGATCGACGCTGGATTTTTGATGGTTTCTGAATATCCAACTTGGTTGGCCAACATTGTTCCGATTCTGAAGAAGGATGACAAAATCAGAGTTTGTGTCGACTTTCGGGATCTAAATAAGGCTAGTCTGAAGGACGACTTTCCATTGCCGCACATTGACGAGTTGGTAGACTTCACTGCCGGCCGCTATCGTTCATGGATGGGTTTTCTGGGTATAACTAGATTTTGATGGCGCTTGAGGATAGAAACAAGACTGCATTCGCCACGCCTTGGGGTAACTACTACTACAAGGCTATGCCATTCGAGTTGAAGAGCACTGGGGCTATATATCAGAGAGCTGCAACCAGAATCCTGCACGACATGATCCATATGGAAGTCGAGGTGTATGTGGATGATATGATCATAAAATCCAAAGAGCTAGAAGGCCACTACACCACGCTGAAAAAATTCTTCGAATGGATCCGGGAGTACAGACTGAGGTTGAATCCGCAAAAGTGCACTTTTGGGGTGACTATAGGGGAAATATTGGGTTTTCTAATCACTTAGAGGGGAATTGAAGTAGATCCATCCAAGATCAAGGCCATCTTAGAAATGCCACCACCAAGACTGAAAAGGAGGTATGCGGCATTTTAGGCAAAGTTTAATTCATAAGACGGTTTATCTCCAAATTAACCTTGACTTGTGAATTACTGTTTAGTCTCTTGAAAAAGGAGAAGAAGTTCCGATGGGATAATCAATGTCAGTTCGCTTTCGAACAAATCATGCAGTACCTTTAAAACCCACCTATGTTGTCACCACTAGAACTAGGGAAGTCGTTGATCATATATCAATCTGTAATAGAGTCAACCATGGGGTACATGCTAGCTCAAGAATCAGAAGCTAAGGTGGACAAGGCCATCTACTATCTGATCAAGAAGATGCTAAATTACGAGACCTGCTACAATCCTCTAGAGATAGCTTGCTTAGCTTTGGTTTGGGCTACTAGGAAGTTGAGACACTACTTGTTAGCTATAGACACCCCATTTTTGACGGCCCTTTAAGACTTGGATGTTCTTGCAGGTACATCCGATCATGAGTCTGTTTGATTGCCGAACACTTGAAGTCTTTAGCGGAATGCCACAGCTTTGAGCATTTCAAACCCTACATCCATTTTGTCTTATCTTTGGACCATGCCTGGGTCTTTTCAGCCTGAAGTTCCTGATGGCCTGTCGGCCATCCTTGGAGGTTGCCGGCCACCACTTCTCCTTTGCCGGCCATTGATGTGCATTGCCTACCATCAATGAAGCCTTGCCGGCCACCACTGATGGCCGGCCAACCATCATTGCATGCTGCATATATTTTGTGATATTTTGTGCCAGCTATTTGCACAGATTCATGCATCTTCCTACACGTGTGTGGTTGGATGTTTGTGAGGAAAATTTGTGTTTTCTATATACAGGACCCCTCTCTCTCATGTGTGGGGGTTAGAAAAATTTAAGACATAAAAATTTCCTCTCTCTAGATTTCTCTCTCTCTCTCTCTCTCTTGCAAAATTGTGTGTTTGCCTAGTTTCTCTACACTTTTGCCTACATCTCCTAAACCATATCCTCTCAACTTTGAGCTAAGGTTCCTTGGGGCCTTCTTGGATCTCTTGAAGGTGGTTTTGGCTTGAACATGTGCCTAAAGTGTTCTTTGCTTCAGGAGGTAGAATACTAGTCTTGTTATCTTGTTTTCAATACTTGTTTTTCTATCTTTTGCAATTATTTTTGGGGCTGGTTTTGAACTATAAAAAGCTTTGTTTTTGTGGCTTAAAAATGGTGGTTTGAGCCTTTTTTAGTTAGGGGGTGGTTCACTCTTCTTGCTTCTTAGTTTGTAAAACTTTTGTGCCTTTATCCATCACTTTCAAACCAACCTTTTTGGCCATTTTAACCACTGAATTTCAAAGGTTTTTCAGTGGTAAAAATCTCATTTTGAAGCCTTACATGTTAGCATATTTTTCTAGCTTAACTTAGCTTAAGTCCAGCATGTTATTTTAAGGCTTTAAAAATCATTGGTATGACTTGGTTGCATTTTTTTAGTGCTTTTATCACTCAATTTCAGCACCTAAATCTCTGTAACCTCCCTCTTTGCTTCATCCTTTAATTTGCTTTTGAGGGTTGTTTCAAGCTTGGGATCCTTTAAGCTTGAGATTGAGGTCATGCTCAATGGTTTAATCCTCTTTGAGGGTTCATTATCAAAGGCATGATCTCTCTCTTGCCTTACACTATCCCTTGGTTGACACTTCCTTCACTTTAGAGGACACTCACCAATGGACAAATTGATTAAAGAATGATTTGGTAATTCAAATGTGTAAACAAAATTGACAAGTAAAAGTGATAAGATAAGTATGTCTTTGTGTTGCATTGCTTATGTTCAAATCGGACGTTAATTTGAACACAAGGAAAATGAGACATTTCATACTCAAAACATTTCATACTCAAAAGTGATGAAATGTGCCACTTTCTTAGGTCTCATTGCCCTTGATCATGCATGATAAGGTGGTGGTCTTGTTGGTCATATTTGTACATTCATCGAAATTGTACAACTTGGATCTTTAGCCATCATGCAATGAACTTGCTTGATTGGTGGTTTTTGGATCCAAATGTGTCACTCCTTTGAGATTTTGAGATGATAAGGAGGGATACAGTACAAACAAATCCTTGGAAAAACCCTCTTTTTGCTCTATTTGTACTCTGTTGCAGTATGATAACCCAGTGCATCAGTGGCCGGCAATGCATCATTTATGGCCGGCAGGGCACCTCCCTAGCCAGTAGATGGTCGGCAGCAACCATCTATGGCCGGCAAGCCACTGATGTAAACCTCAGCAAAGATTTGGTAAGGTGGAGCAGAAAGGTTCTGGAAATGCTCAACCCTATAAACAGAGACTTTCGAAAGCAAAACGGAGGTCTTTTCGGGGCAAAAACTGAGCATGTGCATCTTCCACTTCCCGAGGTGGAGCAGTGGCAGCATAGTTTAATATCTTAAATGCTTAGTTCGTGTACATTTGCGTTGTAAATTAATTAATTATTTTACTAGTTAGTTAAAGTGTTGTAATAATTAGTAATTAGCTTAGCTAGTTATTCATTTGGTTTATAATATTTAGTCTAATTAGATTAGCTTAGCTCTTATTTATTCAGAACCTCCTTCGTGAAGGCGTAATGTTGTAATAAGTGGGCGTACGTGTGTGTATATTTTCCAACCCCACATCTTTCTCCCTTTTATTTAATCGTTATCGATGGTTAGATTGGGGATCATATTTCAATTAGCATATCGCATGCTTGCATCCATTCATTCATATTGCATGTACCGAGGCTTGACGCATCATTCAAACTGCATTGTCATTTCAATACTTTGTTGAATACGTGTTTAAATTGCATGTTGTTCAAATCGATCCATATGCCATATTAGTAGCCGAGCCTATTAATTACATTCTTCACATGTGTTGCATTAGGCATCTTACATAGTTAGGAATCATGCATATTTTTCTAACTCATATTTTCTTAGCATGGAGTACTAGGTGAGTTTTTATGCTTTAGCATACTTGCATGAATGTGAATGTTGCTATTATTAGCATGCTTGCCATGAGGTTATGTGCTTAAATGCTAAACTGCTTGAATGCCTGTGGATGAAGGCTTGTTGTTTGAATTGGAACGATTCAACAAATGTGCATTTTAAGCCCACTTTGTTGAGTGACAAATCATGTTTTAAGCCCACTATGTTCGGTGGCAAAACCGCATCTTTAAGTCCACTTGAGGTGGCAAATTCAAACCATTTTCACAAACAAACATGAGTTGAATTGTTTCCAAATTGAGCAAACTAGTCTATGTTTGCTTGTGCACATCACATAGTAAAACTAGTCTAATAACCGGAACAAGAACACATAATGTTTATAAAAGATCATATCATGATTAGTAGAGGCCGATCTTCGATCGGGCGAGCGGGGTTGCTCAATTCATGACCTTCTCCCCTCGTACCCAAGTTCCCGAGCTGAAACAACATTGGTGATGATGGACATGTGGCCTTTGGCACGAGTCAGGGTTTCCTAAATTTTCCCAAAATAAAAAATATTTAGGTAGCGACTCTGTATCTGGCAAAGCAGTCCAATTTTGACATTATTTGATTTAAAATCAATTTTCCAAAAAGATTTCCCGGATTTGGACTCTTTGGTGTTTATCAGTTTCACATTGCACTTGTGAGACTAGATTCAGAACCGCGGGAGTCCGAACTGTGAGGCCTTCTTTTCAAACCTTCCGAAAGGGAGCGCAGAAAAAGGCGTGTCCACATTAGCTCACTCCATAATTCTAGTTTCGAGATTAGATCTTATCAAATATCTCTTTGAGAAACCAGCGCTTATGGATAGGTTGGCTCGTTGGTTGCTTCTTCTCTCTGAGTTGGACTCAAATACATCAAAGGGAGAGTGGTAGAGAAATGTGGGCGCCGGATAAATTTTGATGTACGTGCACGAAAGCTGAATAATAGGTCAGAGGATAATTAGGAAAAATACTGTATTCGGCCCCCGTCCTAACTGATCCCAAAGCCGAATAAACTAATCGGCCGTAGAACCAGTTGAATAAGGGCCGCATAAATAAACGTACAAAAGATTAAGAGTGGGCCCGACCCTGGGGCCCAAAAGAAGATATAAATAGAGGAACATCAACTAAAGAAAGGTATGTGAGAGATAACCCGAAGAAACTTAAGACATAAGCAAACAGGAGACATATACTGACTTGTCCGTTGGAGTGCTAATTCCGGCACCCCCGACCGGAGTGTTAATCTCTTTTCATGTGGCAATCAGAGGATCAGAAATGTCGTTCAGAATCCAAGAGTATTTCCAAACCACTTCACCATAATTGGCGCCGTCTGTGGAAATACTCAAGTACATCCATGGCGGGCGTAACAGAAGATCCTCCGATAGTCACTGACGAAACTACACCAAGAGATGACCTCACTCCAAGAAACATGCTGGGACCAGAGAATATCACCGTGCGACATGCCTTGAATTTTGACTCAGTAGCTCAGACCTCACCCTCAGCTTCAATGCATGAGACAATACAGACGATTATGGATCAGGCAAAGCAAAATAAACAGCGGCTGGAGAACATGATGGCTGAGAATGAACGCCTGCACTAGGATTTGGCCTTGGAGGTGGCTAAATCCCAACAAGTCATATGCCAAGACCGGGATCGACCTTCGGGAAAGAAGGATGGCTGTCGACGTCGACGTTGACTTCAGAAACACAATAATGATAGTGATTCAGACTCATCATCCCTGGAGCCCAGAAAGAAAGGGTGCGTTGATGTATCCAGCTCATCTGAAGGAAGTGCATATATATGGCATAGACGAAGAAGAAATGATGATTCAGATGAGGAAGATAAACATGACCCATTCGTGCGATGAATTGCCAGGGCTATCCTATCCAAAAAGTTCAAGGCACCGTTCACCCTCTACGACTTAAAATCAGACCCCACTGATCACATTCGTCATTACAAGCAAGTGATGATGCTCCATGTTGACGACGAAGCCCTTATGTATCGGATATTTCCAAGCAGTTTGGGACCCCTGGCTCTGAGGTGGTACTATAAACTGGAGCCGGCATCGATTAAGAGCTTCCACCAACTCTAAAAGTCATTCAAGGCGAGATTCATCACTAATGAGGTCCAGCCAAAGTAAGTCGATTCTCTCTGGGCCATGCAAAATTAAACTAGAAGAAACTCTTCGTGAATGCTCAGCCCGCTATTGGGAGTGCTTTAATCTGGAAGATGATGCTTGCAATGATACCATGGCCATCATCGCCTTTAAGATGGGATTGTATCCTGATAGCCCCCTCCGCAGTTCATTAACCAGGCATCCCCCTAAAATCGTCTGGGCATTAATGAAGAAGGTCGAAGAGTACTGTAAAGTGGAAGACGATGCCCTTCGAGTCAAAGCCGGATGTAAAGCCATTGAGTCGGCCATGTCGGGGATCGTTCAGCCGATTAGTGCCGTGCCATCAAGAAGCCCCGAGTGGCAGAATCAACCTAAACGAGACAAAAGGCATGATTTGTGCCAATCAAACGACCAATGTTCACATTGAGCTAATGAACAGTATCAAGTGGATGGCAGGCAGACAAGGCATTCGGGCAAGAAATACACGGAGCTGACAGAGCCGATTAATAAGATTCTATCGAAAATACAACACCTTCTGTTCTTCAAGTGGCCGGCCAAGATGACAGGACCCCCCGATGCAAGAAGACAAGATAAACGATGTGAGTATCATAAAGACCATGGTGACGACATTAATAGTTGTTTTTCTTTAAAAGATCACTTGGAAGAATTGGTGCAAGACGGTCGTCTTACGCAATACGTCCGAAAAAACAATTCAACAAATACAGTAGCTTTGCGGCTGGAGTCACCCTCTCTTGGTGTAATTCATATGATATACAGCTTGCTGGCACCACCCGAGGTGCACACAATCTAATTGCCGTCTAGCACCCATTGCCCAATGACGCCAGCGAAACGGCCACACGACACTGGGAGGATTAGTTTCGATGATAGTGATTTGGTTAGAGTGACCCACCTCACACTGATCCCCTCGTCATCAAGCTACGTGTAAACAGATTCACCATCAAGCGTGTTCTCATTGACTAGGGCAGCACTTCAAAGATAATGTATTACAAAACTTTTGTCAAACTTGGTTTTACCCATTCAGACCTGTCTCTGACTAATTACCCGTTATTCAGCTTCAATGCTAACCCGGAGTACCCTTTGGGCAAGATCACACTACCTGTATGGGCCGAAACTAGATCAGTAGACGTAGAATTTCTGGTTGTTAAGCTCCCTTCGCTGTATAATCTGATCATGGGCAGAACTTGGTTACATACGATGCAAGCCATGCCAAGCACCTACCACCAACTGCTCCGTTTTCCGACTGAATACGGTATCGAACAAACTCGTAGCTCTCAGAAATCGGCGCAGGTATGCTATCTTCTAGCTACAAAGAGACCGAGGGAACTGGAAGTGCATTCAATTGGGGTACCGGATATGGAGAGTCTTGAAGACATTGGAAGGATCCCAAGTGAAAAAGCAACTGAAGCCCTACATCAGGTCGAACTTGACGGGAAATCCTGACAAGTTCTTCATGATCGGCGTTTCCTTGGATAATGTCGAAAGGCAGGAATTAGTAGCCTTCTTACTTGGCAATATTAATGTATTTGCATGGTCCCCATACGAGATGCCAGGAGTAGATCCATCAGTGGCCCAACATTGCTTGAACGTTGATCCGAAATGTAAGCCAATTGTTCAAAGAAGTCGGTGGTCCACCGCAGAACATAATTCGGTCGTCGTTGAAGAGGTAGATAGGTTACTTGACGCAGGGGCGGTTCGCGAAGTAACTTATCCTACATGGTTGTCCAATACTGTGGTTGTAAAGAAGAAGAATGGCTCTTGGCGCATCTATGTGGATTTTACGGGCTTGAACAAAGCTTGTCCCAAGGACTGTTTTTCCCTGCCCAGAATAGACCAACTTGTAGATGCAACGGCACATCATCAACGCATGAGCTTCTTGGATGCCTACAGAGGCTATCATCAAATTGCCATGCATTTGGAAGATCAAGAAAAAATCGCATTCCTCACCCCAAGAGGAACCTATTGCTACAAGGTCATGCCTTTTGGGCTGAAGAATGCAGGGGCAACTTATCAAAGACTAGTGACTTCCATGTTTAAGGAACAGCTCGGCCATACTATAGAAGTATACATCGATGATATGGTGGTCAAATCCAAGGAAAAGCAATCCTATCTAGCCGATTTGTCAGAGACATTCGGCATTCTTCGAAAGTACAAGATGAAGTTGAACGCTTCTAAGTGTGCATTCCGTATCGGCTCCGGCAAATTCACTGGCTACATCGTTAACCACCGCGGAATCGAAGCCAATCCAAGGCAGATCACAGCAATTCTAGGGCTTGGATCCCCTCGGTCAGTCAAAGAGGTTCATAAGCTAATGGGGATGGCTGCCGCACTCAACAGATTTATCAGCCGTTCCACAGATCGCTGCCGACAATTTTTTCACACATTTCGGCAAGGTCGAGCATTTGATTGGACTCCCGAGTGCCAGGCCACTTTGGACGGCATGAAATCTTATCTCCGATCAGTACCACTCTTGGCAACACTTGCAGCCGGTGATCCACTCATTTTGTATCTGGCACCGGGTGGTCAGCGCCATATTGTTAAATGAAGAACTAGGGGAGCAGCGACCAATTAACTATGTGAGCACAGCTATGGCCGAAGCCAAGACACGTTACCTTCCATTAGAAAAGCTTATCCTTGCTCTCATCATGCCTGTAAGAAAACTGATGCACTACTTTGAGGGGCATACCATTGGGGTGCCAACGGAATATCCCCTCCGGTCAGCACTCCGCAGCGCGTCTCGAAATGGGCTCTTGAACTCGGCCAGTATGATATCCAGTTTCTACCCAGAACTTCCATCAAAGGGCCAAGTGCTTGCTGACTTTGTTGCGGAGTTCACAGGGTCCCTGGTCGACTTTAAGTCTGATCAAGTGCAAACTAAGCCCGACTGAAGAGTGTATGTTGGCGACGTCTGGCAGATGTATTGCGATGGGTCATCCAACCAGCGTGGCAGTGGGGCTGGCGTAGTAATCATGACCCCTGAAGGGGCAATAATTGAACAGGCCGTCAAATTGGGATTCGACGCATCAAACAATGAAGCCGAATACGAAGCACTGTTAACCGGCCTGTGAAATGCACTTCACCTCGGTGCGTGGCATCTGCTTGTTTTCTATGACTCAAAGCTAGTAATCAACCAGTTGAAAGGGGAATACGCAGCTAAAAATGACCGCATGGCAGCCTATATGAAAATGGTGAATTCTTTGCTCGCGAAATTTGATCACCATGAACTGAATCAAATAACCCGGGATCAGAAAACGCATGCAGACGCCCTGGCTTGCCTGGCCTCTGCTATAAACTCAGAAATTAAGCAGACAATTGAAGTAGGGTTTGTCTTCGAGCCGAGTGTTGCCTCTTCAGAACAAGTTTAGGTCAACATTATCGAACCAAGTCAGAGTTGGATGGACCCTATCGCCGCATTCCTATCTTCAGAACAACTCCCAATGGATAAGAAAGAAGCACACAAACTCCGAAACAAAGCCCTCCGATACTATTTGGATCCGCAGGGGAAGCTTTACAAAAAATCTCTCTCCGGGCCGTACTTAGAGTGTGTTCACCCGGATAAAGTCGAGGAACTTTTGTCTGAAATACATGAAGGCAGTTGTGGTGCCCATTCGGGCGGACGTTCTTTGGCTCACTACGCCGTATCGCAGGGGTACTATTGGTTGACCATGCAAACCAACGCTGAGTGTTATGTCAAGAAATGTGGTCAATGCCAGAAGTTTTTCCCTTTAACTCACCTGCCTGCTGAGGAGATAAATTCTATCACTAGCCCTTGGACGTTCGCTCAATGGGGCCTTGATATCGTTGAATTGTTACCACGGGCCCCGGGCAATATGCGATTCCTAATTGTTGTGACGGATTATTTCACAAAATGGGTCGAAGCGGAGGCACTAACACATATTTGAGATTTCGATGTCAAGCGTTTTGTATGGAAAAACATCATAACAAGATTCAGCATACCACGAGCACTTGTTTCTAACAATGGTACCCAATTTGATTGTGGCGTGTATCAAGAATTGTGTGACACTTATGGTATCCGGCCCTACTTTTCCTTGCTGACTTATCCCCAGAGCAATGGTTAAGCGGAGGCCACCAACAAGGTTATTTTGGACGGCATCAAGAAAAGGCTGGAGAAAGCTAAAGGCAGATGGGTCGAAGAGTTGCCCAGTGTGTTATGGGCTCATCGCATTGCTCCGAGGCGATCCACTGGGGAAATACTGTTTGCTCTATGCTTTGAAACCCAGGCAATCATCCCCCTGGAGATTGGCCTCCCAACCTTGAAATCGAAAGTTTTTGATATGGGCCGAAATGACATGATGTTGGCCTTGGACTTGACTCTGATTGAGGAACGCCGAGACCGTGCCCTTGCATCCATGGCACGGTACCAGCAACAGCTTGCTAAGTCGTATAATCAACGTGTTTAGCTATGCCGTTATATACCAGGAGAATTGGTCCTCCAGAAAGTGCTCCCCGCTGCTAGAAATCCGGCTAACGAAAAATTGGGTCCCAACTTGGATGGCCCCTATTAGATTGATTCAATCGCAGGGACAACGGCATATCGGCTCAAAGACATGGATGGAAGAAGCTTGCCGCGCCCGTGGAATTCCACACACTTGCGCAAATTTTATCATTAACTTGTACGGCACGACAGCTTGTTTTGATTTTATGCCGTGTATATCTTTATTTTTTCTAATATAATGTCCTGTTGCCCAGTGAGTTCTGGTTGTGTGAAAAAGCCTCCGAATTCGGAGCGCCATTCGTAAAAATCACGATTGGCCAACATAAAGCCTCCGAATTTGGAATGCCCTTCGGGGAAAACACGGTTGGGCTGAATAAGCCTCTGAATTCGGAGCGCCCTTCGTGGAAATTACGATTGGCCAAGACAAAACACGGTTGGCACGAACGAGCATCCGAATTCGGAGCTCCTTTCATGAGCATTGTGATTGATAAGCGGCAACGCAATTGACATAAAATGGAGGATGATCATAGCTTAATTTATAAACATTGATTGAAATAACTTGCAAACATTTCAAATAATATGTTTCATTAAATTGATCGTGAATACATAATCCGCATCGAATTTGCGTTAAAAAGGTACAATGTGTTCAGTTTTATTCGGTACCACCTTCGTCGTCACTCTTTTCCATTTTGAAAGCCGCGAAGGGAAAATTGTGACCCTGATATAATGGCGGCGTCGAATCAACGGTTGTTGCACGGAGAGCCTCTGTGGCCTGGAGAGCCTTGATCCACCCGTGCTTAAATCCACGATTCTCGCATCGACAGACCTTCTCAGTGAGTTTTTCCTTAGTCTTCTGTATCCCAATTTTTCAGCCCTCACGGAAGCCTTGTTCATAGGCCCTGGTCTTTCTGTCCTCGATCGCAAACATGCTTGTCATTTCTCAATCGGCAATCGCATGACTTATAAGCTGTTGGGTCACCATTTCTTCTACAATCGGGTTAGCTTGGCCTGCTGACAAAGTCTCGGCAGTGTTGGCTCTTCTTAATTCACGTTTGACTTTTTCTGCGCGAGCTTCTAAGTTTCGAATGCGTTTATGTTTCTGCTCTATCTCTCGCCGTGCGGCACATAGTCGCATGCCAATTTCATAGGCGGTGTATAGCCCTTTCACCACTCCATGAACGCCCTCACGAAACACTTCGAATCAGGTCGATCGATCATCGATTGCTGGACTTCTGGTGGAAAAATCTGTCGTGCAAATTCAACTACCATGTGTGGATCTCGGATGATCGAATCTACTTCCGTCATCGGTTTATTCCCGATAAAGACTGAAAAACTCAATGGGCGTGGTGGCCCACTGGCCTTACTTCGCGAATGAGGGGAGTTCCCCCGCTGCCGCTTCTCCTTCCTAGGTGACCTGCTTCGACGACGTGGAGAGTGATGCCTCTCGCGCTCCCCAGACGTCCTACTTCCCGTTGTGAAGGTTCACCACCTCGATTCATCGCTGAGTCTAGCTCAGCCAGTGTCCTACCTTCCCCTCTGCTGTTGAAGAATAGTCTAGTTGACATTCACACTATTCCAACCTTGTTTGACGAATTGGGTTGAGTTGAGTTTGGACACACTAATGGAATCTATGCGCACGAAGCAACCACCCCTTTTATTAGTCACGGGTGCACCGCTCCCAAAGCAATCTCTTCAAAGTTCTGCGTCATGAACTGCCAATACTCGGCGGTCACGTTCACTAATCCGCTGGGGCAAGGGTAGATTGATTGATCTATTCGGCCTAGTATCAGTAATTTGTGTCGAAACGACAATCTGCCCCAACCAATTCATGAACTGCCTATATTTGGCGGCCACGTTCACTAATCTGCTGGAGCAAAGGCAGAATAATTGATCTATTCTGCCTAGTATCAGTAATTTGTGCCAAAACGACAATCTGCCCCAACCAATTCATGGACCGCCTATATTCAGTAATTTGTGCCGAAATGACAACCTGCCCTAACCACTTCATGAACTGCCGATATTCGGCGGCCACATTCACTAATCCGCTGGGGCAAGGGTAGATTGATTGATCTATTCTGCCTAGTATCAGTAATTTGTGCCAAAATGACAATCTGCCCCAACCAATTGATGAACTGCCGATATTAGCAGCCACGTTCACTAATCCGCTAGGGCAAGGGCAGATTGATTGATCTATTTGGCCTAACCTCGGTCCTTTAATTAACTAATTTGGCCTACTTGTAAAACCACGCAGTCATTTGCTTGCCAATTTATCTTATTAAATTGTTTCAACAATCCCATTCTGTGATTACACATATAACAAATAGAAAAACAAAGGAAATTTTCATTAATACATTGAGTACAGATGTAGTCCTTTTACACATGAAAATTACCTTACATTTAACTTCTAACTGAAGTAAATAAACAAAAATGTATAAAAACTATACACGGAAGATTCTTAACAAAAATCAAGTTATCACCTTAATCAATCTTCAGGGTCAGACTCAAGCGGCTCAATGTCCACCTGCTCGTATGGGATTGGCTAGGCCAATGTCACATTAGTAGCAGTGAGGGCTTTGAGCTAGCCGTGTTTGAAGCCCCGATTCTCGAACTTGGGTAATTTTTCCGCGTAGTTGTCCAAGGCGGCGTCTTTCCCAGCTTGGAACGCTTTGGAAATCTCGGAGTCGGTTACTTCCTTCGCCTTCTTCAACTCTTCCAAATCGGCTTCCAATTTGGCAATCACCTCCTGGGCTAACTTGAGTGCTTCTTCGCTCTCGTTTTTCCTCTCTTCGGCGGCCAACTTGAGATGGTCGGAACTTTTTGCCTTTGCTGACTCGACGTCGACCCTTGCACTTTTCTTTGCCACTTTCGCAGCCTCATACTCGGCTCTTCGAGAGGCCTCCACGACCTTGCTTTTCTCACTTTCAATTTCTGCTTTCAGAAAGCTAATCTATTCAATGGCATCGCGTTGACGACGACCGATCTTGGCTATCCTTCCTGCCATCTACAAAACAAGGAATTAGAACAAAAATAAAAATATAGGCGGAAAACGGCAGATAAGGGTCAAGTCATGTATCAATATGGTCGACTGAGCAGCTAATGCTATTGCCAGCAAATCTGGCTCCGCCCGAAAAGTCGCCTTGTCAGCCAGCAGGGAAATTGAGGAAGCCATGCTCAATGCCACGGCTAGATCTTTCAGAGTCGACGCATGAGGAAATCGGCATGTTTTTTATCCTTGGTTGAACAATGAATGGCACAACCGAGTCCGAATCCTCTATGCGCGGTCGTTTATCCGTAGGGCTTTCCTTAGGGCCGACTTCGCTCTCAGCGGGACGCTTCTTCCCCTCCGCTCGGCCTCCTGACTCAACTATTTGTCTATTTGCTCCATCTCGGCCATCTCAATTTGAGCCGTTTCTTTCTCGATAATTGGCGGAGAAGGCTCAGTCACGGCAATAGGGTCAGAACAGCTGGTCTTGGCCCTCCTCCGGGCGGCCATCCGTTCGGCGTTTTTGCTCCTCGCCAGTTGCGTAAGCGATTCTCCAGCCATGTTCTCAGGATACGAGTCGAGGGATCCCCTAAATCAGTAAAAATGTCTTCAAAGAAGATGTCCACTCGACCTAAAGTGGATGGAGGGTTGGGTGGATTAAGGCCAGCTTCTTCAAAAGCCAAGTTTAGAGCCTCCTCAACCTCTTCGACTTCCAAAATGGACTGACTCGGCTGCTCGGCGACTCCCTTGGCTGCTAGTTCTTCGACCTACTCCGAATCAAAAGCTTCCAAACTAATCTGCCTAAGGCTTTTGACGTAGGGGAAGATAAGGGCCGTGAGCTGCTATTCGCCCCGCGGAATCGCAATGTTGTCCACGACCGAAAATGTTGTGTAAGTCGGCTCATACCTCAGAAGTATATGGGCTGCCCTCGCTTTTGGAGGTTTGGATGGCCAAAGAACTAGAGTGCGGTTTTGATTTCCATAAGCACAACGTCGTTGACCGAAGCCAGAGCTTGCTTCAAATCGTTGCTTGCACAAATAAAACGATAAGTACATGGAAATAAAGCCGAGTAAATATAAAGTAGATTAACGTACTGAACTATACGGCCACCTGGTTCGCCCTTCCGTCTAGGTACACGATCTAGGCGATCTTCGCCTTCGCCGAATTCCCAGTTACCTCGAACAATGACCATGACATAATCAACTCGCTTTCCAGAGCTGGCAAGCATAGTCACCAAGTGATGGTCGGTGTCCTTGACCCTGAGAAAATAGTGCCCTTGTCACCCGGAAGATTTGGCCAAGGCATAACAATGTCGAATAGCAGGCATGCGAAGATTCATTGTAAGGCGTCGGTTCAACTCTATAATCCCCATTATGATTCGGAAAAAATTTACATTAGGTTGAGAAGGGATTAGACCCCAATGGCGAAGCACGGCTCTAAGAAATAGGTGAAGGGGGAAATGAACTTTGCCCTCAGCAATTGATAGGAAAGGAAAGATGATTTTACTTTCATCAATCCTTTCTATATCAAGGGTGATGTCTGCTACGAGTGACAGATGGACATCGTCGGGGATGGAAAAATGGCCTCGAAAGCTAGAAATTCGATTTGAGGAAAGGAGGTCTTTCAAATGTTTTGCCATCCTAGCCAGTTTAAGGAGTATGCTAAAATAAAAAATAAAAAAAACAAGGAAATGGGATTCGAAATGAAGGAGAAGAGAACTTACAAGAAGCAGAGGAGATAATGAGAAACGGAATGAAGTTGCAGAGGTCGCGAAATGGAGGAGGTATACTGAAAGGCAGACCAAAAGCTTTGAGTATTCAAAAAACATACATTCGAAGAGACAACATAGTTTCAAATCGCATTAAATAAAGGAAGCGTACGAAGAGGCGGGAAGATGTAATAATCCCTAAAAAGCGTGTACTGACACATGTTGGAATGAGGCTAACCACCGTTTTTTTTCTTTGACTTTTCAAGTTCGAAAGCAAACACGCCGTTCCAAACCAAATATGTCGTCTAACTGGCGTGAATAGGATGTTTGCGGGGCAATTGTGGGCGTCGGATAAATTTTGATGTATGTGTGAGAAAGTTGAATAACAGGTTAGAGGATAATTAGGATAAATACTGTATTCAGCCCCGTCCTGGCAGATCCCAAGACCGAATAAACTAATCGGCCGTAGAACCAGTTGAACAAGGGCCGAATAAATAAATGTACAAAAGATTAAGAGTAGGCCTGACCCTGGGGCTCAAAAGAATATATAAATAGAGGAACATTAGCCAAAGAAAGGTATGTGAGAGATAACCCCAAGAAACTTAAGACATAAGCAAACGTGAGACATATACTGACTTCTCTGTCGGAGTGCTAATTTCAACACCCCTAATCGGAGTGTTAATCCCTTTTCAGGTGGCAATCAAAGGATCAGGAATGTCCTTCAGGATCCAAGAGTATTTGCAAACCACTTCACCACACGAAATTTTTGGCAGGCCACCCAGTGAAAGGAGATGAAGTAGTAGAGTACATATTCCTAGATGAAGACATTTTGCAGGTTGAAGAGGAGACATGGACAGTGTACTTTGACGGAGTCGCTAATCAATACGGTTATGGGATAGACATGTTGCTCCTAGCACCTGATGATTCCCATATACCCCTAGCTTTCAAACTCTAGTTTAAAGTATCAAACAATGAAACAGAGTACAAGGCATGTATCGCTGGATTGGAAGCTGCCCTAGAACTAGGGGCAATAAGTTTGGACATCATCGGAGACTCAAACCTGGTTATTTCTCAAGCCAATGGAGACTGGAAGGTCAAAGAAGAGAAATGAAAGTTTATCATCGGGCCTTAGACATTCTGATTTTGAGGCTTGAAAAAATGGCATTCACACATTTGCTAAGAGAGAACAACCGGTTTGCTAATGCGCTGGCAACTCTATCCTCTATGGTAGGCATACTGGTCAGAGTTAAGATACATCCAATTATCATTGAACAAAAATGTGCTTGCTTACGAAACAATAGCTGCAATAGATGAAGTTCAAGACAAGAGCCCCTTGTATTACGACATTTGGAACTTCCTGGAAAAGGAAATGTACCCACAAGGGGCAAATACCAAGGATAAACGGGGAATACGGCGTTTGGCAGTTTAGTTCATCATATGCGGAAATAAATTGTGCAAAAGAGGCCATTTGAGAATACACAAGCTTTGCGTCGAAGAAGAGGAGTCGAAGTGTCTCATGGAGGCCATCCACAGAGGAAAGTGTGAAGCACACATGAATGGTGTGATGCCAGCTACGAAGTTCCTTAAGTCGGGCTATTATTTGTCAACCACGGAGGAGGATTGTATCAACTTTGTTCGGCGATGCCACAAATGCCTAATCCATGCCAATCGCATGAATATCCCGCCATCAAAGCTCTACAACATGACTTCGCCATGGCCTTTCTCAGTCTGAGGAATTAAAGTTATCGGAGCAGTCTCGCCAAAGGGCTCAAATGGACATGAATTCATCTTGGTGGCGATTGACTATTTTATTAAGTGGGTGAAAGCTCAGTCTTATTCAGTGTTGAAAGCGTCACATATAACCAAGTTCATCAGGAACAACATCATCTACAGGCATGAGGTGCTAAATGAGATCACATCAAACAATGGCTCGCACTTCAAGAAAGAGGTGGTGGATTTGCTTGAGAAATACAACTTGGCTTTTCACAAGTCATCAATGTATAGACCACAGACCAACGGAGCTGTTGAGGTCGCAAACAAGAATGTCAAGAACATCCTGTGAAAGATGGTGGAGACCTACAAAGACTGGCCAGATAAACTATTGTTTGCACTCTGGGGTTATACAACGTCAATTCAGACATCTACAGTGGAAACACCCTACTCTCTAGTATATGGGATAGAAGCTGTTTTGTTGATTGAGATCGAAGTACAGTCGCTGAAAATTATAGTCGAGTGTCAAATAATAGAGGCAGATTGGCAACAAAACAGATTCAAAGCATTGATGTTGTTTGATGAGAGGAGGTTCAAGGCATTGTACCATATCCAAGGATATCAGTGCAAAATTGCTAGGGCCTTCAACAAGAAAGTCAAGTCCAGAAAACTCAAAGAATGAGACATGGTGCTCAAAGACAACCGAGCTCCCATCCATAACCCTAGGGGCAAGTTCTGACCAATTGGACTGGTCCGTACATTATCAAATCTATTTGGTCAGGAGGAGCAATTATCCTCACGGATTTAGATGGCTTGGAGTTCTCGTAACCAATCAACATGGACAAGTTAAAAAAATACTATCCTTAAGAAGCTCGCTAGGCTGACAGGGCGACCTAGGCAAAAGTTAGTGCATGAAAAAAATTGAAAATAAGGAAAAATAGAGCTTGGAGTTCTCGCAACCAATCAACATGGATAAGTTAAAAAAATACTATCCTTGAGAAACTTGCTAGGCCGAAAGGGCGACCTAGGCAAAAGTTAGAGCATGAAAAAAATTGGAAATAAGGAAAAATAGAGCTTGGAGTTCTCGCAACCAATCAATATAGACAAGTTAAAAAAATACTATCCTTGAGAAGCTCGCTAGGACGAAAGGGCGACCTAGACAAAAGTCAGAGCATGAAAAAAATTGGAAATAAGGAAAAATAAAGCTCGCAAGATTGAAATCCCGAAAGGACGGCTTTGACAAAAGTTCGAGCACAAAATGAGAGAGTTAATACTCGAGTGAACCCGAACCGAACTCCGTAACACTTGATTCCCATCTTTGGATACGTAGGCAACTTTATCCCGAAGTTCGGCCATAACAATTTTCAGCTCAACACTTATTAGCTTGGTTATGTTACCTCCATTTGGCAGAAGGGCCAATTGCAAGACAGAGCAGTGATGGTGAATGTAGTTGTGGGCAGTTATGATCTTTTGATTTAGGGTCGTCCATCTTGAGGATTGATTCCATGTGTGTCAGGTAGTGATCGTTGGCAAAAACTGTTTTGAAAAGTGAAGCTGATTTTCTCAAAATTTCAACTTTTTACAACATAGACCATTCTTTAGACCAAAAAGAAAAATTTTCAGTGCTCACAACTTTCATTACATGATTTCAATGCAAGTACATTCTTCAAATTTCAGGTTAAATCAAAGTCGCTTTTACATCATAAAAACTTGAAAAGAAAAGTCAAAGCAATAAACAAGGGGCACAGATAAGTCAGGTGATAGTCCTCTGCCTCATACTCGCACTCTCGGAAGTCTCTGCAGCCAAGGATGGCCCAACCTGTGTTTCATCCTCGAGCCAAATCAAGCACAAACTAGAAAATGTGTAACTGAAGCTGGTACCAAGGACCAAAAGCTCTCTCGTCCTCCAAGCACACAGACTGGAAATGGAGCAGGGTATTCAACCCCTCATCCGAACGGGTCTGATCACGCCCAAACTAGCGTCTGAATTGAAAGGAGAAGTAGAAGACATAATGTATAAGGCCAATCAATTGTATACTCAGCTGGCAGCACATGCTGTAGCTGATCTCAGTCAGATTAAGCCAAGGGCAGCGCCAAGCAATATCAGCCGCAGATCTGCTGCATATCCAGTCACACCATAATCCCTCTATAGGAAAGTCAACTAGCTGCGAATGACAGAACTAGGATCTGGCTAAATACTAGGGGCAAAGGTCCACCACCTTCAGTTTATCCATCAGCTACACCTGGGAAGTGATAAAAATAAGAGAGATTAAAGAATATAGAGATGTACGTTAAGAGAAAAATAAGGCAAGGGCTTTGAGAGAAAATAGAGAGTGAGTGCTAAAGTGATGTGAGAAATCATAAATGAGAGAGGGTGGGAAACATTACCTGGAGAAGCAATGGACTCCTAAACCAAGAAGTCTCCCATCGATAGAAAGCATCCAAACCTACCAACAAACCTATGCAACGCCAGCCCTCCTTCAGGCATTGGGCCACTTTGAACAACCTAATGCTAGCTCTGCTGCAACTAGAGGCATAAGAAGTGTGCAAGTAAACATAAGCAGAGGACGTGTTGATGATAACCTCGCTAGAGAAGGTCACCTCTATCTCCAATGTCGGACAATCAATGAATCAAGCCGGGTATATCCAACTCCTCGTCCTAAGCCAAGGACCGAGCCTCATGTAAAGTAAGCCCACACATCCGTTCAAGAGCCCATGTATGGCCAAAACGGGGTTGAGGCATAATCTCCTCATCGCGCCGGGACTCCATTAATGCTTGAAACTCTTCCAGAGTAAGGCACATCTCTTGTGCTCCGAAGCGAAACACATGAGTAACCGGGTTCCAACATCGAATAGCGACATGAAGGAATGGAAAACAAAGCGAAGTACGGCTCAACAAAAAAAGAACGTTTATGCCGAAACTGCAGAAATTTACCTTTTCCGTGCCATCCAAAGTGGCCATCCAATCCTTGAGCCTCTCAACAAGAAAATTTGCATTTTCAGAAAAAAAAAAAAAAAAAAACTATAGAAAAGATGATGTTTTATCGAGGGAAAGAACAAGAGAAGACCTTTATAGAAGATAATGCTATGTGGGTGGATGCCAGTTATTGCCAGCTATCCAGCCATATGTCTTGGCCGGTCGGCTACCTTTCTTAGCCGGCCGGCCATTATGTTGGTCAACTGACCAAGCATGCTGGCCAGGCAGCTGGGTAGCAGTGTTATGTTAGCCTTTTTTGCTTTTAAGTCTTGTTTTGAGTCTTTTGTTTCTAGCAAGTGTGGATATTTGTGTTTAGGTTGTTTTTACTTTGTTTTTCCTTTATTGAGTTGTATTTTGTATTTTGGTCAGTTGTAGGCTCAATATCCGGTTAATAACTCATTCAAGTGCGGTCATTTTTAGTTTCAAATTCAAATACAATCATCATTTTATGCAAGTATGGTACCATTCTTGAGATGCTGGACAAAAATAAAGCTCCTATTATAAAACTGTAGGGTTCTACCCCGATCATAGTTTTTACAAAGGGAAAGTACAAATTTTCAAAAAGCAAAAGTAAATGACCTATCTGAAGCTATACAAGGTTTTAAACTACAAAGCAAAAGAAAAGAGCAAAAAGAATAAAAAAATCGGTATCAGTGGTATTAGGCTCAAAAGGCCCTATTCGTCCTCTTCCGAGAAGGGGACTCAGGAGCACTGCCACCATCGACACTACTGTCATCAGAGGAGTGGGACTCAAAGCGGTGCCATCCTCTTCACTCCCTGACCCAGAACCAGCCTCATCATCCTCGCTTCCAAACTCGGAGTGCCCCCCTCACTATCTCCTCAGTGGCACTGGTCTTGGCATCATCTCCTCTCAAAATCGGCTCCGAGGATGAGAAAGTCTCCTGTACCTGAGACTTTTCACTCTGGGCATCCTTACCTCTGCCCTAACCTCTGTCGCGCATAAGAGCCTGTCTACCTCTCCTCCCCATAGCCGGAGAAGGTGCCGTCGGTGCCGAAGGTACAAGTGAAGGCTGAAAGCAAGAAATAGAGTATTAGAATAGTATTAGTGCAGAATCAATATGAATATGGTAAGAAGAGAATCAAAGCAGTCAGATGAATGAGAAAAGTAAGAGTACCTGTTAACCGTGGAGAGCAAGCAGGGCATTCCTCCTCTGTACCATCTGTACCAAAGAGCTGACCAACCCAAAGAGGCCATCCACATACTCCAATGGAACCTACAAGTTAGTTTGAATATTAGTATATAGGGAAAAGAGAATGTGAAATACAAACTGCAAGGCAAAATACATACCTACTGGATGTAAGGGTCCCTAACATACTTATCCTCCTCAGCCTGGTCAATCAGAAGCTGGTGGGCTATCCCACTCGGCCGGGAGTGTGTGATCGAAGTTGGAATCATCGGCAGACCTGCAACATGTACAGCAGGGGCTACCCCTCCAATATCAGGCTCGACTGCATGAGTAGCACCTTGGGCAGCGGGTACACCTGCAATGCCTCCCGCGCGAGCTCCGGTCAGGGGTGGCATGAGATGGGTCCTAATGAACTCAGCGTAGTCTCTAGCCCCTTGGAAGAGATCAACATTCTACCCTGCCATAAACTGCATGATGGCCTCGACTGGTAGGCCATCGGTTGTCCTCATCGATGCAAGGGAAGGAGCAGGAACAACAAGAGCAAGTAGGCCCAAGGTCTGGCCTCCCCTAGATACCAGGTCCTACAGAAAGAACCCTCCAGCAAGATCCGCAGCCTATAGGTGTCCTAAGACCCGACGTAATCATCCATTGTCCCCGTTGGCATCATCACCCACAGCTGCCAGGTCACCTGCAAATAGAGAATTCACAGTTGTTAGTTGTTGTCAGTTGTCTAAGTTGTCAGAGTATGGGCTGAAGCAATAGAATTGAAAATGGAAATGGAGCAAAAATGAATTACCTCGCGTGCTATCACCGTATTGAAGAAACGACGATAATAGGCAACGACAGTATCACCACGGCCCTGTGAGTGGCACCTTCCGTCGTATTGCTTGGAGTAGGACACAGTAGCCTCTACCTCATCTCTTGGCATAAGGGCAAGGGTAAGGAAATATGGATAGACCGAAAGCTACAAGAAAAGATCATTTTGTGAGTCAACAGGCAAAAACAGAAATAAAGACAAACGGTGCAAAGCAGAAAGCATAATGTGCAAATAAAAATGAACAGAAAGTGCAGTGTGTACCTCCCAGGCTCTTCAATAGCCCCCGACCTTGTCCTCTTTTTTGCAGGAACCAGAGCTCATATAGTCGTATAGAGTGGCAAGGCCAGCACCACCCTAATCATAGAACCGGACACATGGCAAGACCACCAAGGCATTCAGTAGATACAGACCCATGGTATTCCACCTGTTCGCAAACAAGGTGGAACCAAAGAGGTAGATCAGAAATTTGTGGGTGTATTACTCAATCTCCTCCTGAGTCTCCGGTTGGCTCTCATGGAAATGGTTGTAGAACCAGCTGTAATGTACCATGGCTGGCATGTCCAGTGAAGGACGTACTCTGAGCAGATGTATCCAGGTTACCTCTCACTAGCCCATGTCGATGTCGAAGGGGATCAGATCACTCCCAACTCTCGGCCCCGTGATCATGGAGAAATTGTATGGGGTCATCGTCATCTCCTCCATGGAGGAGAAGTGGAAGGAATTGGTGGTGTCTCACCACTTCTCCACCAACGCGCCAAGTAAGGCTCAACTGGCCTGTAGTCGCGCAAGCCCTGAGCAGAATAGGCCGAAGCTTGCCTTGTCCATTAGCTCTCTGACTTGAGCAGAAAGGTCCTGGTACCAATCTCAAGCAGTCACTACACCGTAGCCTCTCCAAGCAAGAGCATCACCCTGTGTTGAAAGAGGAATTTGTTAAGTACATAGCAGATGAAAAATTGTAATGAAACGTCAAAGCAGCGAAATGCATAAAAGGAGCAAAGTTTCTTACCTCAGCGGCATTGTGGGAGAGATGAGAGGCACGCTCCCTCAAAAGAAAGTTCTTAGGCATGCCCCCAGTGATGTCCTTAAAACACAACATGCCTCTTGGGGCCATTGCATGTGTGCGTGGGTGATAGGTAGCAGGGTCGAATGGCCTCACCCTCAGTGATAGTAACTCAGGCCCTAGCTCAAGAGGATAGATCTCCTCCAATGCAATGTCGTTTGCGATGTCCTCTGCCGCCCCGCCAGCTTCCTCGATCATTGGCTCCTCAACACCTTTAGCAGGTGGAAGCACGGGTACCTTGAGAGGGGCACTACCATGTGGAATATCATATGCCATGTAGAAAATAGTGGGTGGTGAGAGAAAATGAGAAAAAAAAGGGGGGAAAATAGGTGAAAAATGCCAAAGTCAAACCCTATGAGAGAAAAAAAGAGGGAAAAAGTCAACTCGAAAAAGAGTGCACAAATACCAAGAAAAAAAACTCATGAGAATAAGCCAAAAACAATGAAAAACCCAAAAAATTGACAAAAAAAAAAAAAAAAATCCAATCAGTTCAAAGTGTAGAGGGCTAAGATGGTTTTACCAAAAAAAGTCGTGTGGTTCGTTGGGTAATGCGCATAGGGTGAAAATCTAGAGAGAGAACACCTAGAGAGAGAGAGGGTGATTTTGACCTTGTATGTGTGTGAAGAAATGGGTTAAAACATGTTTTGAATAGAGCCTCGAGTGTAAAACCCAAAACTGCCATGCTGTCAGGTCAGGTGGCTGGTCGACCACCTTTTGGCCAGTTGTCTCTTTTTTTTGGCTGGCTAACCCTTAAAGTGGCCCAGGGTTTTCTTTGCTGTGGGCTTGCTTATTCTATGCATGAGAAGTCCTGTATTCATCTGTAAAGTGAAGAATTGAAGAAATTGGGTTCGTTCGGCTTCCGAAGATTTCGAAATGTCATTTTGAATACTCCGTTTCAAGTCCCGTCATTTCTCTGAATTGGGAAAATATCCCGATCTCAAACTTGAGCAAGTTGTATCCTTTTTGAGCATTTGAGGACCTCCGAACTGTAAGTCAGAGATCTTTATGAGGTGTTTTAAAAAATACTGCTTTTTGTTTATCTTTTCAATTCTGTTGCCTATTATGTTGCATGGAGCACGCATAGTATTGTATTCTGCATCAATTACAGCAATTATATTGCAATCATGTTGCATTCATGTGCATCGTGCTTTTCGTTTTGTTGTGTTCACCCTTGTCACGCAAGTGTGATTCGGCTTGTACCCCTTACCCTTTCTGCGCGAAACGTAGTTTGGCTTGTTACCTTTTGTCTCACCTCCTCTCTGCGTGAAACGTAGTTCGGCCTCACATCTTCCACGCAGTTAAAACCTTTCCTCTCTTCGTATGAAATATGGTGAGATACGCCTATCGGTTACAGTACCCTTGCATTTATCAGTTAAAACCTTTACTCTCTCCGTATAAAATACGGTGAGATATGCCTGTTGGTTACACCACCTTTCTTTCACCCGGTTAAAACTTTCCCTCTCTTCGTATAAAATACGGTGAGATACGCCTGTTGGTTACACCACCCTTGTTTCTTGGTTAAAACCTTCCCTCTCTACATATGAAATACGGTGAGATACTCCTATTGGTTACACCACCTTGTTTCTCGGTTAAAACCTTTGCTCTATCCGTATGAAATATAGTGAGATACGTATGTTGGTTACACCACCCTCTCGTCCTAATCTCGTCCTTTTGTGTGAAACGCATTAGGACGTTGCTTTTCCTAGTTACAACCTTCCCTCTCTCTGTACGAAATACAGAGAGATACACTTGTTGGTTGCACCATTTTCCCTTCTTTCACGTGTAACATGTTTGGAGTTGTTGTTTTCGTACCCCTTTCCGTGTGAGGCACGGTTACATTTGTTCTGATTTTAGCTTTTGTTATTACTCATTGCATTGTCTTGCACGACCATGGATTTTCAAAATAACCAGCTTCACGAAACGTGTAAGCCTAGCTTTCAAATGCATTGCATTGCATATCATTTGCATCTTGCCCCTGAACTACACTGGTTTGATTCTTTGCAAAGGGGATATGTAGGCAACTTTCGAGTCCAACTAATTACATTCTACATTTTGATTGCCTAACCAAGTCTTGCGGCCTTTTCAAATGAGTCGTCTTCGGACTTTGACATTCACTCACGTCATTTCATGACTTCGACACACTACGTTTCTCTCTCTCTCTCTCTCTCTCTCTCTCTCTCCAAGTGCCAAAACTTGTCCAACACACTATCTCTCTCTCTCTCTTGTAATATACATACACTATACATACACTTTCCAAGCCTAAACTTGAGGCCTTTTGCTGAGATTCTTCAACACAAATTTCAGCTCTTGAGAGCGTTCTACTTGTGGTTTGTAAACTAAAGAGCATTCTCTCTACAAGAGGTATAGCCTTTGCCATCCTTTTCCTTGTTTACATTACTCTTTTCTTCTCTTTTTCTTGTTGTTTATACACTATTTTGGACTGGTTTTAAGAGCTAAAACATGTGATTTAAAAGCTACTAAAGGTGGAGGGGTTAACCACCAGTTCTTGAACCTTATCCCATAGCTTATATCTTTGTTCTTCCCACTTTATTCTTTTGCTTTTAGCTACAGTTTTTCAAAGTTTTCAGAGGCTAAAATATGTGATTTCAAAGTCCAAAAAATGGAGGGGTTGGCCACCTTTGCTTAGGCTTGCTTACTAGTTTCGTTCTTTTCCATTTTTATTTACTTTTTCTAGCTTTTCAAAATGATTTCGACATTGTTTTTTTTTAGTTTTAGGGCTGTTTCAATTGTTTATTTAATTTATGCTTTGAATACTAGCTTGTGGTGTTGTAAGTCCTCATGGATTTGGTGTTTAGGGCTTAGAGACCAATCCATTTGAGTTAATAGCTTTCCATTCTGTATTTTTCATACATGTTCATACTATTGTAATTACCTTTGCATAATCATCTCTGCAACCTCCCTCCATTCTTTTTTTATTTTGATAAAGAGTTGAGTCAAACAAAAGACCGTTGTTCAAAGCATAAGAAAGAGACCTTCCATGCTTAATGATTTAATCTCTTCAGAGGTTCATTACCAAGGCATTACATCTCTCTTATGCTAAGCCCAATCTCTTGTTTGATGCTATGTTTATTGTTTTTGGATGTAATTATCACTTTTGGACAAAAATGGAAAAAAGATAAGAAATGGAAAGGTAATGTAAATGATGCAAATAAAATTGGAGTAAAAAAAAGGCAAAAAAAGGCAAAAAAATTGAGTTGAATTCAATCGGACGTTATATCGAACCTATTGCGTCTTGACTTGTTACATACTTTTTAGTGATGTTCAATGATTCAAGAAGCAATGTCCACCCCTTCCATTGAGATAATTCCATAATAGGGAGGAGGTGTTGTTGGTCTTTCATTTCCTTTTATTGAGCTTTTGTTCTATTGATTCTAAGATCATCACGCAACAAACATGTGAACATTGATGATTTGTGAACCGAATCTACTCCTCCCATGATCATCTTCAAGATAGGGAAGGGCAGAGAGGATAATCATCTCTTGGAAATATTTTGTTTTTGCTCTGTTTCAGTTCTGTTGCAGTAGGGAAATCCCTAAAAATAGTGGCCGGTTGGCCACTTTTCTATCCGGCCAACCACTTTCCAAGGTTAGCTGACCACCTTTTTGTATAGTCAGTGGTATTTTTGTGGTGGAGTAGAGCAGAACCTGATGCCAAAATAGAATAATTTTCTGACTGTGAACCGAGAAGATTCTGGCAGCAAACATAGAGGTTTCTGGGAGGATGTTCTCAGTTGCGCAGATGTGGCTCCTCGCATCCCATCCGATTAAATTTGTGCTTTAAATATTTAATATGTGTAATAGCTAGTTAATTTAGTTAATTCATTTGGTGTTGTAATAATTAGCTTAATTAAGACATTCATTCGAACCCTCTTATGCGAGGGCGAATTTGTAACAATTGTAATATTGTGTATGTCTTCCAACCCCCACTTCTTTCTCCCTTTTATTTACATGCTTATTGTGGCAATGCCATATTTTTCTCTTCATATCATTGCCATGTGTTGTATCCATTTTTGTATGCATTGGTTTCGGTTCATCATTCTAACATTGTTGTCATTTCCTACTTACTTGAATATGTGCGTTGCCGCATGCCTTGAGTTGATCCAGATGACATGTTAAATAAACCGAACCTAGTAGTTGCATTTTGTGTGTGTTGCATTAGTCACTTGCATATTAGAGTATGCATTTTTCTAACTATTTTCTTTTATTTTGGCTTGCCTCGGTTGAGTACTAGGTAAGCATTTCTTGCTTTAACATATTGCATGTATGTTTGTGTTGTCATATCAAGCATATTTCTATGAGGCTAAGTGCTTATTTGATATACCTATTTGAATGCTGGTAGATGAAGGCTATTTTGCTTAAGTTGGGATGATTTTGATTAATGTACATGTGAGCTCGCTTTCTCAAATAGCACATATTTAAAACATTTTTCCAACAAACATGAAATAAAAGCTTTCCAATGTGGGTGAAATAGTCTATATTTGTGTGCCTCACATAATAAAGTTAGCATAATAATTAGAATAAGAGTATAACGTACATAAAAATCACATTATGATTAGTAGAGGTCGATCTTTGATCGGGTGAGTGGAGTGCTTAATTCATGACATTCCCCTCTCATACCTAAGTTCCTAAGCCAAGATACTTTGGTTATGACGAACAAGTGACCTTTGGCACAAGTCATGGGTTTCCTAAAATTCCCAAAATAAATTAGGTGATGACTCCAAAATCTGGCAATGCAGTCCATTTTTGACATTTCTAACTGTAAATCGATTTTTTAAAGAATTACCGAATTTGGACTCTTATTTGTGTTTTTTTGTTTCACATTGCACTTGTAAAACCAGATTCAGAACCACGTTAGTCCAAATTGTAGGGTTATTGTATCCAAGGAGACTAAATCCCTCCGAGGAACACGAAAAGCCAGCTACAGGGTGCAAACCACCCCGACAAGGTCAAAACACCTGGGACCTCGTGTCCCAACCCGAGAGAATAAAATGGATCAGCTCCAAACCCGGGCCACTACAAAAGGGTTTATAGCTCACCATCAACTGATTAGGTGGCTGCAATTTGGATTGAAGGAAATAACCCAAATCTGTCCCATAAAAAGCTAGCTACAGGGTGCAGACCACCCCGACAAGGTCAAAACACCTGGGACAACCCCGTGTCCCAACCCGAGAGAATAAAATGGATTAGCTCCAAACCTAGGCCACTACAAAAGGGTTTATAGCTCACCATCAACTGATCAGGTGGTTGCAATTTGGATTGAAGGAAATAACCCAATTGTAACCCATGAATGTGATATTATATTTCACTCAAGTTCAGGCCATAAACATATAGTGCAACACTATCATGGTTGCTACGATCCATTGCAATAGCCATTATTATTATTTCCTAGAGGAGAGGTTGGATGATATCAAAATATTCTTAAAAGAAATAGAGCGTAAGTAGACAATGGTGTCGCTGACATGCAACAAAATTCAAATATGCATTCATTTATATCAGATGAAAATATTTTTAGACAAGAACAATAATGTACTTATCTTTTCCTAGAGGAGAGGTTGGATGATAATAATAATGTACTTATTATTTTATATATAAAAATATTAATTTAAAAATTTTCAATTAATATACAAAGGTATTAACACTCTGAAAAACTTAAAATATTTTTCAATTAAACTTAAAATATTAAGTTAATATTTTTCAATTAATAAACAAGGGTATTAAAATTTTTCAATTAATGTTTTTGAAAAACACCAATCAACGCATAAAAATATACAATAGTGGTTTTGCAAACTCACATACAATATTAGTTGAGCGTTTTATTTCATCACTTCTAATAATAATATTATTACAATATTAGTTAGGTGTTTTATTTCATCATCTTTTAATTATCAAATGGTTTGTACTTTTTTTTTTTTTTTTAATTATCAGGGTTGTTTGATTTTTGTTATATACACATAACAAAAATCAAACAATATGGTGAATTATATATTTAATAATAATAAGTCCAATCATGGGAGATATACTACAATTATTTTATGTGATTAGTTTCGATTTACTTTTAAAATTTTAATGTTTAAACAATAATATAAAAATATAGATAATATGTAAAATTACCACTTCAACGCATATTCACCTCTACTAATATATATATATATATTTGAAAAAAAGGTAGTCAATGGTGGATGGAAATGGTTGTGCGCAGATCCCTCAGTTCCTCTCCCAGGATGCCAAAGCTCTCTCTCTCTCTCTCTCTCTCTTGGTAGGTATTGCAGGGTTGAATTTCAATTGTGCAGGTAACAATTCTCTTAAGCATCATATGAAAGGTCCAAATACTAAATTAATTGGATAATGTTTGATGATCTTTAAGGTTGGTAGTGGGTTGCATCACCAAAGATATATATGCTCTCTCAAAGAAGTGGGAGGCCTATATATAATTCAGAGTTATTGACAGATTGATTATATTCACTTTTCTAAATAATAATGTCACAACCAAATTAATTATTCGCTTGTTGAAATCGTGTTGGGTCACACCAATCATTTATAATACTTAATTGCCTTATTCCCATATGGAATGACGAAGTTACAGCATCTTAAGGGGATGCAGCAAATATGGTTAAAAAATTGTTATTATACTTCGCACCTCTGCACTTTTTTTATCACTTTACTATGATTTTTACTTTTAATTGTGATAGTTAATCTCTTATAATTTAAATTGGGTTGCAATGTCACTATTTCATCCATCTATTACTAATTACTAATGAGGTTGACGAATATAATAAATAAAGAGTCTAAAGCATAATTTTAATGAAAGTATAAGAACTAAAATTTTGATTTACGTGTTAGGGTGACTAATAGGACATAGAAAAGGAAGTCACTTTTACCTGACAAGTTTCGCCAGTCACAGTTTTAGATTAGGTGTATCGTTAAAAAAATAAAAAAATAAAAACTAAAAAATGAAAAATAAAATAAAATAAAAACACAAGAAAAACAATACCAAAAAATAGTTTTTTAAAATAAAACCAAATAAGGTATATAGTGAACGGTGGGTAGTGCATGATGGGGCCAATTTTCCATAGAAGTCCAATGCATGTGGCTAACTTTCAATATCTTGTTGGATGTCTCTTAAAATTAACTTTTCAATACAACCAAGTAATTTGTCTTTTTCACAAAAGGTCATGGACATAAGTTGGAGATTTTTGGTGAAACCCCCTTTTTGGGTTTTTTTTTTTTTTTTTTTTTTTTTTTTTTTTTTTTTTAAAGGACAATTCAATTAATTCTCCTTCAAAAAGTACCTAAGTAGGAAAAGCCAAGCTTAATAAAGACATTCTATAATTTATATATATATTTTTGACCGTATTGCCCTCCTATATATATCATATATTTAAACAATCTCAGCTTAAGAAGATCTATGAAATCAGTGAAGATGAAGACGATCTCAAAATATTAAGATCTCACCGCCGATAATCTCGCCCTTAGTCAACAATACACGATCAAGATTTGTGAGTGTTGATGGAGTTTTAGAGGTTTTGCTTCAATCACGTGTTTGATTATTGTTCGAGTTGAATCAGGTATGTTGATTAGTTTTGTTGTTTTTGTTTTTGATTTATTTTTGTTGATTTGCTGAGTTCAATCAGATGTGTGCTTTAGTTTTTGTTTGACAGAATGAGAGTAAAATTTTACTCTGGTTTGTGCTATGTTTTTATTTGATAAAATGAGAGTAAAATTTTACTCTAGTATGTATTTTGTTTTTGTTGATAAAATGATAGTAAAATTTTACTCTGGTATGTGCTCTGTTTTTGTTTGATAAAATGAGAGTAAACTTTTACTTTGGTATTATTTGTTTTGTTTTTAATTATTTTTTTATACAATGACAGTAAAATTTTACTTTATTATTGTGTACTTCTATTATTGTGTACTTCTGTTATTTGTTTTTAGACTCCTAGTGACAGTAAAATTTTATTATCAATTTATTGCAGATTTGAATATGTTGTTATGCAAGTATGATGATCATACCATTGTGTTCAAGGTTGTGTCAAACTACATGTTGAAGGACTAAATTGATTTCTTAAGTTGTAAATTGAAAAAATTTGACAGTAGTGGTTGCATACTATTATCGTACTGTTTACCTGAACATTCGTAATGCATGATTGATGATGATTCTGATTTTCAGAATATGTTGTCGTTTGTTTTTCCCCTTGGTGTTGACCGGGTTGATGCGATTATTATTGAAATGGGCATTTCAAATGAAAAACATGGAGTTAGAGAATTGGGTGAGGCGAATGGATCTAACATTACTGATAATGAAATAGATTTACTTCCTATGTTTTGTCGCAATGAAGAAATGACTTTTGTTGTCTTCTGGATGGGTGAATGGAATTACTCATGTAGGTCAAAGATTTGTTAGAGGTACAAATGATTTCTGGACTACGTTATGTAAATATGCCATTGAGATAGGATTTGAGTTTGTGTATGTAAAGAATGACAAGTGTGGGGTCGCCACTGCGTGTTCAATAAAAGACATTTTTACTATATTGATGAATGGTTATCTATCCAAATTTATGATTTGCTTTGTGGTTGAATATTTTAATATATATATACATATTTTCATGTGGTTGGACTAGTTTCTTGTAAAAGAACTTATAATGGAGTCTATTAACATGAAGATTTTGAGTAAAATTCTAGTCTTAAAAATAGTAAATATTACTTTTCTTAACATGAAAGTAAAATTTTACTCCCATTTAGAGTAAAATGTTACTGTATTTCAGAGTAAAATTTACTTTGAATTGAAAGTAAAATTTTACTATGTTGGAGTTTGTTTAATATGAGTGAAATTCTAGTCCAAAAGATAGTAAAACATTAGTTTTCTTAATAGGAAAGTAAAATTGTACTGTATTTCGAAGTAAAATTTTACTGTATTTCAGAGTAAAATTTACTTTGAATTGAAAGTAAAATTTTACTGTGTTGTTGAATGTTTGTCTATGAAGTTTCTGATTTGTTTTCTGAATTGAAAGTAAAATTTTACTTTAAAGTATGTGAGTTCTATAAGAAAACATTTTCAACATGCACCAAAATTTATAACAATACACAAAGTCCCTGCTGCTCATAACACAATCTTTGTACAAAAATAATATAACACCACAACTACATATATTATCAAGAGACACAAAATATGAATTGTATCATTGTATTTTATCCATAACAATGTTCTACAACAATGTTCCATCCTAATCCATAACAAGTATAACTTGTATCATTGTTACTCTTTTAGCACTATTTCACCTACAATTACTCCTTCAACATTCTTTTATTTACAAAAAAGCAAAATTACATTCGACATTCACATCAGATACAAAAAAGTAGTTCTCAAAATTCGTCCACATTGCCGTCCATGAGGTCTTATTACTTGGCTATTTTTCTTTTGAGGTTGAATTCTTCCTCACTCCATGCCTTCGAAGAATCATTCAAAAATTAATGCACTATTGATGCCTGAAAATTGTTAATTTCATCTTCTTCTATAGATTTCGCAATAGGCTCATCTCTCATAATTTGACGCATGATATAACATACAATAATTCCATAATCAATACTGTTAATAGAAATCAAAATCTTGTTAGATTTACTCAAATTTGAAAATCATAAAGCTTACCATTTCTAACATATAAACAAAGAATATTCATGAGACCAAAGAAAAAAAAGAGTAGGGAAAAATGCACAAACATTGTAATGAAACAGTAAATTTTACTGTGAAAGTAAAATTTTACTCTGTTTAGAAGTAAAATATTACTCTCACTGAAAGTAAAATTTTACCCTGATTGATTAGCAGTTTTGTTTGTAACATAAGTCAATAAAGCAGCAAACAAGCAGGCAAGTATCTACACTATCACTTACTTTCGAAATTAATGCAATTAAATCACATAAAAGCAATAAGAAAACAACAAGAAAAGTAAAATCGAAATCAACCAAACACACCAAATTGCATCAAAATCGACCTTTTATAGGGCTTCAATTCAGGTCAAAAGCAACAAGAGAGGAAATGCATATCGAACAAACTCACATTATAATCCATACATTGTAATAAAAAAAAATATATCCATTATTACCAACACAAAACATAGATAAAATCCATTCATCTGACATTTAAGCAAATTAAAACATCACAATGCAAAAAAAAAAAAAAAAAGCATACAAAGAGCATGAGAGAATAAACTTTATTTTTCATTAACCAGAGTCAAATTTTACTGTTACGAAAATAGAGTACATACTAGATAAAGATATTATAGTCGAATGTTGCTTTAGATCTATGAACAAACAAACAAAAAACTCTCGATTTTTCATTGTAATATATCAATTTATCATTTTTTTTGTGGACATATATGAGGTCATTTTATCTGAAATATGAAGTTATTGATCTCAAACATGAGTTCATAGGCAACAAATCTGAGATGGTGATGGATTTCAATGGACGATTTCAAGATTTCAATTTTGTGAGATGGATCGAAGATGGAGATCAAAAGGGTTTAGAGTTTAGAAAGAGAGAAAACAAAGGGAAGAGATATAGAATACCAGTAATATGGAGATTGAAAAGAAGAGAAGTGGTTCAACGAGGGTTTCAGATTATATGGAAGGGTATTTCAGCCTTTTCACCATATTTTGTCATTTGAAGGACTTTTGAAACCATTATTTTATTTGATGGATTTCACACAAAAAAGGCCTCATAGAAGGGGCTTTTCACCAAAAATCCCATGTTGTGTGTGTGCCTTGGTTTTGTTCCATATTTTAATCACCATAGGCCCATCATCACTACAAAATCACCATAACATTGTTTTTACACATCACAATATGCTATTACAATATACCTTTTGTGTTTTGTAGATAAGCTTTTGTCATGCCACATACAAGAGCACCTTTAAATGAATGGGTTGTGTGCTAGTGTAAAATGTTGGTAGGAAGACAAAAGGAGAAATCTTTTATTAGGATTTGTTAATTAGAGGTTTAAGTTGTTAGTGAAACATTTTTTGGATACCGTTTGTCATATTCGTCATGTTCTCTATGGTCTCAAGCAGGCTTCTCATGCTTGGTTTCTCAAGTTCAATACGACCATTGCTTAGTTTGGTTTCTCCTTTAGTTCTTATTATTCAGCACTTTTTATTCAGAAGACAGCACGGGGGTATTACACTCATATTGCTTTATGTTGATGATATAATTATTACTGGTAATGACCTTGACGGCATTTATGAGCTGAAACATTTTCTCAACTCTTAGTTTGAGATAAAGGATCTGGATTCGCTTAGTTACATTCTTGGTCTTGAGATTTCTTCTGATCCAAGTGGTTTGTATCTCATTCAGGCCAAATATGCATCTGATCTCTTACCCCGTGTTGGTTTCACTAATAGCAAGACTGCCCCTACACCACTTGAGTACAATACTCGCCTCACTCCTCTAAAGGGCACTCTCCTTTTTTATGTTACTCTTTATTGTCAATTAGTTGGTAGTTTGGTCTATCTCACTGTTACTCGACCTAATATTGCTTATGTAGTTCACATTGTTAGCCAACTTTTGTCTACTCTGTAATCTTCTCGTTACACTATAGTTCTCCGCATTCTACATTATGTGAAGGGTACTTTATTCCATGGGCTTCATTACTCTATTCACCCTCCCCTTAAGTTACGTGCATACTCTGATGTTGACTGGGCAGGTGATTCCACTAATCATCACTATACTATTGGTTACTGTTTATTTCTTGGTAATTCTTTGATTTCTTGGCATAGTAAGAAACAAACAGTTATCTCCAAGTCCAATATTAAGTCCGAATATCATGCTCTTGTTGACACTACTCAGGAACTTTTATAGTTTCGCTAGTTACTTGAGGACGTTGCTGTTTTTCATTCCTCTGCCACTACTCTTTGTTGTGACAATCGTAATGCCATTCAGATTGCTTACAATGATGTTTTCTATGATCGCAATAAACAAATTAAGATTGACTGCCATTTTATTTGTCACCATGTCACTTGCAGCACTATCCAACTACTATATGTTTCTTATGTTGCTCAGATTGCTGATTTGTTCACTAAAACGCACATTTCTAGTCACTTTCATGAATTACTTTCCAAACTCTAGTTGGTGTCCTTGCAACCACCTTGAATTTGAGGAGAACTGTTAGCGAATATTATATATATGGTATATATACATCATACATTGCCATAGATGTTATTTTCCTTATTTAGTTCTATCTCTCTCTCACCTATATAAAGGGACTTATATTATTGTTGTCGAGTACATTAAATAATATTCTCTCTTCAATTCCTCGAATATTGTTAACACGAATATTGTCAATAATAAGTATACAAGTTCAAAATATTTAAAATTTTAATATATTTTTTTACATATTTTAAAATATTTTTTTATAATTTTTATATTTCAATATTTTTTTTAACGTATTTTTCAATACTAATAACAGTCTTAATGATTATTTTTTACATTTTTGCTTTTATTGTTCCAATACAAGTGTTTAGTTGTATGTTAATGTAAGATACTAAAAAAATAAATAAAAAGACAGAAGTTATGATGCTTGTTAACTACAAAGACTGATGTAACAAACAGGCGAGAGAGAAAGATAGGAAGCGGGCAGGGGTCAGGAAAGAGAGACAAGATAGGGCTGAACATAATTAAATTTTTTTCAGTTTTATTTTTATGAAATACATTAATTAAACTTTACACACACCACAACTACTCATTGAAACACTTTACATGCTTACTAAATTAAAAACTTTATCATATAATTTGATTATATTTTTATCATATAACACTACCATGTATAATTTTCACGCCTTTATTGAAAATACTCCAAGACCGTCACTACTGTATAATATATTATGAGCAGCTAGTAGTATTTGTTATTGCTAGTCAAATGAACAACATTCACATCAAGTCTAAAAAATAGTAAATTATATTAACGTCTATTGAGATTTGCTTTCACGGTGGTAATTCATTTTTTTTTTTTTTTTTAAAAATTTTATAAAGAGACGTTTTTAGGCCTTTTAAAGATTTGTTTTGGGTAATCTTTCTTTTCGTTTGGGCTTGGAGTACAAAAAAACAAAAAAAAAAAACAAAACGAAACAAAACAAAAGCAAACAAACAAACTTCGACTTGAATAACTTTAGGAATAACTTTTTTTTACTATAAATGAAATGTAATTCCCTTTTTTTAATTGAATTTCTTAGTTTCTTGGCGAATTTATTTGAGATTATTTGTTTTCTTCTATATCTATAGGCCTTTGGGTATTTTAGAAGACCTCTGCTGAGTTTTTGTTATCTCTTGATTGAAACTTGGGTTTTGATAGATTTATTCCTTGATAGGTTTGTTGTTAGTATCAAATTGTAAGACATGTTTGCTTGAGTTAGAGAGAACTGGTTCGGAGACATGATTTTTAGAAAACTTGTATTTTTGGAATTGTTGTGTTTGGTGGGACTTTGTTTTGTTACCATTGGTTGCGTATAATTGTGGTTTCATTCACATAATAAAGCAATAAATAAAGGAACAAGAACATACACAAGAATACAAAATATATGTGGTGTGGGATCTCTCGGAAGGGTATTTGATGCACCTGATAGTTCGCCCTCCACGCCTTGTTTACAATATATAGTATGAAATGAGTAGAGGTGTAGTTCGAGACTGGTTCAGTGGGGTTAGAAGATTATTCAAACCCAACCCAAGTTATGTTGAGACTTACCCAGACCCGCCCAAGTCCAAATTGTAACTGGAGATTATCTACCCAAGCCCGACCCAAGTTAAACTCAAATTGTACATAAATTTCAAAATTTTTTTTTTTGTTGCAGCTAAATTATTAATTTATTAAAATTGGATTCTATTTACATTTTTGTAAGAAAATCATTAATAATATCAAAACAAATAATTTATATAATGTAAGAGAAATGCCTTTATGGTATTCTTTACAATTTACGAGTAAGAATAAAAGTGTAAGATTTTCCGTTACTTATATATATAATATATATTTAATATGATTTAATAATCTAAATCACTTTAACACCTCAAAAATCGCGAACATCAAGAAATATATTAACAATTAGATACAGGATTTTTCTAAGGTTACAACTGCAAATAATATCAAAACAAATAATTTATATAATGTAAGAGAAATGCCTCTATGGTATTCTTTACAATTTACGAGTAACAATAAAAAGTGTAAGATTTTCCGTTACTTATATATATAATATATATGTAAATCAATGAAGCATTATAACGCAGCGGAAAAAAATATGAGAATCATACCTTCTATTGAAGAACCTCGTGGGTAAATCACGTGCTTCCTAAATCTGATCAGTCAACCCAGCAGTGGGGTGATATTACAATAGTGAATATCACCCAGACAAATCACAGTGCAAATGGCTCTTGATCGTTGTATTTTGGGAGAGAGTCAGTATATGGGTGAGAGACTCAGTATATGGGAAAAACATACGACATACGTTGTTTCTCTCTTAATCACCCATAGCCAATATATCAGATATATAACATGTTATTATCATCTATCCATATCAGTCAAGGAGATAATATCTGTATCATGAGTGGTTATCCTAAATAGGTTTGAATTCAAATTCAAAACCCATTTGGATAAGGTTCAAATCCAAACGTTAAATGGTCATGCCACATGGGTGCCCATTTCTAACATCTCCCACTCGCACATGAGTTAGCATGACACTGCCACATCTCTATCTCAATCTCCCCAAAAATGAACAATCTCATACTAGCCAATGCACCGTGCGACTGCTGAGAACACCTGCATGTGGGAGCTCTATACTAGAAACTCAAAATGAGTTAGCATAGAGACATCAACCCAAAAAAGAACAAAAATAGTGTCTCATATACCCCAGACCCATCTAATTACACCGGTCCAAAAAACATCTCTAATCCCTCAAAAAGAGTATGTTTGACCCTCTCAGTTCTTGCAATATATTCACACTCAATCCACCTCTCATACAGAGCGATGTGAGTTGCCGGCAGTGAATATACAACAGTGATGTAATACTAGATGATCTTCCCTTTGCCCTCATGCCATTTAGTTTAGGATTGACCGATTTCCCAGTGATGTCCCTTAAGGCCGAATCATACATGACCGCAGGCAACATACCAAAGTAGCAGAACATCAACCCCTTACCTTATGACATAGTCAAAAGTCACAAAAGGGTACATAAATGAAAGTCATATCAGTAATGACATGTAAGACTCACACGGTAAGGAAACAGGGATCCATTCTCTCACCTCATTACTCGGTCGCCAAGCACATGTAGTATGAATACATGTTACGGTGGAGTAACTCTTCCAAAAGAGTGACGTCATACCCGATACACCGTACAGATATTAGTCTAGTCGCTTTCTAGCGCCTAACCCGAATTCTCTATTTGCTCCCCTTCTAGGCGCCAAATGAGATCTCGCATCTGGCTAATTATAACAGGCACAACATGGAAAGTGGATACTAACATCCATGTTTGGTCCTTAATACGACCTCATCTTGGTTGTAACCAAGGCGACATACATAGTGGATTATTTAAGCCTCTCTTGGCTCCAAATAAAAATAAACCACCAGTCTCATCCTTGCTCGCTCCCAAGCACCAATGGCGATTGCTCGTGTGAGTGAGCCAATCTTGCCTGCTGACATCATCATCTGCTAATCATTATGACACAAACCATAATAGTGTCAACATCCCATCATCTCAAAAAAAGTGATTGATTTAAAAAAAATTGACCACAGCTTGCGCAATTCTAGATTCCAAACATAAGCCTTATCAGCACCTCTTGCGATAAGTATATACAATGGAATCTACCATGTGTGCCTCACATGAAGTGATTCATGATCACAATTCTAGATTCCAAACATAAGCCTTATCAGCACCTCTTGCGATAAGTATATACAACGGAATCCACCATGTGCGCCTCACATGAAGTGATTCAAGATCACTACCTCTTGCGTAATAACTTCTCTAAAGATATTTTGGTGACCAATTTGCGTTCATTCGGGATGCGCCCAACTAGCGCATTGAATTTTACAATGAGCAAATTAATATATTACTAGTAAAGAATTCTATCCACAGTCTAATGAGCAAGGTCAATGTCTAAACAACTCAATTGACAATTTACCAAAGATAACATTTATCATGCCGAATACGCCCACATAGCGCACTTTAGGCTCCCACAACAAAGAAAAAGATCAAGGAATATAGGTCATCTGTTTCTCCCAAAGACAATCCGAGGATACACTCAATAGCTAAGGCTCTGGCTTTTACCGATAGGTAAGTCAATGGGTTTGCAATTTTGCATCTAGAATCATTCTAGGATATTCCTTATGTAAGTCATCGAAGACAAAATAAGAATTCTCCCAAAACAATCCCTAAGGATCGTACATCCGAGTATATAAATTACATCACCCATATCCATCATATCTAAAATAGAGGACTGCCCACCCTAGGTGGCGACAACCTTATAAATTCCTGGCTCATAATGACTAAATAAGGAAAAACTTCTTTGGGACCATTGATCATGCCTCAGTGGTCTTCATCGATCATCGTTACCCTATCATGGTTTGACGAAATCTAAGAACCACTATTTGGATAACTGTTTTAGGCTGTAAAAGATTTATTGGAACTAGCAACCTTTTTGCGCTCCTAACTTTTCACCATAAAAGCAGAAGGTAAATCCCTACGGATCTACTTATCCAATTCTCCAATGAGAAATATGGGTCACAATGTCCACAAATCAATGTCCCAAACTTACGTCAATCATAGCCTAAGTCAAAATAACCTCACTCCCCAGGAGGAAGTCTTCTCATGGTCTACACCTTCCTCAATGGTGCGACTTTTCGGTATCTAGCGAGTCTTGTGCCTCAACAATGACTATCCAAATTACGCATAACTTTAGAACAGTTTTGCGTCATAATGGAAAGTCAACCAAATTATAGAAATGGTTAATCCTCAAAGACTTTGTCTTAAATTGCGCAACATTAATCCACTTTCTAAAAGCAGGGGACCAGAGCCTTTGGCATTATCCTAAGCTCTTTATCATCTTGCGGAGCAATCATGAATGTTTCCTTCTCAATCACCCAGTGATGACGTGGAAAATTTTCACATTCGCTACCACGCAACTAAGAATGTAGAGTATTCTTTTCTAATGAAGTAATCCATTAGTAAGCACATCGCTCCCACTATCCCTAGGATATTGGAAATTTCTTTCCATTCTCAACTAGGCTACATAGAGCGCTATGCTTAGAATTCTCTATCTTATAGAGTTCCAAAAACTCTATTTACGTCACCTTCACTAAGAAAACTTTATGTGACCTAGTTACATTACCACAAAGCTGCTTACCTATATGCACATGACCCGGAGGGTTTGCATGACCTCATACAATAATGCGCCACACGACCCTTTGTGTTTACAAGACAGTATACAATAATGCGCTATAGAAACCTAGGTCTTAACTTCGCAATCTTATGAGAAGTAGAATAAAGATAAGCTGCTTAACGGTTACAGATCGCCCATAGATGGCTCTCTGCTAACCCATTACTCAAAATGGAGTGTAAAATCTGATATGGAGGGCACTGAGTTAGGGATACAGGCAATAAACTAGTGCAATTCCCAATTGGGAAACATTTGCGCCATTATCCACCTAACATTAACAATATTTAATTCCTTATCTCTACTACACCATTGTGTTGTTGAGTACTAGGAATAATCAATTTTCTAAGCATCCATCTCTCTTCACAGAGCTTTCTAAAAAATAACTCAAATAGATACTCGCCACCTTGGTCAAAACTAAAAGCACAAAAGCTCTTATCTAATTGATCTTGACCTCATATGTGCAATGTCAAAAATTATCTCAAAACTTTTGACTTATGGGAGATCAAATAGTCTTGACTCAGATGTGTATCATAATCTATAAATGTGTCGAGATTGAGGCTTAGCTATCATACCCATACACATATCTAGTCACAAATATCATAGTGGACTAAATGCACCAAAACAAATGACCTTCTACGGCTTTCCTACTTACTTGTGCGCAACCATTGCGAACAAAGTTACACATTCATATGAGAGCATGATGTCACAAGCGAGTGGGCCCGAGAGGGCCTACTCAAAACATCTTGTCATCATCTCATTAATGTGATTAAGTATAATAAGCCACCGGTTCATGACCAATGTCATAAACTAATTCCAATCATCTTAATGTGTGAGTTCTCGAAGATAAGTTTAAAAGGTTTAGGTCCAACTAGGTAATGACTCAGGACTAATTCATATTCACTAGATCATAAAAGGATGTCATGGAAATATCAAGTGCGCCTAAATTGCAAATTTAACTAGTAAGTGCTAATCCCCTGCACCTTCAAGTCAATTTTATTCTCCATACACTTTAATGCATCTAGTTGAAAGATGACGATACTCCTCTTGCCATATCTATTTCTCGCTTCATAGTTACTTGCAATTAATTCTACTATCCACAAGAAGGAGAGAATAAGCTATCAATCTATGACAGCTCTTGAAGTAACTTAAGTGCGAATTAGGCTAAAGAGTCTAATTCAACACAATGCTCTCATGGGCCATGCGTCAAATTCTTAGAGTCATAACAACCTTGTCGGCCTTCACCTTTTCATTACTATGCTGCTACGTTTGCGCTTAATGGTAAACGTTATTCAAAAACGTTAGCCTAGCTAAGGAATCATACAAAGAAGCCCCTCCTCATGTCTCACACCCAAGTGTGGAAACAGTAAGTGTCCAGACTTAGACAAGTTAGCAATGCTAATAGATTTTGCAGCCAGACTTAGACAAGTTGGCAATGCTAATAGATTTTGCAGCCACTAAGCGCTAATCTTTTCACTTAATGTTAATAGATTTTGCAGCTTCTAAGCGCTAATGTTTTCACTTAGTGTTAATAGATTTTGCAGCTTCTAAGCGCTAATCTTTTCACTTTACGTGATATTTCAACGCACACTATTATAGTGCATGAAATTTTGCTCCATTCACTCCCAATTAATTGGGTAGAGAGCAAAACACTGCCCATACTGGCTACTCGTCTTACACTTAATGACTAATTTATTTAAGCTCGCATTTCTTGGATGACGTGACTCTTGAATGTTACTTCATCCAATGATGTAACATTATTTACAAGTCAAATTACAAAGTCAATCCGCGCAGCTCAATAGTCAAGATCATATACAGATCTATTGAGGGCTTACTAATTTCATAACTCCAAAACTCGCCAATCAAAAACTATGTAGTGTGCCGCTAACCATAGCGCACACATCAAATTTTGTTGTGCCAACCAAGGCAACAAAACCAGGGCGACTTTGAGTCTGTTTCCTTACTTTGGCTCAATTAAGGTCTGACCTAAAGTTTCCAAGACTTTTGCTCATCTAAAGAATAGGATTACATTGTTCATATTTGAACATCTCTACTAAGTCTAGGTCAACCAATTAACTTCCATAAGCTAAGTCAATTTAGAGAGAAATTCGCATTGGGATTAATTTGATTAGCATAATTTAATTTTACTGCAAAAATCTAAATTAAATAGTGACAATATTACACAAGTCGCAAGATCGAAAATCCGCTATGCTCGTAATCATCTCTTGCGCCACTGGTGACAATTATCCAAAATTTAATTTAATTCATGCGCAAAATATTAGTTTTCGGGAGTAAATCTACAAAGATTTCTCTCAACCGAACAATCTCCCACTAATTATGACATGTCTAAAAGCATGATAAAAAAATTCTAATTCCATACAATAGCATCATAATGTAGATTCACAATTAATACATGCTATGTTACATTTAATAACGGAATTAAAATAAAAAACAATTAATCATGCTATTCTAATTACAACAATTTAGAAATTCTAGGCAAAAAACAACAACATGCTGTATTTAATATTCAAATTATGCCATAACAGAAAGTATATCACTTCTGAAATTTTCTGAAATTTTTTGGAATTTTAAATAACTAATAAACACACATAAAATTAGAAATAAAAAATTCTAGAATCTGATAAACCGAAAAAATATTCCAGTAAATAGTAAAGCATTTCAGAAGTCTACAATAAAAATTTCAATCCCAGAAAATTATTTATGCAATACCAGAAGTATTTTAAAGCATAAATAATGAATTATTACCACAGGAAAAATACTTTTTATTTTCATAAAATTTCCAAAATTTTACAGAATATAATAAATTTAATTCTGAGTCTAACGGTTCTAACCACGCTTAAAACAAAGCTATAACGAATAAATTATGGCCATTTAACGCGATTCAGAATTTAAGACAGAACAAACAGAGCCTTAAAAACAAGCCAGCACGGAAAAACGGCTTGGCGCGACTCAGCACGCGGCTCGGCGCCCACGGCTCGGAACGCGGCTCGGCGCGCGCGGCTCGGAACGCAGCTCGGCGTGCGGCTCAGCACGCGGTGCGCTTGTGTGGCGCGGAGGGCGCGCGTGGGAGCGCGTGGCTGTGCGTGGGCATGCGTGGAAGCGGCTTAAGGTGTCAGGTGGCGCGTGCAGACCACGCGCCGCCTTCCAGGGTGTTTTCTGGTCCAATTTCGGTACTCCCGAACTCTATTTTCCAAAATAAATACATTTATGGTCTTAAAAAAGACATTAATGATCATAAAAAATGAAATATTTTGGATCTCTTCCTCTTTCATAAATATATACATGATAAAAGAAAGCACGAAAATACCCATACATGGCTCTGATACCAATGTAAATCAATGAAGCATTATAACGCAGCGGAAAAAATTATGAGAATCATACCTTCTATTAAAGAACCTTGTGGGTAAATCACGTGCTTCCTAAATCTGATCAGTCAACCCAGCAGTGGGGTGATATTACAATAGTGAATATCACCCAGACAAATCACAGTGCAAATGGCTTTTGATCATTGTATTTTGGGAGAGAGTCAGTATATGGGTGAGAGACTCAGTATATGGGAAAAACATACGACATACGTTGTTTCTCTCTTACTCACCCATAACCAATATATCAGATATATAACATGTTATTATCATCTATCCATATCAGTCAAGGAGATAATATCTGTGTCATGAGTGGTTATCCTAAATAGGTTTGAATTCAAATTCAAAACCCATTTGGATAAGGTTCAAATCCAAACGTTAAATGGTCATGCCACATGGGCGCCCATTTTTAACAATATATTTAATATGATTTAATAATCTAAATCACTTTAACACCTCAAAAATCGGGAACATCAAGAAATATATTAACAATTAGATACATGATTTTTCTAAGGTTACAACTGCCATGCCCCAAAATCTTCTTTGAGGTTGAAGTTTAGGAAACGTCACTAATGAATCATTTGGTTAATACCATGTAAGATCTTAGGAAAGATTGCAGGAGTCAAAATAGTCTCTCTTCTAATTCTAATCTCCTTAGATAGTAAAGTTACATTTTTTTATAGCTCTTACAAGGCATTAACACAATTGATGAATAACAAGGATAGGTTACAAAAGATATAATAATTATAGGACCATATCTTAATTATATCAAGAGTTTAAACATTACAAACCCAAAACTTGGTTACAAAAGGGACTTGTGAAAACTAGTTTCTAATTCTTCTAGGGTAGCCATACGTTTTCAATTACCTTCAACTAGCTAATAATCTTCAATACCTAGTATGAAACGTCATAAGTTTGGAATGCTCAGTAAATACATACACACCTTGTCCATTTTTCCCAATTCAACACACAATCACAATTGTAGTAAACAAGTAATGAAGCATGATATTCAAATCAATAACAACAGATTAAAAGGCTAGATGTTAGTAATTTAGAAATCTCCCAAAGAGATTTCATCCTCCCAACCACAATAATTGGATTCAGATTATTCGGTGTACATCTTCTTTTGCTGCTTTACTAACCTTACCTCAGATGCCTACAATGGTTATCTATCACGTAGCGCCAACTAAGGACCACAAAAGAGATAGTAAAAATAAGGACCTTGCCTATAACCTCCTCCAACCTTATTGTAGACCGCCCGGAACTCCGTTCCGTGCGCGAGGGCGCGAATCGTTGTTCTTAGCTACTACAGTTCGGACTCGTGTTACGGTTTTGAATCTAATCTCACAAAGTGCAATGTGAGACTGATAAATCACCAAAGAGTCCAAATCCGGCAAATCGTTTTGGAAAATCGATTTTAATCAAAAAGGTCCAAACATGGACTGCTTTGCCAGATTTTAGAGTCGCCACCTAAATATTTTATTTTGGGGAAATTTAGGAAACCCTGACTCGTGCCTAAGGCCACGTGTCCGTCATCACCAAAGTTGCATCAGCTCGGGAACTTGGGTACGAGAGGGGAAGGTCATGCAATGAGCACCCCCGCTTGCCCGATCAAAGGATCGGCCTTTACTAACATGATATGTTGTTTTTGAAAACACATGTGCTCTTATTCCGGTTTATTAATCTAGAATTACTATGTGATGCGCACAGCATACAAGTATAGACTAAATCGCTCGAGTTGGAACAAAACATCTCATGTTCGTTTGTTTGAAAAAAAGGTTTGAAGTTGCTACTCGCAAGTAGGCTAAGACATGGATTTGCCACCCTCAAGTGGGCTTAGGAAAACATGATTTTGGCACTTCAAGTGGGCTTAAAACTCGCACTTTGATGAATTGTTTCAATTCAAGCAATCCAACCTTCATCCACAGGCATTCATGCAGTTATATCAGTTAAGCAAATAGCCTCATGGCAAGCACGCTAACATGACAAGATACACATCTCATGCAGTATGCTAAAGCATAAAAACTTACCTAGTACTCTGAGCCAAAACAAAAGTTAGTTAGTAATCAATGCATGATCCTAGCTATGTTATCAATGCCTAATGCAACACATGCAAAATAATGCAACTAAAATAGGCTCGGCTATCTACGATGGCATATGAATGCAACAATTGATACATGTATTCAAATAAATATTGACATGCGATGCAGTTTGAATGATGCGCCAAGTCTGGTGCATGCAATACGAATGAATGATGCACGCATGCAAGTCATAAGGATGTTAATTGAAATATGCCCTAAACTAACCATCAAAAGCTGATAAGTAAAAGGGAGAAAGACGTGGGGTTGGAAGACATTCACACACTTACACACACTTATTACAACATTGTGCCCTCTCGACGGAGGGTTCGAATAATAAGCTGACTAGCTAATCTAAGCTAATTAAACTAATTATTACAAATCAAAACTAATTAACTAATCCTTGTTAACTAATTAGTTATTACGACACAAATTGATTAGTTAAGCGCGTTAACTAATTAAGTACAAAACCAAAGCATTAGCTAGCCAAGCAAAGAAGCTAAGTAAAGTAGTAAAAGAGGAGCCTCGGGGCGAGAAGTGTTTGCATGTTCGATCGCCTCGCTCGGAAATCCATCGCTATGCCCCAACTTGCCTCTGTTTGCATTTGATCTCAGAACACTGCACAAAGCTCCAGATAGCTTCTACCTCAACTTGGAGACCCCCAGGAAGGTTGCCGACCACTTAATGGTGGTGTAGACCACCTGTAGACCACTTACACACGCTGCAGACCAGAAAAAGTGGTCGGCCAGCCACTTTTACTGGTCTGTTGACCAGAAAATGCTACCCAACTCCAGTTTGCTGCAATAGAGAACAAGAAGGGGCACAACAGTGTATTTGCAAGGTATGTGTGCACAACCACCCTCCCTATCATTTCTTAAGCTCAAGAGAGTGCGGTACTCGGCTCTCGGGCCACCAACCGAGCATCGCAATGCACGATGGCCAAGAAGCCAAGATTGCACAATTCAATGTAAATGAATGCACAAATAACATATAAAGGCCTTAACCTCTATCATGCCTGATCAAGAGGGTCGGTGACTGAGAAATGAGGCATGTTTCATCACTTCAAATATGAAACGTCCCTCGTTTCTCGTGTTTGGATTAACACCCTATTCAAACACAATGCAACATAACATAAGTATGATCAACCTATCAACGCTAATGGCATGCAAACACATTGCAATGTAACAACATGCAAACAAAATACAATTCTACCAATGCTATTATGGCACGCGCAAGATTTTATCATGCAAACAATGCATGCACAAGATTCTATCATATGAACAATGCATGTATGGCATGTTTAAAAGCTAATGCATCAAAGCTAGTAAAACATGTTACACACGAGGCATGCAATACGATGCTCAATAGACTTAAACCGAATATGGACAGACCTATGAGGCTCCATAACAGTGGCCAAAATGCTGAAATGATGGCATGAAATGCAAGAAAATGCATGCACATGCAATGGCTCATCAACTAAGCATAAGAGTACAACCCTCAAACATGATCAAGAAGTGATAAACATGGAAGTGTGACAACACTATATGCTCTGAAATAACATGTTAAATAATGCCAAATCATGCACATGTCACAAATGAAGTATGCAAGATACTTCAAAACTCAAGGCTAGCAAGGCTAATTGCACTACAGCTATGCAATACATGAAGCTTATGGCCAAGAAAACCCAAAACAGTCCTAGAGCATGCCAAAATGTTGCTAAAACATGCATGAACTAGAGCTAACACATGCTAGCATGAAGGGCATGAAGCATGGAGTAAGCAAGGCCAATAAGGAGGATTATACTACACCTACCAAAACCAAGCATGAGATGACTTTGCCAATAAAAATCAGAGTTATGGCATGTCAAAATAACACCAAAAATGCACTGATATGACAACCCAAAAGCTTAAGTAAGATGGCATACATATAGGCTCATATTTAAGGCATAAAGCACCAACCCTCCAAAGCATTGAAAGAGGGGAAGATGTGAGGGCATGACCACACTACATGCACTGAAATCACATATTAAATGATGCTAAATCATGCAAATAGCCCAAACAATGCATGCTAGTGACTTGGAAACTCACAGCTAGTGAGCTAGAATGCACTATGGCTATACAAAGCAAGGCATGCATGACCAAAACAATATAAAACAGAGCTTAAGCATGGTAAAACATGAGTGAAAGCTTGCTGGAGTTGAGCCAAATTCATGCTAGAATGATGGTCTAAAGCATGATGCATGTTAGGCTAGTGAATGGAAATGCACTACAAGTGCAAGGAGCATGCAAGGGGCTATCAAACCAACCCTAAACAGAGTTAAGGCATGCTAAAACAACACCAAAAACTTGCTGAGATAGGACCAAAACATGCTAGAAAGACATGCTAAAACATGAGGCATACAAGGCTAGTTTGTGAGGATTACACTACAAGTGTAAATAGCATGCAAAGGGTGACTCTACCAAGCCAAAGCAGAGGTATGCCATACTGAAATAAGGCAAAAAACATGCTAAGATGGAGCCCAAACAAGCTTAACAAACATGCTAACTTGCTGAGCCATCAACACAAGCACACAAGAGGAGAGGAGGGGGGACAACCCCCTCCTATTTGAGGCCTCAAAATCAAGTTTCCACCACTGAAATTCCCCTAGAATTCAGTGGTAGAAAGGCCAAATAAAGGTGATCACAAGGGTCTAAAGTGATGGCAAAAAAAAAGCCAAACAAGGCACAAAAGGGGGTAGACCACCCCCAACACCAAAGAGGTCTCAAACCAACATCTTAAACACTTAAAATCAGAGCTTTTTACAGTAGAAAGTCAAGCCAAAATAAGCATGCAAGGGTGGCCTAGTAAGCAACTACAACAAGGCTTTAAAAGGATTAGAGACTCACCCTTGAAGAATCAAAGCAAGACAGCAACTTCTGAGGCAAAAACCAAACCTTAAGCTCCAAACAAACCTCCAAGAACCTCAGTCCAAGATTGAAGGTGTTTCACTATGTGTTTGTGTGTAAAAATGTGAAGAAAAGGCACTTTCAAGCACAAATATGGAGCAAAGGAAGAAATATAGAGATAGAATATATGTATAGCTCTCAGCCAAATTTTCTGAACCTGAGACAAGAGGGAGGAGGTTCCCTTTTATAGAAAACCAAGGATCAAGCTTGCTGAACAAGCTAGGAGCTCCAAGCAATCCCTCCATACACTATGGAGGATGCTTTTTATGCCCAACAGCTGGCATAACTGGCATGGAAAATATCTGCAGAAAGTGCAGGAAAGCTGCCGACCAATTGAAGTGGTCGGCCAGCTACTTGCACTGGTCGGCTGACCACAAAAAGTGGTCTGCAGGGACAAAAAGTGGTTGGCAAGGGGGGGAAGGTGGTCTGCACAGAGAGAGAAAGGTGGTGGCATGGCTGCAGACCACTTTTTTGGTCTGTAGACTAGAAAATGTGGCTGGTAGACCAAAAAAAGTGGCTGGTCAGGAAGAAAAGTGGCTGGCAAGTGTCCAAATTGAAGCCTCAGAAGTAAGCTTTCCAATGGCGGCAGCCTTGCATCAAAATTCCAACTGTGCAAAAAGTTATGCCTATTTTGGTGAAGCCGCTCAGTTTTGGTCCTACCCGGATTCATGCCGAACTTCTCCAAAACTAGTTTTCTTCTCTCCTCTCCTCTTTTCTTCAACTCCAAACCCCTAAACAAGGTGTTTTGAAAGATTTTTCAAAAGAGTTCATCTCTCCTTCATTCATTTCCACTTTATCTTTGCTCGGTTTACCGAAAAGCGCAACATTTAACGAAATGCGAGCGTCGGAACATCATAGGAACTGTATTTCCAAAACATTTTGAAAGAGAGGGTTTCAAGGTCTAAAATATTTTGATCAAGATTGTTTTGGCCCAAAAGGGGTATGAAGTTGGGATTTGACTCTCTCCCCTTGCCGAAGAAATTGAACATTTGCCCTGCACACTTTTCATCACCAAGTAAACTATCAGTAGTGCCCAAGTCTTAAGGGCGGTCAAAAATGGGGTGTCTACACTTATCTATCATAAACACTTATGGTCTGAACACAATCGGTCCATTCAAGGATTTCGAAATAACCACTTGCACAAGACTTAACCTTCAATTAGGGAATACGTTCCATCGATCCATACTTGAAGTTAGCACATTATCATCTCATCATTATTCAAGTAATTGAAAACCCAATATCACCCCATTTAGTTTCCTCTTGAGTTAGACGTTTTAAGTTAAGGTTAGAATAACCTATTGAGACTATAATTTCTATACACGTATGAGAATTATCAAAGCACCATAGTAAAAAAATATAGACATAACAATGAAAAAATCATACTAAGGCCCAAACAAGTGATAAGAAGCACATTTAAGAAATTTAAAGTATGATATTATCAATAAACATAAATTTTAGATTAGATACACTTTAAAGATCACAATCCAAGAGACATTTTCAGATTTTTTTTTTCCCCGAACTTGGCCTTCTATGTTTTCTAGAGAATTTTATTTGGTTTCTAAATTATCTTTCAGAAATGGGATAGCATCCTGAGATTTTTAGTTATTAAATAAATACTCTATCATTATTCAGACTGGTCGACAGTTACGAAAATCAAATTTTCTCTTAAATCACTCACTCCTTTTCAATAAAACTATTTTTACTTGAAGGCTAACACTTTAAGGAAAGTTTTGATATAAAAATGAGGTTAAGAGGATTTTTTTTGAATTTTTTTGGAATTTTTGAAAGTGCGTTGAAAATACAAGTCTTTCTTGCACAAAGGTTGAAATAAGTAGAGTAATAGAAAAAGAGGACAACCATGAGTAATTTTCCACTTCTCCTATGATGAAAACATGCTAAATAGTACATAAGTAACTCAGATTTTTAGAATGAAGTTATGCTTTTGGAAATAATGTGAGAAGTGGGTAGAAAAATATAATTCTAATAAAGTGTGACGACTTGACTCAATTTATGAATTAGAATTCCTAGTTTAAGTGTACAATGTAATTGAATTAGAGTTTGGAAAAACAATTCGATGAGAGCTTTTTTGCTTTGAATTAAAAGATGATTAACGGAATAAATACAATGAAAATAAGAAATTTAGGATTTTGAGCGATTAATCTATAATTAAGAAGTTAATTAATTAGTATTAGGGTACTAGAAGTGATTCCTAGGTTATCGAGATCGATTAGGATTCACATGGTTCTGATCGGGATGCGTTCTTGATTCTAGGGTTGAAATTGTAAGTAAACGAGGAATTGAGAGTTTTCATTGAAATGATTCAAAAATAAGGGTCTTAATGGAAATACAAGATTCAGGGGCCTCGCACTATCAATTTAGTTAAAATCTTTATTTTGTCTCTCAATATCTAATTTTAAAATTTAAAAATCTTTAAAATCCATCTAAACAAATCTAATTTAAAATTTTGATTTATTAATTAATTAATTTATTTTCTATTTGAACGTGATTATTGTAGAATATCCATATATTTCAACTTAATTTTTTCAAAGCTTATTTTCAAGTTGAATTTAATATTTTATCATTAAAAATCATCAATTAATTATCCACATAAATTTTAAATATGATAGTATTTCAAGTATATATTTTGTCTAAGCTTAACCTTTTCAATATAAAAACAAGTGTTTGCAAAAGGATCCATGAACAAGAGATTGAAAAGAAAGAAAAAAAAAAAAAATCACAATCAACATTGAGCCCTTTTGAACTCCCTTTCATGGTGCTGAAAAAATGCTTGCATTAAAGTTAAGTCACAAGTAATTTTTTTTCCCCCCTTCAATTGCATCTACTTTACATTTGAAATATATACTTATATGAGCTTTTGCGGTGTGTGAGAAAGGGAGTTTATATAAATGGATATTATTATTTTATTCTTCTTTAAATTATGTTTTTGTTTTTGTTTCTTTTTCTTTTTTCCTACAATTTGTATTTTTCTTTCTTTATTTTTCTTTATTTTTTTTATACTAATATAATGTGTCATTTAATTGAGATTTCATTCTTTTTTTGAAGCGCTACAATTATTAATTTGTGACTCTCTCACTTATTGACTATTTGTGTTTAATATTTTTGGCACAGACGTTAGGTTGGAAGTGAAGAGATCATCAAAATTTATTTAAATATGGTTTATGCTTTAAATTTAATCATTAAAATAAATCATTATTACATTAATTTTTAGGAACCCCCATTTCTTTTGATACCTAAACCAAAAATTTCTTCTTCTTTTTTTTTTTCTTTAAAATATCTTCTTATGCAGATTCAGAGCTTGAGCAAATGCAAGCGAACTCATATTAAAAATGTTAGGTTTTTTCAAAAAAATTTAAACAATTCTATATTTTATGGTTGTCAATTCAACTTTAATACATTTTCAAACCTATTTATGTTTAGTGAATCAATATAAAATTAACGAAAAAAAAAAACCAAAAAACAAATAGCATGTAAAATTTTTTAACCACTAACTAAACATAATGGAAATTAAAATTAATTTTATTTGAATTCATTATACTGTGTGGAATGACTAATGTAATATTTGCTATTGATTGAAAAAATAAAAAAGAATAAAAAATATTTTGTCCATATTAGAGAATACAGCCAAATAGCAAATTATTATTATTTTAATAATAATTATTGATTTTATAAAATCTCATACATCACACAAATGATGCTAATTTAATATACATATTTGTATTGAAACAACAAGACAAGTAAAAACATGCTTCATATAATTTAAGTATGTGGCGTGAAAGTAGGATAACCTACAATGCATTACCAGATAATGCTTATACTAAGTTTTTTTGAAAAGAAAAGTTCACAATTCGCGTGACAAATGAGAATCATATTAGTTTTTCTGAGCCAAGCAACCAAAAAAGATTGGTAAGTTTTTGTTTTGTTTGTTTGTTTGTTTGTTTTTTTTTTTTTTTTGAGATTTGAAATGAGCTAATGTGAGTGCTTCAGTATACACCGCTATGTGTTTGAGAGGGACAATTACTGGAGTAAAGAATTGTATGCGACATCAACAAAGAAATAAAAGAATTTTATTAATAAAATAGTTTTTTGCATTTGTTGATCAAAAATAAAGAAAGAACAATAGTAGAATAGTAAAGGGCAAATCACATTGGTAATTTCTATATTTTTTGCTTTTGTGTTTTTAATTCTTATAATTTTAATTAGCAGGATTTTGATTATTGTTTACCTTTAAAAAGGAAAACTACGAATTTCAGTGCGACGTTGATGCTTTGGATAGCATGAATGTGTCAAAACTTTTGAACCTAATCCAAGGTGTAAATTTTTGGCTTCTAATGCATAAATTGAGTGTGGTCAGGAAGATTGACTACCTAGTTCGAATTTCGCCTCAATGAAGAGGACTTCAATATTTTCTCATGTGATAGTGAAATATTGCTAGGTGCAAAATGGTCAAAATTGGTCTTGCATGCATTGACTACAATGAAGAACAACTGGTACTGTTAATATATGATATATATATATATATTATTCTTCGTATTCCATATTTAGATTATAGGCTCCTCCCTATTAGGTATGTTCAAATCTTGCCTTATTCTCTCCCTACCTTATTCTTTCATTTTCTTATTTTTTCCCTTGTACAACACTTCTCATAGTCCTATATATATACCCATAGCTTTGTATTATGATGACATCAATTGAATACAATCTCTTTTCTCTCTTTTGTTTCTTCTCATATGAATATTCTGCTTTCATGGTATCAGATCTAGGTCAAAATCAGTGATCCTCTTAATTCCTGTAGTACACAAATGCTGCTCCATCCACTACACACAGTCTATTCTTCTCAACCTGCCTAGTAACCAAAGTTGTCGAAATCAACTTCTGAATACATTAAACTTTTCCTCTCATTACCAAGAGTACAACGGTGCAAAAATCAAGGCCAACTGACCCTTCACGCGCTTCCACACCTCAACTTTTGCACGTAATTCCACGTGCCGCACACAGTTCTCAGTCCTTTCAATGACATCAGCCCTACGCGTCATTCTCCTGCTCTGACGTCAGCACCTCAGCTTTCGCATCAGCCAGAACTCTGCCACTCTTGCTAACGTGCGCCGCGCCACACTACGCTAACGTGTGTCGCACATCAACCAGAACTCTACGCCACTCCTGCTAACGTGCGCTGCGCCTCACATTCTCTTATTTCTTTGCTACTATTCAATTTAATTTTCTCTTTCATAGAAAAAAAAAAAATCAAAACAAACAAACAAACAAACAAAACACAAATATTTGTTCTTTTTCTGTTGCTTTCTATGGATCATTCTAACATGGCCCAACCAATTTCCATCATTCTTGATGGTTCTAATTACACCATTTGGGCTCAAGCCATGTCTAGTTTTCTCAAAGAGAAGAAGTTGTGGCATCTTATTACTGGTGATACTATCAAACTTGTCAAAAATACAGATGAACTTGCCTCTAAATATGAGGACTGACTTGATGATTGGGATAGTAAAAACCATTAGGTCATCACATGGTGCTATAATACTTCCATTGTCTCCATTAATCTTTAATTTGGGCGCTTTGACACAACAAAGGAAATCTGGGATTTTCTAAAGATTTGTTATAGCACCACTGCTCTTGCTCACCACTATCAACTTCTTAGCCAACTTCATAATATGTGCCAAGAGTCCAGTCAATCTATCGATGTTTTTCTGTCCTAGATGTATGCTGTTTGGGATCAATTGTCTCAGTCTAAACCTGAACAGAACTGCAAGGCCGATGCTAGTCAGTTCTCCACATATCGAGATGAACAACGCTTGATATCCTTTCTAATGGCTCTTCGGGACGATTTTGAACCGGTTCGAGCTTCTCTTCTCCACCGCCATCTGCTTCTAACTTTAGAACATGCCATCTCTGAGCTTCTTTCTGTAGAAACTTGTCTTGGCTCTCTCAAGTCTCCACAGACTCATAATGTTCTTGTTACTTCTCATCAGCCTAGCAAATCGTCCGTTGCTCAATCCTGTACTTATTGCCATAACTCTGATCATGGTTTACTTACATGTCCAATCCGGATTTGTAAGTGGTGCAACAAGCCTGGTCCTGGCCATTATCAGAGTGATTGCTTCAAAAATCCCAATCGCCAACCTTGTGACAGTCGTTCCAAAGGAGATGAATCTCGACCCCATTACCGCTATCGATCTGCTGGCCATTCTCATTCTACTGTTGCTACTGCTATTGCTGCTACATCTTCCTCCGATCCCAACCAAACCTTCACACTTCATGACGTTGAATCTATAGTCAAACAGGTTCTCTATACTTCTGGTACACCTTCTAGTGCTCTTTCAGTCACCTCAGGTACCTCTTCATGGTTCTTTGATTTTGATTGTTACAATCATATGATATCTGATTCTACTATTTTCTCTTCTACCCGACCTACTTCTCATATTCCTGCCACTTACACTGTTGACGGCTCTTCCATGCATGTTATCCATATCGGCCATGTCTCTACTTCTACTGTTTCTCTTCCTAGCACTTATTTAATTCCCCACCTTACTCTTAATTTAATATGTATTGGGCAACTTTGTGATCTTGGTCTTACTATTCTTTTCTTTTCCTCTGGTTGTGTTGTGCAGGACCCTTGGACGGGGACAGACTCTTCGGATCTGCCGTAAAATTGGGCATTTATACGAGCTCATTCATCTTCACATTCCATCTCAACTCTCTCCTCCTACAGTCGCCGCCTCCACTAGTTGTACTCTCGACCTTTGTCATTCCCGTCTCGGCCATATGTCATTAGTCGTTTACGTAGTTTAGTGTCCAGTGGTCAGTTAGGTCATGTTACAAATAATTCAGTGGATTGTTTATCTTATCAACTTGCCAAACAACCATCTTTACCATTTAATAAAAGTATTTCTATGTCTCATGCACCTTTTGATCTCATACATTCTGATGTCTGGGGGCCTTCACCACATCCTACCATGGGGGGATCTCGGTATTTTGTAATTTTTGTGGATGATTTTACTCGCTTTACATGGTTATTTGTAATGAAACATCATTTTGAATTACAACAATACTATTATGATTTTGCAAATATGGTCAAGACACAATTTTCTCGCATTGTCAAAATTTTTCGCATCGACAATGCCTAAAAATATAAAGAAACTAATTTTTTAAAATTTCTCCGTCACCATGGTACACTCCCTCACTTCTCTTGTCTTGGCACCTCTCAACGGAATGGTCGTGTCGAATGCAAACATCGTTACCTTCTTGACACTATTCGTGCTCTTTTAATATTTGCCTCTTGCCCTGAACGTTTATAGGGAAAGGTTGTCCTCGCTACTGCTTACACTATTAATCGTGTTCCCTCTCCCATCATCAACAATCAAACTCCATATGAGCATCTCTATGGTAAGTCACCAGCTTATAATCATCTTCATGTTTTTGGTTGTGCATGTTTTGTTTTATTATAGCCACATGAACATAACAAATTAGAACCTCAGGCTCGTCTTTGTTGCTTCTTGGGATATGGCATTGAACACAAAGGTTATCACTGTTGGGATCCCATCTCTAAACGTCTTCGTGTCTCTAGACATGTCATCTTTTAGGAACATAAAATGTTCTCTTTTATGTCTCCATTCCACCCATTTGATTCTCCCACTACACATTTTTTCATGGATCCCTCAATTCCTCTATTTTTTGATGATGTGTTTGATACAGATGCTACTAATGAGCTTACTACAGGTCCACTCTCCTCTATAGAGTCTGGCTCTCCTGACAGTCCTGCATATCCATTTCCTATTCTTAGTCCTCTCGCTTCACTTGAAATCCCTGCATCCACTGATCCTCCAAAGTCTCCTATTGAATCCTTTGTGCTTCCTAATACATCTTTTCGTCAATCTACCTGGGTAAAAGAACCTCTTGTCTTGCTTCGTGACTATCATTGTTATTCTACTATTTTCTCTCAACATGAACTTCATTCTTATTGTGAGGCTAGTACTAATCCCCTTTGGCAGCAAGCAATGATAGAAGAGTTACAAGCCTGGGACCACACTAGCACATGGGAGTTGGTTGACCTTCCTCTTAACAAGCCTTTGTTTGGTTGCAAATGGGTCTACAAGATTAAGACACACTCTGATGGGACTGTTGAACGTTATAAAGCCCATCTGGTTACTAAGGGCTTTACACAAGAATATGGAATTGACTATGAAGAAACCTTTGCACTTGTGGCTCGTCTCACCTCAGTTCGAAGTTTAATTATTGTTGCTGCCATTCAAAAATGGAAATTATTTCAGATGGATGTCAAAAATGCATTCTTGAATGGTGATCTTCAAGAAGAAGTCTATATGCAACCACCTCCTAGATATCCTCACTCATCTAATCAAGTCTGTAAACTTTGAAAGACACTTTATGGATTCAAACAAGCTCCTTGCGCATGGTTTTCAAAGTTTAGTTCCACTGTCTAGGCCCTTGGTTTCTCTTCCAGCTCTTATGATTTTGCTCTCTTTATCCGTAAATCTCAACATGGCCTTGTTTTTCTTCTTCTTTATGTGGATGATATGATTCTTATTGGTGATGATGTTCACGGAATTTCTACACTCAAAAAGTCTCTTAGTGAACACTTTGAGATAAAGGATTTGGGTACTCTCACATATTTCTTGGGCCTTGAGATCTCTTTTAGCTCCGACGGCTATTATCTCTCTCAAGCCAAATATGCTTCTGATCTTCTAGCAAAGGCCATCCTCATTGAGAGCAAAATCGTCTCTACTCCTCTTAAGCCTAATGTACACCTAGATGGCACACCTCTTCCCAATGCCACCATGTATTGACAATTAGTAGGCAGTCTTGTTTATCTCACTGTTACTCGACCTGACATTGCACATGCTGTTCACCTTGTTAGCCAATTTTTGTCAGCTCCTCGATCTACACACTATGCTGCTGTGCTCCGTATTCTTCGCTATGTTAAAGGCACTTTATTTCATGGTCTTCACTACTTTAGTTCTACACTTTTATTATGTGCCTATTCCGATGCTTATTGGGCTGGTGATCCGACTGATCATCACTGTACCACGAGATTTTGTTTCTTCTTGGGTGATTCTCTTATATATTGGCGTAGCAAAAAACAAACCTTAGTCTCTCGCTCCAACACCGAATCCGAATATCGTGCTCTTGCTGATACCACTCAGGAGCTCCTTTGACTTCGTTGGTTACTTTTAGATATGGGTGTTACTTCTTCCATTGCCACTCCTCTATACTGTGACAATCGTAGTGCTGTACAAATTGCGTATAATGATGTTTTTCATGATCGAACCAAACACATTGAGATTGATTGTCATTTTGTTTGCCAACATGTTACTCAAGGCACTATTCATCTTCTTCCTATTTCTACTATTGATCAGATTGCAGACATCTTCACAAAGACCCTTCTACCTAGACGTTTCCAAGATTTGGTTTCCAAACTCAAGTTGATTTCTACCTTGCCACATTGAGTTTGACGGGGGATGTTAATATGTGATATATATATATTTATATATTATTCTTTGTATTCCATATTTAGATTATAAGCTCCTCCCTATTAGGTATGTTCAAATCTTGCCTTATTTTCTTCCTACCTTATTCGTTCCTTTTCTTATTCTTTCCCTTGTACACCACTCCTCATAGTCCTATATATATATACCCATAACTTTGTATTGTAATGACATCAATTGAATACAATCTCTTTTCTCTCTTCTGTTTCTTCTCATATGAATATTCTGCTTTCATGAGATTAAACTAACTAAGAAAATAACAAATTGCTAGAATTAAGCTGTTTAAATAAAGACAAATTACTAGGAATTGCTAAAATGCTATGAAAAATAGATGTATATAAAAGCTCTTGGTTGAGTTGGTGCCGGGCCCCTTCAAATGTTGTCTTTGGAGTTTTTTTTATAGTGCAAATCAACCTCCAATTTTTGCTCAAACTATCAGGATGTTGTTGTTGGAAATTATACCAAGTGTTCCATGATTTTTGCCTTGAAGCCCATTCTAGCTACTACTTTGATCACTAACAGCCATATATACAAAATATCTCATCAAATAGTTGGGAACATGGAGTAACTAAGTCCCAATTAATTAGGAACAGGGAGTAACTTCCAGCACTATTACCTTTTAGCAACGTTTGGGATGACCTAATATCTTTTATTATCTATTTAATTAAAATAATTAAATGAAATTATGGTTGTCACATTATCACTTGGTCCCATTATTCCTACAGTGCCACTATCACGCTACATGTCTGCTACATCGTCAATCCCTTGCCACGTGGTTATTTGACTAATCTCCTTTTGCCATATCTGGAAGTTTTTGGCACATCATCAGAACTTCATAACCTCTTGCCTTATCAGCACTCTAGGACTTATTGTCATCCTACCACCTATGCATAAAGTTCTGCGCCATATTGTAGACGCGCCCGAACGTCCTGGGAAAATCCCGTTTTGTTCATTGGGCTCACTACAGTTCGGACTCAAATGTCACGGTTCTGAATCTAATCTCGCAAAGTGCAATGCAAGATCGATAAATCACCAAAGAGTCCAAATCCGGCAAATCGTTTTGAAAAACTGATTTTAGAAAGAAGTGCCAAACATGGGCTGCTTTGCCAGATACAGAGTGGCCACCTAAATATTTTATTTTGGGAGAATTTAGGAAACCCTGGCTCGTGCCTAAGGCCACATGTCCGTCGTCACCAAAGTTGCCTCGGCTCGGGAACTTGGGTACGATTGGGGAATGTCATTTCATAAGCACCCCCGCTCGCCCAATCAAAGGCCAGCTACTACTAAGCATGATATCTTGTTTTTGAAAACACATGTGCTCTTATTCCGGTTATTAACCTAGAATTACTATGTGATGCGCATAGCATACAAGTATAGACCAGATTGCCTAAGTTGGAACAAAGCATCGCATATCCGTTAGTTTTGAAAATGGATTGAAGTTTGCTACTCGCAAGTAGGCTAAAACACGGGTTTCGACGAATTATTCCAACTCAAGCAACCCAACCTTCACCCACAGGCATTTAGGCAGTTATATCACATAAGCACATAGCCTCATGGTAAGCATGCTATCATGGTAGTCACTCACACACATGCAAGGATGCTAAAGCATAAACACTTACCGAGTACTCCGAGCCAAAGAAAGAAGCTAATTAGAAATCATGCATGAATCCTAACTATGCTAAGAATGCCTAATGCAACACATGTAAAAATGCAACTACAATAGGCTCGACTATTCTAAGATGGCATATGAAATGCAACAATCGATAAATGTATTCAACTCGGAATTGAAATACAATGCAGTTAGCATGATGCGCCGAGCCCGGTGCATGCGATACAGATGGATGAATGCAACCATGCGAACATATAGATGCTAATTGAAACATGCCCTAAAACTAACCATCATAAGCTGGTAAATAAAAGAGAGAAAGACGTGGGGTTGGAAGACACGCACACACACACACACACACTTATTACAAAGTTCGCCCTCTCGCGAAGGGTCCGAATAAATAATACAAACCGAATAATTAATCAACTACCTTAGCTAATTAAATATTACAGAACCCTTAATTAACTAACAAATTAATTATAAAACAGTCTAAACATTAAACTAAAGAGGCCACCGCAGTTCCGCCTCGGAATGATTGGATGATGCATGCACGATTCGCCTCGCTCGGAAACCCGTAGCCATGTCTCTGTTGCCTCTGTTTGCACTGTTTTATGACTCTGAAGACTGCACGAGTCCCAAATATGCTTTTGAACTACTCCTCGAGAATTGTGGGATGTCATCGGCCAATAGAAAATACCACCGGCCATGGAAATATGGTCATCGACCAAAAGTGGGACCATCGGCTGGATTTTGGTAGTCGGCCGGCACTGAAAGTGGCCGACCGGTCATTTCTTCTTGCAGAACACTGGTTTTGCTGCAGCAGAGGACAAACAGTGCATGACAAAGAATTTACAAGCCAAATGTATGCACGACCACCCTCCCTATCATGCTAAGAACTCAAGGGAGTATGGCTCTCGATCCTCGAGCCACCAATCATGCATTTCGATGCATGATGGCCAATGGTGTCAAAGGTGCATATCAATATGGAATGAATGCAACACACAAATGAATGCTACACACTCTATCATGTTGGGTCAAGAGTGTCGGTGACCGAGGATTGAGGCACGTTTCGTCACTTTAAGTACGAAACGTTCCTTGATCCTCATGTTTGGTTTGACACCCTAAACCAAACAAAATGCAATGCATGTATGCCAAATGCAATGCGAAATATGCAATTAATGCAATGCAACATGAACAATGCAACTTAACATGCAAGCAACATGGTAATACAATAGGTATGCAATACTACAATGCAACCTAGATATGTAAGTATACAAAGTGATAGGCCTGCAACAATGACACCAATCACAAGGATGAGACAACATGCAATGCGGTAAGCCTACAACAATACATGAGTGCATGATCCATGGGCTTACACTAAGGATGGGTAGGCCTCAGCCGTACCAAAACAGTGGCCAAAGTGCCAAGAAATGATGGACAAAACGCACCCAAACATGCTCATGTAAAGGTCCAACACTTAGACATAAAAAGGAGTCGAATTCTAAGCTCATTAAAAAGAGACAAATATGGACAAATGACAAGCATGATAAGCTCTAAAAATGTGCAAGGAATGATGCCAAATCAAACAAGCCATGCAAGTAAGGTATGCAATAAAGCCCAAAACTTGAGACTAACAAAGAGGGGTCGAACTATAGCCAAACCCACCGAGCCCCAAAGAGCCAAGATGACTTAAAATAGTCTTAGGGCAGACCAAGATAGGGCTGGGACATGCATGGAACAAGGCCAAAACATGCTAAGAAATGGGTGCAAAAATAGAGGGCATTCAAGGCCACAAAGAGAGCATTCCACTACAACTACCTCAACCAAACATGGCATGGGTTATGCAATGAAAAATAGAGCTATAACATTTCAAGATAAGCCCCAATACCCACTTAGATGGCACCTAAATGACTTAAGTCTAGAGGTATGCACAATGGCCCAAACATGGAGCATAAGACAACAACTCTTCAAAGCATTGAAAGGATGGAAAATGCAAGCATACAAGCATGGATCATGGATTGAAATAGCATGACAAGTGATTCCAAGCCACTGAAATAGCCCAAGTAAAGCATGCTCATGACTCACACACCCAAAGCTAACAAGCTAAAAATGCATGGTGGCTATACAAAACATGGCAAACATGACCAAATCAACACTGAACAGGGCTTAAACATGTCACAACATGGATAAAAGCTTCATGAAATCAAGCCAAAACATGCAAGCATGATGGTCTAAATGCATGATACATGTTTAGGCAAATGGGAGGATTGCAAAGCAAGTGCATGATGCATGGAATAAGCCAATGAACCAACATGAAACAGTGGTATAACATGATAAACTAACACCAAATACCCACTGAAATGAAGCTAAAACATATTAAACCAACATGCTACCTTTACAAGCCAACAATGCAAGCAAATGAGGCACAAGGGGAGAGGGGTGTCCCTCCCCTATACAAGACCTCAAAACCACTTCTCCACCACTGAAAATCCTCTGGATTTCAGTGGTGAGAAGGTCCAAATAAGAGGGTTCCAAAGCTCAAGATGAAGGTCACAAAAAGAGGCCAAACAAGGCCTAAGAGGGGGTAGACGACCCCCAACCCAAAAGTAACCTTAAACAAACACCTTAAGCATGAAAAAACAGAACTTTTATCAGTTATACACTAAGCTTAAAACAACATGCAAGATAGGCTAAAAGCTTAAGGCAAAATGGGGAATAAAATGGGTGGCTCTCACCCTTGAAGAACACTTCAAGAACATCAATTCCAGCACCTCCTTCTGATCAAAACCAACTCAAAAACTCTGAAATCAACCCCTCAACACCTTAGTAATCAAAGTATGGTGTAACACTAGGTGCTTTAGTGCAAAAATATGAACCAAAAAACCCTTTAGAACACTAATACACACACAAATGTAGAGAGAAGGGGAGATATAGAGAGAGAGTGATATATGTTTTATATCACAGGTTGTTCAACCCCTGGAAAGGGAGGGGAGGTCCTCCTTTTATAGGAATTCCAATTCTAAGCTTCCAAGGGAAGCTAAGTGTAAGAATGAAATCCCTCCATACACGTGTATGGAGGGCAAAATTTGTGCTCACCAGCTGGCACAGCTGGCATGCACAATGCTTGAAAAAGGCAAAGAAAAGGTCTTGGCCAGACAAAGGGGCCGGTCGACCAACACACATGGCCGGCCGACCAAACACAGTGCCGGTCGGCCAATACAATTAGCCGGTAGCAAGAAATCATGGCCGGTGACCTCAGACCATTGCCGGTGGGTTGAGGAGATGGCAAACAAGCCACCCTCTTCCCTCAAAACAGAAACACAAATGCTTGGTCCACAACCAAGCACAAAACAGTCAAGTTGAGAGGCCTTGAGGCAAGGCGCGCGGTCGAGACCTCGGAGAACTCAAAATGAACACGAACAAGGGTGATCATCGAGTGTTCAAACGATGACGTCCAAGTCTTGAGGACGGTTAAAAATGGGGTGTCTACACATATCCAGGACAATTATAAATTCCTAGACCATAGTCTAGAACTTTTGTGAGTGTGTTCCTGTACCTTGGTCCAAACTGAACGTCAGGTAGTTTCTACAACATGTTCCAGGCCAAATGTTAAGCAATTTTTGCACTATGTTCCAAGCTAAATGTGAGTTCTTGTAACTACAGGATTTTCCAGATTTTTATAAGGCTCGGTAGACTTGCTAATAAACCTATTGAGCTTACAGAAATGTTTGGTGATTGTTGACTAGCATTCTCTATGTATAGAAGGCCTTAATTTCTAAATATTTAAGTTTTATATGTGACAATTCCTGAAAATTCAAGCTCCAAATGGCACTTCTTTACTTTTAACACCAAGTTGTCATTTTTAGTACAAATTGTGTGCCTTTATTGTTTTGTTGGCTTTGCTTAATATATTTCTATTCGTCTAAAATAATAATAATAATAATAATTAAAAAATATATATAAATTTATGATTTTGTCTCAATTTCGTCCAACTGATTACCACTTGAGCAATTTTTTTTTTCTTTTTTCTCTTTTGGGGGCTTAAAAAATATCTATATAAACATGTGTCACATTTTAAGAGGTGTATTTATAAACTTATTCAATTCAGTGGGTTAACACAACAGACCAAGTAATTATTTTCTATCAAGAACTCTAATAGTGTTATCAATTGATCAAATTGACATAATTTAAATTTAAATTTAAAGATCAAAATTGAATCAATTAAAAGTATAGGGACTAAAATGATATAACGAGTAAAATGGGTCAGTTGATGGACAATTATTTTATTCAAAGGGAAGCATGCGCCTTCAAAAGCAGCAGCAATGGTTCACTTTGTTTTTTGGCTACTTCAAATCTCAAAAAAAATAAAAATAAATAAATAAATAAATAAAAAATAAAAATAAAAATAAATGTGCTATGCAAATTAAAGGGAAGCATGGACCTGTAAAATCAAGAGAAATGGGTACCTTTCTTGATGATGTTTTAGCCTTCAAATCGCCAAGGAAGAAAAAAGTTTGTTATACAAATTAAAAAAAGAGTAAATTACATTCAAGCATTTTATTTTGGCCCAAACCCAACTCATGTCCTCCTAATAGGAATTGCCATGGATTAAGGACGAAAGCAGAAATTAAAATTTTGCTAGGAAGGCGAACTTATATGCAGCCAAAACAAATTTACTCTTTGCATAGTTAGTTTGGATAATTTTCATTACAAAAAATGTGTTTTGTTGTTGTTGTAAAAAATAAGTTAAAAGAAAACAAATTGATCTATTGACAAGAGAATAAATTATTGACCTTTTTGTTTTCACAAACACTTTGGTACAATTGAAATATTGTCAAGAAATTTTGAAACTTAGAATGTCTAATTTTGTAATTGGAATTTCAATTGCAAATTAAATTTATTTGCAAATACCTTCAATAATGAAAAACTTGTAAAGTACAACTATGAACAAACAATTCATCATATCTTTCTTAAATCGGTGTTTTAATTCTTATAATTGAGCATTATCTGTAATTGTAAAAATATCAACTCAAAAATAATGCTCAATGGTAATGTGATCTCTTTATTGACAAAGACAATCTCTATCGAATGTAAGATCTTAAAGAAGAAAAAGAAGAAGAAAAAAGATCTCAATTTTCCATGTGAGATCATATGTAGCCCAACTATCTTAGCACATCCTTGTAAATAAATTTAAGGATGAATTACACTTTGCACCCTTGCACTTTGAACCAAATCTCATTTTGTCCCTATATGTGAAATCATGATAGTCAACCTCTTACTTTTCTGGTCAAATCCCACTTTGATCCTTACATATGAAATCTTGATAGCCTCACTTTGCACTTCTGGTCACATCTCACTTTGGTCCCTACATAAGTGTCAATATCCTCCTTTTGTTACTTCATTGTTTAAATCTTTAATAGAATCTAACCATGTGATAAGAATGTAACTACAAACTGAGATAAGGGAGAAAAATCATCCCAATTTTCCACCAATACACACTTTGTCCTACGTGATAAGAACATGAGAGTTATATAAAACAATATGTGTGTGCGTGTATATGTGTTCGTATGCTAAAAAATAGGACGAAGAGTCAAGAAAATAGAGCTTCTGAAATAAATAAAAAGAAAAAAAGACAGTAGATAAATCGAAGAGAAAAGAAGAAGAATAGACAGAAGATTGTATTACTGTGAAAAATAGAGTTTTGTATTTCCAATTTATACAAAACCCTAGTTCATCTACTTAATCGTTCACAATCTATGTTTTGTTTTAGCTTGATACAATGATAAGTTGATGCAAATTATGACATCCAGACTTTTATTAAGTATACCAATTCCATATTTAAGTCCATTTCAAATAATAACAAAAATGTGAAAGCAGAATAACGAATAAACATTACATATTCTATCTTTTGTAAATAATGTTATAGCGATTCTAGTTTAAATCGACCCGTTAATTATTTTGGATTCCGAATTTCCTTGTCATATTGGTTGTTCAATTTCTTTTCATCTTATTGTTTGTTGGGTTTGGCTATTGGGGGTTTTGGTTGAGTTTGAAACAGGTTTGGAGGTTAGTTTTTTAAAGTGTTGTTGCCCAGAAATTTGCCTGTTCGCTCGAGCAACCATTCCTACGCTCGATCGGTCTTTTACAGTCTGCAAAACTATTAAGAGTTTGCATTCTTCGCTCAAGCGGTCATTCTTGTACTGAACCAAACTTTTGCAGGTCCAAACTATTGGGAGGGGTGTATTCTGCACTTGAGCGACCTTTCCTGCGCTCGAGCAGTATCTTCTTTGTGTCTGGTCGCTCAAGCGACCATTCCTGCGCTCGAGCGATCTGTGCATATATCAATTCGAGGAAGCCACTTTTTGGATCATTTTTTCATTTCTCTCTCTCTCTCTCTCTAAATCTCAAATCTACACACTCTCTCTCTAGAAATCATCTCTAAACTTCAAATACACCTTGATCTAGTGATTTCCTCACCCTAGATCCTTTGTTAAAGAGAGAGAACACGTCGATGGCTTCGTTTTAATCAGAGAAGTTTGTGTTTTCGGCTCCGTTGAGTTCTACCCATCTTTCATTTGAGTCTTCTTCTTTGAGGTAGGGATTAGATTGACTCTTTTTTATGATTTTTAACTTAGTTATTTGTAATACCCCAACATAAATACAATAACCCATCCTTATTATTAGTAAATAACGACAATGATAAAATAATTATCTTCCATTAACTTCAAATTAGGTTTACAAAAGGGTAACATACGCGGATATACATTTATAAGCTTAACCCTGAATCTATGACATATGGTACATAATAGAATAAATATTGAGAAAATAAGAAATGCCCTAGGGGCTTACAATTTTCCAAGATAGTGCTTGGTTAAAACAAAAATATATTTAAATCCAATAGAGTTAAAGCCCTAGGCTTGTACAAGTAGATACCACAAAATTAACAAGATGAAGCCTTTGCTTCCAAGTCCTCCCAAACTATTGCCTTGGTGGAGGCATATCATCAACACCTGAAAATGATTTGCAAACATAGGGTGAGCCAAAGCCTAGTAGAAATAATTCAACACAGCATATGAATCTAAGATATAATGGGTGAGATGCATATGCAATGCTAGTGACAATACATTTTATATCTATTTCAAATCATGCAATGACATGTTTATATCACAGTTCATAAAACCTTCTCTTTTCAATGAAAAATAGGACAGTGAATCATATCTTTGGGAATCTCTCAAACAAGTATCACATTTCACAGAAATTTCATCCGCGGGAAACTATAAACCGGCATCCATGTAAACGGAGGCTATACAAGCACTACTTACTGTCATTTTATAGATATTTCATCCACGAGATCGGCACCCATGTATACGTAGGCTGTAAAAGCACTTCTATTGCCATTTTATGAATATGTTATCTGCGGGATCGACTCTCTTGTATACGTGTGATTTTTCGGGACTTTCACCCTAGACACACAGGCCAACTTATTTGATGTAACAATAACTCCGTCCTAGATTCACCCATTTTCTCAAAACAATATACATTTCCACGAAATAAATACACAACAATGCTTAATGCAAATGGATGAAAAATTAGCTTTCAATTCTCCTAATTCTCATGCAATTTCTACAACATTCATAGCTATTCTCCATCGATAGCCCAAAATAGATATCTCTAAACAAATAGATGATTTCAATAAAGATAAACTTTCTAAATTTCAAGATGTGAGTGATAATACATATCCAACTCCACCATCCTCATCCATAACAACTCAATGTCACCATTTTAATATCAATTCCATTTATCAATACAAAATCAACATTTGAGATTTCTAGGGAAAAAACCATATTTCCTTTATAAAACCATTTCCTAAGGTAAAAATCCTTCATTTCGTCATGCCTCAACAATACACATCTATCCACAATCATTTCTAATAAACCATTAGAAAACCTCTCTTTTGTTTTCGAACCAAAACCCGAGATTGTTCAAAAATCCATTTCTTTTACAAAGTGGTTTTGTAAAAACAAATATCTAAGTTAAAACCCATAAGGAAATGCGAAGAATCCCTACCTCAAGCTTAGAAGGGTAAAAGAGAAGAACTCAAAAAAACCCAATGTTGGTGAAACCACAAAACTCTTGGATCAAAAGGAAACTCTTGACACGATCTACAATCTATCCCAAAGGAGCAAGGTGAAAAGATACCTCTAGGCGAGTAGATCCAAAGATTTAAGTGGAAAAGTAAAGTTTAAAGAGAGAAAGAGGAACCCACGGTATAGAGAGGAAAAGAGAAAGAAAAAAAATAAGAGGAAAGTGTTTTGGAGCCTATTTATAGTGGCTAGGTATGAATAGAATAATAGCCCCAAGGTCAAATGAAAAGAACAAGTCAAAAATCCCCCAAAAGTAGGCACCAAACCAAACAAAATCTGGACAAAGACTCACAGGGGTCAACCCTCACACCAGTGGTGTCGACCCTCTGGAAGAAAAGGTGAGACACTAATGTTTTATAGCAGATGGGGGTCAACCATAGGAGACAAAGGTGTCGACCCTATTTTTCAAAATGCAACCCAGAACCAAACAACAAGTGGAGGGTCGACCCTAGGAACTTGGGGTGTCAACCCTAAAAACCATTAGCAACATCTAGGGTTAAGCAACCGACAAGGGTTGACCCTAGGAAGACTGGTGCCGACCCCAGTTAGATAAACAAAACAAAAGAAAAAAGACAGTGTCGACACCCCCAAGGTTGGTGTTGACCCTTGAAGCCAAAACCAAACATAATAGAAAGAAAAACAACCGCTATGGACATGGTTTCCCAGATTCAAAAGTAATAAATGGGTCGGGTCAAATCATGATCGCTATAACCTCTCCCCTTTAGGGAATTTCGTCCCCGAAATTTTAAACCACACCAAAAACCACAGTGACTCAACTCCATTGATCACCAATCATTAACAGAATGATCTAGTACGTAACGGCATAGTTCACATTCTCCAAAACATATACAATGTTTTCATATTATATAATACGATTCAAATCTTTAATACAAGTTTCAAACCTTAACGAATAGGTTTGGATACTACTCACGGACTTCTGCTTCATGTTCTCAAGTTGCTTTCTTAAGCCCATGGTGTCTCTACAACAACTTAACCAAAAAAAAGGCCCTACTTCACAAAACTTGACCCTAAGTATCTAAAACCCGAATCGGTCTCTTTCATACAAGGCACTCTCATCTGCCCAAAATTTAGGAAAATGCCAGAACAAAATGGTGAGTAACACTAAAAGAACAACAACCAATAACAACTCAGACTCCAAGACGTTCGCCATGCTTCAACTACCTACAATACCTAAACCACCATCGAGTGCTTAATACTCAAAACCATTCGCACACAAGGCTTTCGGCCAATTCTCATAAAATGAGAACACAAAATAAAACTTGGTTGAATAGATAACACTACGGTGCATTAACCTTTGATAAAGTCTATGCTCCCAAAAAAAAAAATAACGACCTACCATGTAGTGAGCAACTCAGGCTAGATTGTGAGACACTCCACAATACAAGTAAAATACAACCCATTCCTGTTTAAGAAAATTTCTTTTATTCATTTTTTTGAAAAACAATATTTCTCAAGAGGTGCTTAATCTCGCACTACCCACAATCAAAATATCTTTTTAACTTCTTCTAACAAAACTCAAAGATTTCAAAATCATGCCATTTTTTGAAATCCAAAAGTGTTATTTAAATTTTAAAACTCCCTTTTATTCTCATGATTTGTTAGATTGAGCTTTTTATTAAATCGTGAACTTACATTTCAAACCAAAATCAATTTAGTTCAAAAAGACCACATGAGGCCACAATGCCAAAAGAAAATTTGTTTTCCTCAAAATCATTCCTCAGCGTTCCTCCAGTGATCCATAACACGGTCACCCAACAAAACACATCACATCGTGGTGACGCAATTCCATCAATACAAACTTCCATGGTGATAACCCCTAGAAATTTCCAAAGTGCCAACAACACAATATAACATAAGTAAAGAAATTCCACACCCACAAATCACGTAATGGCGCAGAAGAGCTCAAAGGCCAAAGTTTCCAATCATAACCCCAAACTGATTACCACTAACTTAAAACAACTTACCACTCATCCAAACAGGTCTTATATGCCACACCAAGATACTGTTCAATTACACAATCCTCAAGTTCAACTCCCATTTATTTCCAGGCTGACTATATGAAAAAAACACAATACCCATACCCTCAGATTAGTTCACACATACTCCTGTGATGACTAAACTCTTTACACTACACATACCAGGACCGATAAGGTCAAAACAACCTTGACATAGCACACCCATCACTCTACACAGTCCCACTACATCACATCTCAATACTCATGGAAGTTGCAAGAAGGCAATTAAGCTTGTCCTGACCGCATGAATCATATACTGGCAATAACACGTTAACAATTCGATCCCCCTAGAAAATAAAACAAGCAATAGTGGTACAATATAAAGACAATGAATTTATACCCAACATCAAAGACTCAACATGTCTAACAATACAAAAGCAAAAGGAAGTCGGCGACTAACAACCTCTATCTCACAACCTCAACACCCCTAGTCCAAAATAACTTCACCCCTAACTAGTGACTCTACCCTGAGTGGAGATGCTAACTGAGCCACTTCTAACCCCAATGTCGGTGCAAATGCAGATGAGATAAAAGAATGGGATGTACTCGTATCAATCAACACATTGGCAATGAAATTATATAAGAAGAAATTACCTCTCACAAATAAAGATGCTCGCAATAAATTTGGCATGGTAACAACATACACACGCCCTATGGGTCTCTGCTCTATTTGCTATTGATTGAGCCAAAGAGACTCTTTGATTGGCCCTTGAGGCCTGCACCGACTGGGTAGGATATTGGCTCTGAGTCTGTCTCTAGCCAGATGCACTAGGTGTGCCACCACCCAATTGAGGGCAAAATCTCCTTAGGCGCCCCGCCTGCCCACACTAATAATAGGTAAGCGACTGACCTTTTCCCTGACTCTGGCTTTGAGGACGAGCCGAAGACGGGGCAAAATGTTGCCCTCCTTCCCTCTACGGGCAAGCCAGAGACTTGTGGCCCAACTGGACATACTTGAAACAAGTGAAATCTCCTTGATTACCTCTCAAGAACTTGAACTCAGCATATGAAAAGTGGATCTAGACCGTGTTCCCTAGGACTATTGTAGGGTCAAATCCCCCTGCCTCTTGTTATCCCTAGTGTCTCCCTGAACATCCTGGGACCTCTTCCTAGAGCCCCTCATCTGCTCCTCCTCCGTTTGAATCACGGTCTCTAAGTGGGCCACCACCTCCACATGATGACTGTAATCCTGAATCATTGACGCGACCACCTTAAAAAGGAGTTTGGTCCTCAGCCTCTTCTCAAACTCCAAGCAATGGCATTTCTCCGTCGCTACCAACTCCAGTGCAAATCTCAATAAACTGATAAAAGTAGCCTCGAACTCGGCCACCGGTGTGCTAAGCTACTTGAGCCTTAAGAACTGCACTCTCAACTTCTCCTTAACAGTGCGAGGTAAAAAATTGTCCTGGAAGGCGTTGACAAAAGCCTCCCAAGTCACTCCAATGTGCCCATGTGCATACGTCCATCACTGACCCGCATCTCCCTTTAGTTGGAAGGATGTCAAGGTCACTCTCAGCCAGTCATCTTCGATGCCAAGCATCTCGAGCGTCTTCACAATCTGCTTGAGCCATTCATCCGCCTTCAAAGGCTCTTTCGGATCCCCCAAAAACTCATTTGGATTAGACTGGAAGAACTCTCTCTTTAGAAAAAAATGGTCATGGGCCTGGACTTGATTCTCAGGCTTGAGAATGTCCATGGATTCCCACAAAGCTCCGGCCATTTCATGGGCCAAAGCATTTATGGCCTGCTGACCAACTAGTTCGGCTACATTGGCCTTACCAACTCCTTCCTTCTGTGTCAAAATTTCATTCGGTAACGACACCTCATGCCGTCTAGGCCTTCCACGCCTACCACTACCATGCCCACTTCCTGACATCCTAATAAAGGTAACACCAGAGATTAGCACATTTACAAATGTGCTGAAGCTAACTCACTAGCATCCTGGTGCGATGGACAACAGATAATTCACTCCACATAAGCACATAATCATGTAAACACATACAAATTTCCTCTCTAGATAATGATTGTTCCACGATGTTACCAGAGTTCTAATTAGAAATAGCAATGATCAAGTGCTCTTCTAACAGGACTTCTAGAAACCTGTAGACCTAATCAGCATCTTAGAAATTAAAGTCTATACCCACTTAGTCACATAAGCATGTTATCATGTAGCACACCATGCATATAACTATCTCTATCAAGCGAAATAAACCATTGTGGTAGAAACCACTTCCCACATACCCAAAATATTCAAGTTACATAGGCTATGATACCACGTTATAACACTCCGAAATAAATACAATAACCCATTCTCATTATTAGTAAATAATGACAATGATAAAGTAATTATCTTTCATTAGCTTCCAATTAGGTTTACAAAAGGGTAACATATAGCCTAACCCTGAACCTATAGCATATGGTACATAATAGAATGAACATTAAGCAAATAAGAAATGCCCTAAGGGCTTACAATTTTGTGCTTGGTTACAACAAAAGTGGATTTAAATCCAATACAGTTAAAGCCCTAGGATTGTACAAGTATATACCACAAAATAAACAAGATGAAGCCCTTACTTCCAAGTCCTCCCAAGCTATTGCTTTAGAAGAGGCATATCATCAGCCCCTGAAAATCGTTTTCTCACATAGGGTGAACCAAAGCCCAGTAGAAATAATCCAACACAATGAATCTTAACAAAGATATAATAGTGAGATGCATATGCAATGCTGGTCACAAAACATTTTATATCTCTTTCAAACCATGCAATGACAGGTTTATATCACAGTTCATAAAACCTTCTGTTTTCAATGAAAAACAGGACAGTGAATCATATCTTTGGGAATCTCTCAAACAAGTATCACATTTCATAGAAATTTTGTCTGCGGGAAATTGTAAACCGGCACTCATGTAAACATAAGCTATATAAGCACTATTGCTGCCATTTTATGGATATTTCATCCGCGGGATCGCCACCCATATATACGTAGGCTATACAACCACTACTATTGCCTTTTTACGAATTTTTTGTCCACGGGATCGGCACCCATGTATACGCGTGGTTTAATGGGACTTTGACCTTGGACACACCTGCCAGGTTATTTGATGTAACAACAACTCCATCCTACATTCACCCATTTTCTCAAAACAATATACATTTCCATGAAATAAATACACAACAATGCTCAATGCAAATGGATGAAAAATTAGTTTTCAATTCTCCTAATTCTCATGCTATTCCTACAACATTCATAACTATCCTCCATCGATAGCCCAAAATAGATATCTCTAAACAAATAGATGATTTCAAAAAAGATAAACTTTCCAAATTTCAAGATGTGAATGATAATACGTATCCAATTCCACCATCCACATCCATAACAACTCAATGTCACCATTTCAATATGAATTCCATTTATCAATACAAAATCAACATTTGAGATTTGTAGTGCAAAAACCCTCTTTCCTTTATAAAACCATTTCCCAAGGTAAAAATCCTTCATTTCATCATGCCTCAATAATACACGTCTATTCGCAATCATTTCCGATAAACCATTTGAAAACCCCTATTTTGTTTTCGAACGAAAACTTGAGATTGTTCAAAAATCCATTTCTTTCACAAAGTGGTTTTATGAAAACAAATAACTAAGTTAAAACCCACAAGGAAATGCGAAGAATCCCTACCTCAAGCTTAGAAGGGTGGAAGAGAAGAACTCGAAAAAACCCAATGTTGGTGAAACCACAAACCTCTTGGATCAAAAGGAAGCGCTTGACACGATCTACAATCTATTTCAAAGGAGCAAGGTGAAAAGATACCTCTAGGTGAGTAGATCTAAAGATTTAAGTGGAAAAGTAAAGTTTAGAGAGAGAAAGAGGAACCCACGGTATAGAGAGGAAAAAAGAAAGGAAAAATGAGAGGAAAGTGTTTTAGAGCCTATTTATAGTGGCTAGGTATGAATAGAATAATAGCCCCAAGGTCAAATGAAAAGAACAAGTCAAAAATCCCCAAAAAGTAGGGCCCAAACCGACGAAGATCTGGAAAAAGACTCACAGGGGTCGATCTTTGCAACAGTGGTGTCAACCCTTAAAAAGAAAAGCTGAGACACTAATGTTTTGCAGCACACGAGGGTCGACCTTAGGAGACAGGGGTGTTGACCCTATTTTTCAGAATGCAATCCAAAACCAAATAGTAGGAGAGGATTGACCGTAAAAACCAATAGCAACACCAATGGTAAAGCAACAGAAAAGGATCGACCCTAGGAAGATTGATGTCAACCCCACTAGCTTAATAAAACAAAAGAAAGAAGATAGTGTCAACACCACCAAGGCTGGTGTCGACCCCTGAAGCCAAAACCAAACATAATTGGAAGAAACACAACTGCTACGGACATGGTTTCCTGGATTCAAAAGTAATAAATGGGTCAGGTCAAATCATGATCGCTATATTATTTTGTCTTTTAAAAAGGATATTTTGATTTGGGAATTTTTGAAAAAAATCTAGGGTTTGGTCTTAAAATGAAAAGAGGGGTTTTCAAAAGGGGTTCTTGAATATGTACATGGGTTTGTAAATGTGGTTGAGGTGTGATGAAATGATGGAATTTTATTCTTAGGATTGAATTTTAAAGAAAGGGGATTTTGCCCTAAATTGTGAATATTTGATTTTTAAAGAGAAAAATGGAATTGGTGTTAGTTTTATGGAATTGGGGCAATGATGATGACGAATGGTGAAGTTAGATATGAATTATCACTCATGTTTGGAAATGTTGGAAAGTATATCTATATTGAAAATTATTTATCTGTTTAGAGATATCTGTTTTTGACTATTTGTGGATGATAGCTATGATTGTTGTAGAAATTACCTGAGAATTAGGTGAATTGAAAATAATTTCTCATCCACTTGCATTGAGCATGGTAACATATTTAACACATTGAAAATGTTTATCGTTTTGAGAAAAAAATGTGAATACCTTGGTGAATTTAGATAGGAGTGTAGTTGTGGTATTAAGTTGGCCTGTGTGTCCTCGGTGAAAGTCCAGAAATCCACGTGGATAGGTGCTGAGCCTTCCGGTTAGTCCTTGTAAAAATGGCAATCGGTAGTACTTGTAGCCTACTTGCAAACACATCCTAGAGATTCCTAGTGTTGTATCTACTGCCCACTTTCCTATTGTAGAGAAAGTGATTTTAAAAATTGTGATATAACCTGGCATTACGTGGTTTTTGGAAAGAGATATAGAATGTTTTGGGCATGAGCATTGCATATCCATTCACTTTATAACTCTATTAAGATTCATACACTATGTTAGAGTATCTTTACTGGGCTCTGGTTCACCCTATGTGAGAAACCATTTTCAGGTACTGATGATATGTCTCCACCAAGGCAATAGCTTGGGAGGACTTGAAGCCAAGAGCTTTTATTTTTGTTATTGTTGTATTTATTTTGTACAAGCCTAGGGCTTTATTTGTATTGAGTTTAAACTCATTTTTGATGTAACCAAGCCCCGTCTTGAAAAGTTGTAGCCAATAGGGCATTACTACATGTGTTTAATTTTTATTTCATATCTTTTGTTTACAGCACATGTTATAGATTCAGGGTTAGGACTTTTGAATATATAAATGCATGTGTTACCCTTTTGCACACTTAACGAATATGAATGGAAGGGCTTTATTCTCGGATTATGATGTTGTTTAATTAATCATTACTCTCGGTTTATTGTAATTATTTCACGCGTTATCACTTGGTATCAGAACTACCTGGTTTGAATACTTTGGGATCGTGGAAAGTGGTTATCACCACAATGGGTTCTTTTGCTAGATGATATTAGGAATAAACCTGGTATGCTATGTAATAACATGCATATGTGACTAAGTAGGTATGGGATTAAATTTCTAACATATTGATTGGGTCTACGAGTTTCTAGAAGTCCTGTTAGAAAAGCACTTAATCACTGCTATTTTTAACTGGAACTCTGGCAAAGTCGCGGGACGATCATTATTTAGAAAGGAAATTTGCATATATTTATGTGACTATGTGCTTATGTGGAGGGAATTAATTGTTGTCCACCGCATTACGACGCAGGTGAGTTAACTTTGGCACATTTGTAAATGTGCTAATCTCTTGTGTTACCTTCATTAGGATGTTAGGGACGTGGACGTGGTGGTGGTAGGCGTGACAAGCCTAAACGGCATGAAGTACCATTAACGAATGATATTCCAGCACAAGAAGAAAGGGTTGGTCAGGCTAATGTAGCCATACCGTTTGGTCAGCAGGCCATGGACGCTTTGGCCCGTTAAATGGATGAAGCTTTGCGGGAATCCATGGACATTCTCGAGTTGAGAATGAAGTCCAGGCCCATGTTGCTAAGACAAGGCCATCATTTCTGAAGAGGGAGTTATTCCGGTTGAATCTAGATAAGTTCTTGGGGGATCCAAAGGAGCCACTAAAGGCGGAGGAGTGGTTAGAGTAGATAGTGAAGACGTTCAAGATGCTTGGCATCGAGGATGATGGGCTGAGAGTGACCTTGGCATCCTTCCAACTGAAGGGAGATGCGAGACAGTGGTGGAAGTTTGTGCGGGGGTGCATTGGGGTGACTTGGAAGGCTTTTGTCAACGCATTCTAGGATCAATTTTTGCCTCCCACTGTTAGGGGGAAGTTAATGGAGCAGTTTTTAAAGCTCAAGCAGCTCAACACACCGGTGGCTGAGTATGAGGTTGCCTTTGCTAGTTTGTCAAGATTTGCGCCAGAGCTGGTAGCAATGGAGGAATGCCATTGCTTAGAGTTTGAGAAGAGGTTAAGGACTAGACTCCTTTTCAAGGTGGCTACGTCCATGATTAGGGATTATGGTGGTCTTGTGGAGGCTGCAGTCCACTTAAAGATCGTGATTCAGATTGAGGAGGAGAGGATGAGGGGCTCTATGCAAAATAGTCAGAAGGTTCAGAGGGAGACTCGAGACAATCAGAGGCAGAGGGGTTCCAACCCACAACAGTCCCAGGAAGCACAATCTAGGTCCACTTTCCAGGAACCGAGTTCTATTTTTGAGAGTGTTGGTCAGGGAGAGATCACTTACTTGAAGTGTGGTTAGTTGGGCCACAAGTCTATAGTTTGCCCGCAGAAGGGAGGAGGGCAATAGTCTACACCGTCTTTGGCTCGTTCTCAGAGCCAGAGTCAGGGGAGAGGGCAACTGCCTACCTGTTATCAGTGTGGGAAAATGGGGCACTTGAGGAGGTTTTGTCCTCGGACAGGTGGCGTACCTGGGGCATCTAGTTCGAGACAGACACAGAGCCATCAGCCTACACCTTCAGGACAGGCCTCGAGGGCCAATCAGGGAGCCTCTTCAGCTCAATTAGTGTTTCAGACTTATGCTCCGAGGGGTGAGTAAGTGGAGCAGAGACGTACAGGGCGTGTGTATGCTATTGTTGTGTAATTCTATTGCCAATGTGTAGATTGATATTGGTGCATTGTATTCTTTCATTTCGTCTGCATTCGCATCAGCATTGGGGTTAGAAGTGGCTCAGCTAGCATCTCCACTTAGGGTAGAGTCACCTATTGGTGGTGAGGTTGTATTGGACTAGGGGTGTCGGGGGTTATGAGATAGAGGTTGTTCGGTAGCTGTAGACACTTCATTTTTGATTGCCTCTAACACTTGGGTGCTTCATTCTGAACACCCGATGATGTAACGTTATGCTGTGCAATTTTTCTTGAATCTTTAGCAAAGGAATTCAGTTTTGAGCATCAAACCCAAAACTTACACCCCATTTGGACCCAAAATCTGTTTTTCTAGCCTAACCACTCAAACGAGCAGCAAGACGAAAAGTTGACCAACAGGCCACATTATTTGGGCCAGTCGTACATCCTCTGGGATGACCGGCCATGTTCAATGCATAAGATATTTTTGCAGCACAGGCTACTCCCCATGCACGTCATTTCTCAAGTTGTTCTCTTTTGAAGATATTTTCGACGTGAGACTTCGAAATTCTATAAATAGAGCACCTACTCTCAGAGTTTAGGGTTAGAAAACTTAGTGAGAAAGCATTTCCAAAGGCCTAGAAGATTGTCCAAAGCATTTTGTACCCTCTTGAAAATAGATACACCTTTGAAGATTAAACTTGAAGCTTTTGTTGAAGTTTTGAGCCTGATTTCAGATACTTGAGAGTGTGTGGATTGAAGTTTGTGAATCAAGAAATTCTTTCTCTTTTAAAGAGGTTAATCTTTGAACACTCTTCATTGCCGTTTCTTTTACCCTCTTGTTCTTCATTCTTTGTTTAAATACTGATTTTCAGTGTTGTTTTAGGCTTAAAATATGATTTAAACCTTGTTGAAGGTTGAAGGGTTAGCCACCCTTCCATAGGCTTATCCATGGTAATGCTCTTTTTGTTTTCTCCATGCTTTTTCTTTTCTTCTCCACCTATTTAGATTGATTTTAGCATTGTTTTAGTTAGTTTTTGTGTGAATATGGACTGTATATACGTGTTTAAAGCTTTAAATCGATAGCTTAATTCTTGAATCTATCTCCCTTATTCAAAGTTGTTGTAAGCTCTCTTCTAGTTCCATCTTTGAAGCATAGAAATGGATGTCTCATCCATATTCCATAAGTAGGAAGATAAGCATACAACAACTCTTTATAACTTTCATTCATTTACTTAGTCTCATTTTGATTTTGCTTTGAAGCCATATGAGAGCTCTTTAATCAGAAGTATTAGAGAGTCTCTTCTAGTTCCTTTTTGAAGCATGGAAATGGATTTCAATCCATGTTCCATGAGTAGGAAGAAACGTCTCTAATTGCTTTACTCAATGATATAATCTCTTGTTAATAAGTTTCTCTTTCGAAAATGGCTTTCTCTAAACCTATTCTCTCCAAATTTAAGTACTCACTTACTCTTATTTTCCATGACATATAGTAGGTTTCAGCCATCTCTTTGAATGCTTCTTTCTTAATTAGCCTTAGTTTTGTATTTATTAAATATTTCGTCCCGTTGTTTCATTAATCATCATCTAAATACCCTTGGGATGTTTGATGATTTGTGAATCAAACCTATTCTCTCCTTAAACATCTTCTTGATAAGAGAGAGCAGTAAAGATGAACATCCTTTGGAAACCATCTGTTTTTGCTCTGTTTCAGTTCTATTGCAGCAGGTTTTCTTCCAGAAACAGTGGCCAATAATGGCTGGCCGACCATCAAAGTCTACGGCCGACCAGTTCATCAAGCTAGCAAGCCAACTATTTTGTACGACAGTGGTGGTTTATCCAGATAAACAGAGCAGATCCTGAGGTCAAAATAGAACTGTTTTCTGACGGTGAACAGGGCAATTTCTGGCAGCAAGCAGAGGGGTTTCCGGAGGATGTTCTTGCTTGTTCGCACTCGATTCCTTCGCCTTTCATTCAATTCCTTTAGATTAGTCACTTTGAAATTCGTGTTTTGTAATAATTAGTTAATTCATTTGTGTTTGTAATAATTAATTAATTAGAACATTCGGACCCTCTTGTAAAGAGGACAAATTTGTAACACTTGATGTTTATCTTCTAACCTCTATTTCTTTCTCCCTTTTATTTACATGCTTACCATAGTTGTACAAAACATGCATTTTTTCATTTCATATCATTTCCATGCCTTGTATCCATTTTTGCATGCATTAAAGATTCAGCTCATCATACTTGATGTCGCTATCATTTCCTACTTGATTATATGTGCAACCTCATGCTTTGAGTTGATTCACATATCATGTTATTAGCCGAATCTACTAGTTGCAATTTTGTATGCTTTGCATTAGCCATTTTGCATATTAGGATCATGCATTTTGTCTAACTATCTTCTTTTCTTTGGCTTGCCACGATTGAGTAGTAGGTGAGCATTTTGGCTTTAGCATATCATATGTGTGTTTGTGTTACCGTGTCGAGCATACTACCATGAGGCTACTTGCTTACTCGAAATATCTTTCTGAATGCCTATGGATGAAGGCCATTTTTCTTAAATTGGAATGACTTTGATTGTTGTACATATGACTCACTTTCCCTTTGAGTTGCATACATTCTAAAACTTTTTCAAAATCACATAAGGTCAAAGCATTCCAAAGTAAGTGATGTGTTTGTAGCTTCCTTTTCATGCTCCGTTTGGATACGACTAGTCCTACAATTCGGACTCCCGTAATTCTGAATCTGATTTCACAAGTACAGTGTGAAATAATGAAAACTCAATATAGTCCAAACCCGTCAATTCTTTTAGGAAAATCGATGTTTGAATCAAAATGCCAAAAACGGTCTGCTTTGTTTGATTACAGAGTCGCGACCTAAATATTTTTGAAAAATTTAGGAAACCTGAGACTCATGCCAAATGCCACTTATCTGCCATCACCAAAGTTGTCTCGGCTTGGGAACTTAGGAACGAGAGAAGAAGGTCATGAATTGAGCACCCCACTCGCCCCGATCAAAGATCAGCCTCTACTAATCATGATGTGATTTTCATGTACATTATACACTCTTGTTTCGGTTATTAGCCTAACATTACTATGTGATGCACACAAGTATAGACTAATTTGCAAAAAATTAGAACACTTTAATTTCATGCATATTTGAAAATTCTTTTTGATACGTGTCACTTGAAAAGAAGAGTTTGTATGTACATTAATTAACTTATCCCAATTTTGGCAATTAGCCTCCATTCGCTGACATTCAAACAATTATATCATTTAAGCAATTAGCCTCATGGAAATATGCTTGTCATGGCAACACAAACATTCGATGCAAGATGTTAAAACTCAAATTTCTCACCTAGTACTCCGAGCCAAAACAAAGCAAAATAATTAGTAAATATGCATGCTCATAACTAATGCAATATGATTAAATGCAACACACATGTTATGTAATTTTAATAGGCTCGTCTATGAACATGGCATATTATTTTATTCAAGACATGTGATCAATCACATATTCAAGTAATGAATTTAAATGAATTTGAACATTTGGTTAGTATGATAAGCCGAACCTTGGATGCATGCAAGACAATGGATGCAAATCATAAAGATGCTAATTTGAAAAATGATGTTCTATACTAACCATCGTAAGCAAATAAGTAAAAGGGAGAAAGACGTGGGGTTGGAAGACATACAACTTATTACACATTTGCCCTCATGCGAGAGGGGTCTAAATCAAAGTCCAAGAGTCTGAATTAAGCTAATTATTACAAAACTGAATGAATAATTAAGCAAAGAATTAACTAGCCAACTACTCTATTACAACAAGAATAATGATGAGAAATAAACTAGTTATTTCAGTTAACTAGCTATAACAATTACAAATAAACAATAATAATAATTACAATACTAATGATTAGAGCATTAATTATAACAATAATGATGCAAGCTAGAATGCGCAAGCTTTACATGCATAGTGTCCAAGAACAGCTCTGTCTGCCTAGGCTTGCTCTGTTTCACCTTCAGCCATTGCCCTCTGTTTTCTACAAAATGTACTACTGACCAAACATTGATGACCGATCGGTCCTTAACGAAGCCCGGCTGGGCCTAAATAAAGCCTGCCGTGACTTAATTTTATGCAAAATTCTGTTTTGTGCTCTGAAGTGAAAATAGTACAGACAGAGTTGTTTTGAACTCTGTTTGTTCCTCTCACACTTCTCTGTCATGGGAAAGCGTCAAGAGAAGGTTGGAATCGTTTCCAAAACCATCAATGAGCAAGTTGATTGCTTGATGATTTCAGATACAATTTGGACAAATTCAATAAATGCAATGAACAACAACCACCCCTCCCACCTATCATAGAGTGAACTCAAAGAGGGAGGTAGAGACGCTTCAAGATTCATGAAAACGTCATGAATTGATGTAAGACAACCCTTGGCACAATAGATTCGATAAAACGTCCGGCCGAACCCAAGTAATATGACTCATTTTCTTTATGTGAGTTGGTTCATTTTAGGCCAAATTCATTAGTCCTTTGCCATCCTTTAATCCATTAAGTCCAAGATGATAATTAAGTCTACTAAACGAGAAGAAACGTCTAACGAGAGGTGATCCTAAACATGAAAGAGAGACCATGCCGTTGACGATGAAACTCCGTAGAGATTAAGCCATTGAGCATAGGTGTCATTTTCATGTTTTGAATAACCATCAATCGGTTGAAATAACCCTCAAACAAAAGAAAAGAAGAAAATAGGGAGATTGCAGAAATGAACACATGAATTTGATTATGAGAATGAGACTCTTGACATGAAAATTAACCAAACAAAAGCTATCAAAGCATGGGTAACACAACACAACAAGCTTGATATGAGGACCTACGACACAACAAGCTATATATTCAAAGCATACACTAATTAAATAAATTAGGACAACCCTAAAACAACCCCTAATATGCTAAAAACAGTGGCTAAAATCAAGAGAAGGTAAGTAAAAAGAGTAGATGAAAAGCTATGGAACAAAGCCTAAGGAGGGGTGGCTAACCCCTCTACATTTTGAAAATTTAAATCACATATTTCAGCCTCAAAATAGTTCAAGAACAGTCCCAAAATTGCCCAAAAACAGTGGCTAAAAGGGTGTTTAAAGGTAAGAAGGGGGTGGCTAACCCTTCCACTTTTGGGACTTCTAAACCATATTTTACCCTATGAAAATAGTCCAAAAACAACCCCAAAACAGTGGCTAAAATCAAGAGAAGGTAAGTGGGAAACACAAGGATATAAGCTTGGAATAAGGTTCAAGGAAGGGTGGTTAACCCCTCCACCTTTGGTAGCTCTTAAATCACAAATTTCAGCCCACAAAACAGTCCCAAAATAGTGTACAAAGCATGTAAAAGAGAAATAAGGAAGAAGATGCAAAAATTATACATCTTGAAAGAGAGGATGCTTGTAGTTAAACAAACTTGATTCCAACACCCTCAAGTTTTATGAAATATGGTTTGAAACTTCAACAAAAGCTTCAAGAACAAGCTCTAATGGTGTATGTATTGTGTATGTATAGCTAAAGAAGGTTTGAGGGTCAAAGGATGAAGGAAGATGGAAGGAGCTCTATTTAGCTCTTCAAAGCGTTTGGAAATTTTGCTAACCTTTAATTCTGAAGGAAGAGGTCCTATTTATAGAATTTGAGCCAAAATGGTCAAAAATATCTTTAAACAAAGATATTTGTTCAATTCCCTCCAATTGTCTGTCTGGCGTCATTGAGACCCGGCTGGGCCCTAAAACCACGGTTGGGCCTAAAAATGCACGACCGGGCCTAAAAAGCAAGTCTGGAAAAGTTTTCATTGAGGCTCGGCCGGGCCTCAATGAGGCACAGTCGGTTTTAAATGCACTCGGCCGGGTCTAAAATTTTGCATTCAAGCCTGACTTCAAACGAGCATATCTCCCTCATCCAAACTCGGTTTTAGGTGATTGTTGAGTCTAAATTGAAGCCCGAGAAGTCTACTTTCCAATTGTAGTAGCCTCACATGTAAATTCTAAATGTGCAAAGATATATTCCTAATTTAGTGAAGGATGCTCATTCTTTCTCACCATTTTGCTCAACTTCTTCCTAAACTAGTTTTCTTCCCTCCCCTCCTATTTCCTTAAACTTCAAACCAATAACTAAGATGTTTTAAATATTTTTCAAAGAGTTCACCTTCCCTTCACGTATCTTCACTTGTCCTTACTCGGTTTACTGAAAAGTGCAATATTTTAAACGAAATACGAGCCTCAGAACATCGTAGAAACATTTGGAAAAATATTTTGAAAACGAGGGTTTTAAGGTCTAAAATAATTTGGCCAAAATGGGGTATAAGATTTGGGATTAGAGCTTGAATCCAAATTTCTTTGCTGAGAATTCGAAAGATTGCACAGTGTAACTTTCATCATCAGTTGTTCGGAATAAAGTACCAAAGTCTTAAGCGCGGTAAAAAATGAGGTCTCTACAGTGTTCTATACTTGCTTGCTTCACATAGCAATGTTAACATATTAATAATTAGAATATGAGCATATAATGTCTATAAGATTAAAATCATGATTTAGTAGATGCTAATCTTTAATCGGGTGAGTGGGGTGCTCAATTCATGACGTTCTCCTGTCATTCCTAAGTTCTCGAACCGAGACAATTTGGTTATGATGGACAAGTCGCCTTTGGCACGAGTCACGGGTTTACCAATTTTTCCAAAAATATTAGATGGCAACTCTGAAATATGTCAATGTAGTTCATTTTTGGAATCTCTGGTGATTAATGGATTTTTTTGAGATTTGTCAGATCTGGACTCTCATTCATTTTTGTATTTCACATTGCACCTATGAAGCCAGATTTAGAACCACAGGAGTCTAAACTGTAGCAAATCGCATCCGAGGAGACTAAACCCCTCTAAGGAGCGCACGAAACCAGCTACAGTTTCTGGCGACTCTGCTGGGGAATTAGAGAACTTGACTTGAACTTCATGATGTGAACTTTTATCTACATATATATGTTCTTTGCATTGCATTTGCATGGTGCTCTTAAGTCACTGTGTTTATCATTTGATATCTTGGACGGCTTGCAGGAGGCATGCTAAAAGCTTGTCAAAAGGCTAGTCGGACGTAGGCAATGTCACGTTGGGAACACAACCCTTGGATCTGGGTTACTGCTGTATTGCTTGATCCTCTTTTTACTTTTTGGTATTAGGTGTGAGAGGTATATTAGGTAATCTTGCTGAGGTATCCTTTTTGACCAATTACCCTAGTGCATGTAGTAAAGCTCTAGTGACCTTTCAAATTAGGACATAATGCTCTCCTACATTCAGGATGTTGTGATACCGTTTGTTTGAATAGTAAAGCTGTAGATTACTCTAAAGCTAGGACAGGGAAACCCTAACCTCTCATAAGGGTGTTTTGAATGCTTTTGTGCAAAAATATGAAATCTTTGGAAATGTGTGATGCAATCCTTGGAGAGTTTTAATCTTGAGGCGATTCCTTTCAAACTTTAAAGTCATATTAGAATCAGAATTTGGGTAGAAATTCAGGGGTTTGTAGTTGATATGGTAAAGAAAGGAAAAAAAATATGGATCTAGGGATTGTATCTGAGTGGTTGAATTTTCAGCAAGATCAGAACTAGGGCTAAAAATTGTATCTTGCTTTGTTTTGCCTAGCATACCAAGTACCCCTGATCTAATGGGGCACTTTTTTTTAATGCCAGGTTTGTCTGAGCCAAAAGAGTTTGATCCTACATATTTTGGCGGGTCGCCAAGAAGAAACAGTACCCAATTCAGCAAAGGCCCAACCCAATCCAACCCAGAAGAGCTTAAACCTAGCACAGTCCATCCAATCCCAGAAAAACCTACCCAGCAACGGTCCAATCCATCTAATCCCAAAAAGTCAACTCAAAAAGGTCCATCCAATCCCAAAAGATCCATTATAAAAGGCCTAATTCAATCAAATCCGTCTAGACTAATCCAGTTCAGATATGTCAAACGTAACCGGTTCAAAATCCTTATTAGTAAGCTCTCAAGTTATACCCATCCATTTCCGTAATTGCCAACTTAGTAGACCCGTGATGACACAAAGTCCAGAAGAGGTTGTGTCCATGATGACTGCCTTTCAGCAGGCCATGGATACGCTGAACAATAGAATCGCTGCTCAGTGGAGACCATTGCTGAATTGCGCCACCTATCTAGGGCATCTACTCTCCATCACATCCTAGGCCCCCAACCGAACTTTAACCCACCTCTGCCAGCTGAAGATTTGCAGGGTCCAGATCCTCGAGAAGGGTTAGGTCAAGCTCGAGTTTTTAGACCCCTAGTACAGCCTAATGAGGGACTTTTTTTTTCCCTTGATATTAATGACCTCGACCCGGCCTTGTTAAAAATTGCTAAACTGGAGAAACAGTTCAAAAGGGCACGGAGGCTCAACTTCATTCTAGACATTGAGGATGGGTACACAGAGGCCGCTGTAAGGCTCCTAGATAGATTCAAAATGCCACACATGGACCATTTCAATGTGTTTGGAGATCTTTTGGTACATATTCAAATTTTCTCAGACGTCCTAAAACCTATGGGTCTGACTAGGCCTCAGAAACTCTCTATGTATGGAAGAACCCTGTCGGATATAACAGCTACTTGGTACACCAAGTTGAAGGATAAAGTGAAGTAGAACTGGAAATACTTGGCTGAGGCGTTTGTCAATCAGCATTCTTACAACATACAAATTGAAATGATGACCCGAGAGCTTGAAGTAACCCACCAGAATCCTAAAAAACCTTTTGTGGAATTTGTTGCACAATGGAGAGCAAAGGTAGCATAAATGTCAGATCGACCTTCTGAGAGGGACCAAGTTCAGATAGTGGTACAAAACCTTGAGTTTGATATGTTACAAAAGTTAATAGCCACTCCATTGTTCACTTTCAAAGATTTGCATGAATTAAGGGTTCAGATCGAGAGTGCATTTAAAAAAGGGATCATTCAGAGAACAAATGAACCGACAAGGAGGAGGGTGTTTTCTAGGAGTACCAATGCTAGCAGTAACACTATTCCCAAACCCACTAAAATTAATACCGTCACCACCAATACCAAAATAACCAACCCCTTTCACAACACTAGCCCACAAACAGTCAGCCCGACCTGAGCTCAAGGCAGAACCTTCACACCCTCCATATGAGCCGAACTCGTGCACTAACAGTCCTGATGGAAAGAGGGTACCTCAAACCTCTTGATCCCCAACCTTTTCCTGACCCACCCCCTACTAGAGATAACCCCACCAAATACTATTCGTACTATCAGCAGCGCAATCATAACACCGATCATTGCTACGACCTTCATCATGAGATTTAGATTCTCATTGACAACCAGACGGTAGCTCCACCTCAACAACCCAATGTTACCACTAATCCATTTCACATCCATGACCAAGTACCTCCTTCTCACCTTAACCTCATCCATACACCACCTCCTGCCTTCGACCCCAGTATATATATCACTCTATCCCATCTACCTGGGCCAGAGGTGTTCATTTTCGAAAACACCAATTTGTGCATGATGGATACACTCAATCCGGTTCAAATACACCAAGAGCACCAAATGGCCGAACTCACTATTACTGAGATGTTGAGAATGATTGAAGGCCTTCAAGGAACGACGGTAGATTTAACCTTTGGGGTTTTGATCCCGTCACTTACAGCACCTCATGCTGGGGATTTTGTGCCAAAGAATTCTTCAATCTTAGGACAAGCTAAAAGTGGAATGGGCAACCCAAATCGAAACTGAGATGAAGGCTGGCTGTAATAATAGAAAGGTAGCCCAATTAGACACAATGTTCACAGACATCTCGGGCCTAGGAGATATCATGTCAAAAGCAAACAAGCATTGCCTAGATATAGCAGTCCGACTCTTTGAGAGGGCTAAAACAAGTAGCAAGAATGAGTTTGGGGTGACTATTGACCCTTGTGCACATCTTCGATGGGTTGTCAAGCTCTGAAGACCAAAGGCCTGAACAAATGGCAAGCCAATTGTTAAAAGGGTTGTGGATGAAACTTTCACCACTCAACACACCAATGCTCAAGTAGGGGTTACTATGGATAAATTCAATGAGAAAAGCTAGGTTGCGAGTACTTTGAATCATCGGTTGGTAAACAAGGGAAGGGTAAACAATGAGAAGAGATGTTTTAATAGAAACACCCATTTTGATTCCTGTCCAAAACCCATGAATACCCAACCAACACCCGCCAACCCATTTCACAATGTTTCTAAAACTAGTGCTTCCTACTCTCAAAATCGAACCTTTGCCTATCTCTATATGAGCCCAACCCGTGCATTGAAGCTACTGATGGAAAAAGGATATCTCAAACTCTCCAATCCTCAGCCTCTCCCTAACCTTCTCTAATCTAGACACGATCCTACCCAATATTGCACATCCATCAATAGTACGGTCGTCATACTGACCATTGCTTTCGCCTTCGCCATGAAATTCAAGACGTGATTGACAACAAGGTAATCACCCCACATGAAAATCCCAAATTTGTTAATAAACCTCTTACTAATTTCAATAGATTGCCACTCCATAACATAAATCTCATCCATGGCTTGGAAACAACCAACCTTGACCCTAGCCAGCACAGTTAAGGAGATGTATGGGGACTACCAGGATAATTGTTAGGCTTAATCTGTGAGACCCAATTTGAAAGCTTGAAATCAATCCTACTGGGTGTGGATGTTAGTATTGCTGAATTAAAGGCAGGGTTTGACCCTTCCTTGGGCCACTCGAAGTTTTCTTGAATTCTGTCGATGGACTTGCAGAGTGAAAACCCCTTTTGCCTTAAGGATGTTGATTTTGTTTTTGAGTTATGTCCTGTAAATAGTTGAGTTGTGATTTTTATTTTCTTTGTCTTTTCTTGAGTCGTTGTGTCAGTTGAGTCTTTTCCTTTGAGTCGCTCTCGTGTACCCTTAGGTCTTCATTTTTCAATAAAATAAAATAAAAAAGTAGGAGTCAAGTTTTTGATCATTTTATTGTGCCTACAGTAATTCATGTGTGACCTTTTAAAAATAGAAAAGCTTTGAATATGTTTTTTGAATGAAATTCTGTTAATAAGCTCAATGTTAAGAAGGATCCCCTAAATGGTTTCAGTAGATTTTGAATTATCGTCGCAATGTCCTTCATGATCTCAAAAGTTTAAGTTGTTTTTTCTGCAAAACTTGCAAAGATAGATTTAGAATTGTGTGTGGTATTCTACACTGTCCTAGGGATTCTCTTCACCTTTATGTGATCATTTTGGTAAAAACGATGCGACTTTCAGACCTCACAATCATGGAATTTCTCTCCCTGGTGTTTTCATTACTTCAAAGAGAAAATGATAAAAGAAACCAAAAAGAAGGAGAAAAGAAAAGATGGAAAAAAAGAAAAAGAAAAAGAAAAAGAAAAAGAAAAAGAAAAAGAAAAAAAAAGAAGAAAAAAAAAAAAAGAAAGAAAAAAGAAAATGGAAAGAAGTCAACCATCAAGCCAGGGGTACCCATTGGAATGCAATCCAATCAACAGTGAAGAAATGAACTTTTGTCTGAATTCAGGGAAGCCAATGCGAGGAGGTACCACATTGCGAGAAGAACCAACTTTGAAAATGGAGTGAAAGAAATGAAGAAGACATATATAAGAGAATGGAGAACCAAGTTCAAATCATGGTGAAGCTAATTTCCGTGTTAGGGCAAGGATGACTATTGATCAAATTCACCTCAAATATTGTAACGCTATCCTTGAGAAGCTCGCTAGGCTGAAAACTCAAAAGGGCAACCTAGGCAAAAGTTGGAGCATGGAAAATGAGAAATCAAACAAATAGAGCTCACAAGGTTGAAAACCCGAAGGGGCGACTTTGGCAAAAGTTAAAGATCAAAAGGAGAGTGTCACCATTCGAGTGAACCTCATCCATGAACTATGTTGGCCCGATTCCCATTCTTGGGATACATAGGCAACATCATCCTGAAGTTTGGTCTCAACCATATCCATCTCATCTATGTCGACCCAATAACCTTGCCCAATTCATGCCATCAGCTTCACATCAATCCATGAACTACATCGACTTTTGCGCATATTATACTTGCGTTGGGTAAGGAAGAACTAGTTCGAATCAACAAGTGGAGAAATTTTCAATACTTGAACTTATCAGGAGAATCTCTAACCTGAGCAAGAAAAAAAAAAAAAGGGAATCGAAACTCGAGTTTTACAAAATTGAGTTCTAAAGGGAACATAAATAATACCCTTGGGATGTTTGATGATTTGTGAAGCAAACCCATTCTCTCCTTGAACATCTTCATGATATGAGGGAGCAAGAAGGATGAACATCCTTTGGAAACCCTCTATTTTTGCTCTATTCCAGTTCTGTTGCAACAAGTTTTCTTCTAGAAACAATGGCCGGCCGGCCATCAAAGTGTACGGTCAACCAGTTCATCAGGCCGGCTGACCAACTATTTTGTACAATAGTGATGGTTTATCCAGATAAACAAAGCAGATCCTGAGGTCAAAACAGAACTATTTTCTGACTGTGAACAGGGCAATTTCTGACAGCAAGCAGAGGGGTTTCCGGAGCATGTTCTTGCTTGTGCGCACGTAATTCCCTCGCCTTTCATTCAATTCCTTTAGATTAGTCGCTTTGAAATTTTTGTTTCATAATAATTAGTTAATTCATTTGTGTTTGTAATAATTAGTTAATTAGGACATTCGGACCCTCTTGTAAAGAGGGCAAATTTGTAACACTTGATGTATGTCTTCCAACCTCCATTTCTTTCTCCCTTTTATTTACATACTTACCATGGTTATACAAAACATCATTCTTTCGTTTCATATCATTTCTATGACTTGTATCCATTTTTGCATGCATTAAAGATTCAGTTCATCATACTTGATGTCGTTATCATTTCCTACTTGATTATGTGTGCAACCTCATGCTTTGAGTTGATTCACATATCATGTTAGTAACCGAATCTAATAGTTGCATTTTTGTCTGCGTTGCATTAGCCGTTTTGCATATTAGAATCATGCATTTTGTCTAACTATCTTTTCTTCTTTGGCTTGCCACGATTGAGTACTAGGTGAGCATTTTTGCTTTAGTATATCATATGTGTGTTTGTGTTACCATGTCGAGCATACTACCATGAGGCTATTTGCTTACTTGAAATATCTCTCTGAATGCCTGTGGATGGATGCTATTTTGATAAAATTGGAATGACTTTGATTGTTGTACATATGAGCTCACTTTTCCTTTAAGTTGCATATATTCTAAAACTATTTCAAAATCGCATAAGATCAAAGCATTCCAAAGTAAATGACGTGGTCTATACTTGTTTGTTACACATAGTAATGTTAGCATATTAATAATTAGAATATGAGCATATAATGTCTATAAGATTCACGTCATGATTTATTAGAGGTCGATCTTTAATCGGGTGAGTGGGGTGGTAAATTCATGACTTTCCCCTCTCATACCTAAGTTCCAGAATCGAGACATTTTGGTTATGATGGACAAGTGGTCTTTGGCACGAGTCACGGGTTTCCTAATTTATCCAAACATATTAGATGCCGACTCTAAAATCTAGCAATGCAGTCTATTTTTGGCATCTCTGGTGATTAATGGATTTTTCTAAAATTTGCTGGATCTAGACTCTCATTCATTTTTCTATTTCGCATTCCACTTGTGAAGCCAGATTCAGAATCACAGGAGTCTGAACTATAGGGAATTGCATCTGAGGAAACTAAACCCCTCTGAGGAGCATGAAAAACCCGCTACAGTCGCCAACTTCCTTTTGCTTTTGTATTAATTGATATGTCGAGTTTGATGTCATTTTGGGTATAGATTGGTTGTCATCCTATCGAGCCATTATTGATTGTTATCGTCAGAGAGTTACGTTGTGCACTTCAAGTGGTGATTGTTTTTATTTACTGGAGATCGAGTTGATAGGGCCTTGTCGCCAATATGTGATCCACGCAATCGGGGCAAGCTTAGTCTACTTCTCGCTACACTCTTGGGTGTTGCGAGTGATATGGCCCAAGTTGAGTTGTCGAGGGCAGTTTGTGAACACCCGGACGTCTTTCTCGAGGATCTCACTAGTTTACCACCTCACTGTGAGATTGAGTTCTCTACTGACTTTGTGCCTGGAACGACACTGATCTCTATGGCACCGTATAGATTTGCACCCGCCAAGTTAAGTGAGTTATAGATTCAACTCCAAGAATTGCTAGACAAGGGCTTTATCCGCCCCTTGTACTTCGCCTTGGGGAGCACTGGCTCTCTTTGCCAAGAAGAAGGATGACACATTGTGACTTTGTATTGATTATGAAAATTTCAACCGGGTAACTGTTAAGAACAAGTACCCATTGCCTCGTATAGATGACTTGTTTGATTAGTTGAAGGGGTCTTGTTGCTTCTCTAAGATAGACTTAAGATCGAGTTGTCACCAGTTGAGAGTGAAGGAGGAGGATATCCAAAAGACGGCATTCCATAAGCGGTGTGGCCATTATGAATTTCTAGTGATGCCTTTTGGGTCAACCGACGCATCAGCCTTGTTTATGGATACGATGAATCGCATCTTTCATGAGTTCCTAGACCGTTTTGTAGTTGTCTTTGTTGATGACATTTTGATCTATTCACCCCCTGAGGAGGAACATGAGGAACACTTGTGGATTGTACTTGAGTTTCTTAGAGCCCACAAGTTGTATGCTAAGCTCGGGAAGTCTGAGTTCTGGTTGAAGGAGGTAAAATTCTTAGGCCATGTGGTGTCTGGGGAAGGGGTGACTATAGATTCCTCTAAGATTAAGGCAGTGCAAGATTGGGAACAACCCAAGAATGCCTTTGAAATCCAGAGTTTCTTCGGGTTAGTTGGGTATTATCGACGTTTTGTGAAGGATTTCTCTAGATTAACCTCACCGTTGACTAGACTGACAAGGAAGGGAACTAAGTTTGTGTGGAATGAGACTTGTGAGAAGTCATTTCAAGAGCTTAAGGTTAGACTTACCACTGCTCCGATGTTGATTATTCTGAAGAAGGGTTCGGGCTATTCAGTGTATTGTGTTGCATCTCGGGAAGGTTTAGGTTGTATTTTGATGCAAGAGGGGAATGTAGTAGCTTATGGCTCACGGTAGTTGAAAATACACAAGAGAAACTATTGTACTCATGACCTAGAGCAAGCAGCTGTGATTTTTGCGTTGAAGATTTGGAGACATTACTTGTATATTGAGAGGTTTGAGGTATTCTTCGATCACAAAAGTTCGAAGTATCTGTTTTCACAGAAGGATTTAAATTTGAGACAGAGGAGGTAGATGGAGTTCATGGAGGATTACGATTTTAAGTTGCATTATCATTTGGCGAAGGCCAATGCAGTGGCCAATGCCTTAAGTAGGAAATCCATTAACAGTGTAGCTAGTATTGCCATCCGGGAATGAGAGATGTTTAGAGTTGCCACCTAATATTTTTGGAAAAAGTAGGAAACCCTTGACTCGTATCAAAGGCCACTTGTTCGTCATAACTAAAGTTGTCTCGGTTTGGAAACTTAGGTATGAGAGGGGAAGGTCATGAATTGAGCACTCTACTCACCCAATCAAAGATCGGCCTCTGCTAAATCATGATGTGAATTTTATAGACATTATATGCTCATATTTTGATTATTAATATACTAACATTATGATGTGAGGCAAAAGAGTATAGACCAAGTCACTTACTTTGGAATGCTTTGATCTTATGCGCTTTTGAAAGAGTTTTCCAATATTTGCAACTCAAAGAAAAAATGAGCTTGCATATACAATGATGAAAGTCATCTCAATTTAAGAAAAATAGCCTCCATCCATAGGCATTAACAAAGTTATTTCAAATAAGCACGTATCCTCATGGTAGTATGCTCAACATGGTATACAAACACACATTTAATATGCCAAAGCAAAAAATGCTCACCCAGTACTCAACTGTGGCAAGTCAAAGAAAAGAAGATAGTTAGAAAAAATGCATGATCCTAATATTCAAAATGGCTAATGCAACACATACAAAAATACAACTACTAGATTCGGCTACTAACACGACAAACCGGAATCGCCATAACTGCTTTACATAGAGCATGCAAATTTGAAAGGGATGGGAGATTGTGAAAAAAATTCTCAATTTCAATCAATGCAATAGAGTTAAGAGAATCGCTTCCAATAAGTACATCACAAGCCCAAAGAAAGTTCTTGTAGGGAATCTCTTCGCGAAGGGTATCAAAGGGAAGATGGCTAAAGGCCGCCAAGAGCCCTTTAGCCTCAAACTTGGCATGACCATAAGTAGAGTATAATGGTGTAGAGATATCTATAATGTAATCTTCGATAACCATCTGAAGCTCCGAGATCAATCAGAGAAGAATAATTCGGCTTGTTTGGCCAACATAGTAAGGTCTAACCTCAATGAGGCCTCATCAGGAGTATGAATGAAACCTAATGAAGATCCATCAAAAAAAGACCCTTTCGTTGATTCGAAAAAGGGGTAGAGGACAGATGCCAAGATTAAATAAAACAATTTTTAGGCCTAAGATCCTCAAATTGTGGCTGGTAAGGGTATATTACCCTACTTCGATGGTTGGACGGGATAGTGCTGGGGTTTACTTGCTCTATGAAATGATGATGAATCTTGAAACGAGCAATAAGTGATGTAGGTGGTTCCCAAGTATCCCAGTCAGTGGCAGATGATGCTGAAGAAGGAAGAATAGTTACATCCTAGCCAATGGAAGAAGGAAAAGACCCCCAGCCAGGGGGGTGATAATCAAAGAAGAAAATAGAGGTACATCCCAGCCTGAGCGAAATGATTTAAAAACATCAAGATGCTCTGGTTGCAAAATGGAAGAAAAGGAATTCATGTGAATACCCTTGAGACAAGAATTTAATTTCGGAGATGCATGACAATTGGTTGTGTCTGCATCAACCTCATAATCTCATCTTCAACTTTTTTTGTATCCAAGTTAGCCATTTCATCAAAGTTTTTGACGTTGATGGGTCTGACTTTTTAGTTCAAACCTCATTAAATACAGAACCCAATAGTGCAAACTAAAAAGATCGTGGAGATCATTGATCACGGAGGCTACATTTAAAAAGCAGTGATCGTGGGAGAAGTGTAAACGCCAAAAGTTATGTCCACTAATGTAACAACTATGCTTACACTAGTGCGGGGGATATTGTTGGCACCACATTTAAATCATTCAATTTGAAAATGACACATGGCAGGCAAAGGGTATTTTGTGACATTTGATAAGATAGTGAAGAGTCCCACCTTCGAAGGTGTAATGCCCCGACTTTCGGGCCATTAATAAACTAAATAAAACCCAAATTTATAATTTCAAATAACTAGTAACCTCAAATGTACAAATCTATCTCCAAAAATAATTACACAAATGTTTCTAAAATATAATTTATGTAATTTCTCCAAAAATATTAGGGTAAATTACACTGACACCCCTGAGATTTCTTTTTAATACAAATCTCCCCCTCAGGTTTGAAAAATTACATTCCCCACCCTGAGATTTGTAATCTCATTAGAAATTGTTCTCTGGATTGTCAATGGCATGCCCTAAAATTTTTTAAGTGACCGTTTTGCCCTTTTTCCTACCATTTCTTCTTCCTATCATCACGACTACATTCTACAATTTTTCATCATTAAATTCTACCTAAATATATTCTTATTTAGTAATGACATATAAATATAAATTTTATATAGTATTTTCAAACACAATGATATATAGCTTAATGGTAACCTTTCACTTTGAACCAAAACACCCATAAACATGATTTATATTTACAACATCATCATCACAATATTTTTATGATATGTTTTGTTTAAATTTTTATATATGAATAGAATTTTTCATTTTTATTTCCACTATTATTTTTCTTTCTCATCTATTCACCCCCATTTATTGCGATATTACCAAACACTGTCATTCACATTTATTAAAGTAGTACTGAAATTTTGTAATTTTTTTGTATTTGGTGAATTTAAAAGGAGAAATCATAAAATATTATACTTCTTAAGTATATCTAGATTAGGTGTATCTAAAAAATAAAAAATAAAAAAATGCTTAAAATATTAAAAAAAATCAATAAAAATACCAAAAAAAAAAATTAATTTAATTTTTTGTGTGAGTTAAACCAAAGAAAATGATTGTTATTTATCTTGAAATGACATGAACAAAACATCAACATTATTTTATTATTTTATATGTATAAAGGCTAAGGGGCAAATATGTCATTTTAATCTGACAGGGTAGTAAGTGTAATTTTTCAAACGTTAGGGGGAGATTTGTATTAAATAAAAATCTCAGGGGGTGCTAGTGTAATTTACCCAAAATATTATATAGTGGTGGGCCTTGAATATCTAACTCCAATAATCTCTTAGCACTTCAAATCCGATCACTATTAAATTGTTTCATACTTGAAAAATAAATTAACTGAAGCAATATATAATACGACAAGAATAATAAGGCTTATATAGAGAATAAATCAATAGGGATCTAAATATTGACAACATTGCACAAACAGTTCGATATTACCAAATAATTTGTCAAATTGCACAAACAAACTAACTTAACATATGGTAGCTTGGCCATTACCAAATACCCAGTCATACTGAGTACATGATTAATAACCGGCCTCACCCACCTCACTCAAACACGACCGCTTATCCGAGCATATTGGTGCAAACTATTGGCAGGGTCCACTTGATCTGTATACAGAACATTTATACGTTATTTAGTTAGACAAATCAACATTATCAATACAAAATAACTTCACAAAATTTTATCATATGACCAAAGTAATCAAACATATCAACAAAGAATAATGTCACATAATTTATCAAATGATCAATATAACGAACGGAGTACAAATTGAATATATATAATTAAACTATAAGTCTTTGTAAAGAAATTTAGAGGAAGTCTATTGTATGCCACCCAAATTATGCAATTTTCAAATTCCAAGACCACTCGATACTAAATCCTTCTATCACCAATAGTTTAATCATTTGATTTTTTTTTTCTTTTGTTTTTTGTAGTTCTCCAAAGATAGTTGATCAAAATTCTAAGACAAAGTATATAAGGTTTGACGAAATTTACAACTCTATTCTTTTATAAAATTACTAAATCTCATTCTAAATACACTACAAGAATTAACACTTTTGGCAACAAAAAAATTAGTCGCTAAAAGTCAATTTTTGGTCGGCAAAAGTTATCCGCGACTAATTTTTTTGGTCGCTACTTTGGTCGCCAATTGAGGGTCGGCAAAAGTAATTCGCGACCAAAATTATGGTTGGTCGGCAAAAGTTGGATTTGCCGACTAAATTTTTGGTCGCTAAATATTTAATTACCGCGACTAATTTATTTTGTCGCCAAAACACTTTGGTCGCGAAAAGTGATATTTTCCCGACCAAATTTCTTAGTCGCCAATTGTCACATTTCGCGACCAAAAAGTTTGGTCGCCAATTATTACATTTCGCGACCAAAAAAATTGGTCGCCATTTGTTACTTTTCGCGACCAAAACCTTTGGTCGGCAAAACTGAGTTTCCACGACCAAAAGCTGTTTTAGTCGGCAATAGATGTATTTTTTGCGACCAAAACTCTTGGTCGGCAATTGTCATTTTTTGCAAAAAAAAATTATTTATTTGTCGCGACTAATAAATTGGTCGCCAAAGCAGGAAAACAATACACCTGTAATTCCTAATAATTCATTCAATCCATAATAAACCTATAATTTTAAAGCATCATTCAAATTAACTGAATCATTAACATTCGACACAATACATAATTCATTAACATTCGACACAATACATAATTCATTAACATTCGACACAATACATAATTCATTAACATTCAACACAATACAACTATTATAAGTTTTCATTCACAAGTCACATCCATCTAGCATAACAATTTGAAATATAACTATTTGTTATCCATGCGCAGCTATCAACAAATAAAACTACTAATATTTGTTATCCATACACATCCATCTAAGAATATTTAATCCTCTCAAAAATGCTCATACTGCCAAGTAGTCTTGTACAATTTAGCTTCGTGAACTTGTTAAGAAATATGTTGGGGAGGGTGCTCGTCTGGTTCGTGAACTTTTGATCCACTTTTCCCAACTTTTGATCCACTCTTCAATGATGGCCCCATTGATATTGTTTTAGCCACTTCAAATGTTTCTGGGAACAAAGAAAAATTATGTCACTATGAAACAGCACTACCGAACAAAGATAATAAAACCTCAACAAACTTCACTACAACATACCTTGAAAAGCCTCAGAGTGCTTGTTGGGAAACAATTAACGAAATCAAATATAATTACCAAGCAAATAAATTTAGATTTTATCACGGTGATAAGTCATTCCACACGAATCAACAGCTTGTTGATTCTACATTAGAATGCATTTACTAATGAAACTAGAACAATTATTGAGCAACTGTATGACATTTGATGTGTGAACTGCTCTTTTTCTCATGTTCTTTTCTTTATGGAACTGGGTGATCTTAGAAATCCAAAGTTTTTTTTACTTACATTTGAGTAAGCAGGGTGAACAGAGCAATGGGAGCCTTATTACCCTGGCTACCCTTCCCGAGGCATATGCCTGCTTATCAACAATTGCTATATAGACTAATTGCTAATTGCTATATAGATGATCTACCTGCTTATCAACAAAACATCAGGTCTAATAACTCAGACAAGGGAGGACAATGATATTTCACATAATAGGGGATGCCAAGTGACATTTTCTATTATGGCAGGGGTGTCAATATAATTTACTGTTTATTTTAACTAATACTCTTGGTGACTGAGTTGACTTGAAAAGTACAAACCTGCATGCTGTGACTCTTTTGCATCAAAGGATTCGGTCCAACCTGACAAGAAATGGTGAATGTTATCCTTCTGAACAGTAGCATACAGGGCCATGGGGTACAAAAGGCAAAATGTACCTTTTCTAAGTCGACATTCTCAGAGGTAACTTTGAAACGTCCCTTTTGTTGAACAAGTGGCTTTACCTTGTCATCAAGCTCTTCACTGTTTACTGTCCACAATAAAATCTGAATTAGATGAAAACGCAAAAAATGTGTTTGACACCATATAGAAGCCAATATAATCAACCAAATGAAGTCAACGTAGTTTTGCACATGAAAGTAAGTTCTCTAGGAACTAAGAATTGAGAAAAATTATGTTTACTTGCCTGAAGTTCTAGAAGCTGTAGACAGAATTTCAGGAGGTGCATCGTCCAATGCCTGTGGAACAGGAGCTCCATTGCAACTCGACATGTTTTGTAGCTGATTTTGCGATTTATCACTGAAAATTGCAGAAATTTCACTAGAAACTCACAATGGATTGCATCACAATGATAATGACACATGATAAGAAGTGAAATTTCTTGATTATAGTTTTTAAAAATGCAAAAATGAAGAGAGATAGAGAAAGAGAGAGTCCAAGTCAATAACAATAACAATAACAATTATGTGCCCAGTAGAAGTGTGAAATACGTATTTGAATTAATATACCAGAGAACTATATAATTGTGTCTGAAATAGGTATTTAATATACCAGAGAGCTATATAATTGTGTATAGATATGCAATAAAATGCTCAAGAATGGAATTTGATCCATAGTACTAATAGAAGAAAGACTCAATGTTGAACTTTTTCCATAACGATATAGTGATTCTCAACCAATCGCAAATGTAAGCAAAAATGGGCTGAGATGAACCCTACTGTACTACAGTCTTCACCCACACACTACATATTTTGTCAGCGCAAGTACTCCTAGGTCACTGGCCTATTTCTAGACTCCAAAATTAATCCATTGGGCAGAACAAAACGGAGTCCACTTTATTATCTTAGAGCTTCAAATGACTATACCTCTTTATAGGTTTTTGTGCAAAACATCATTGAACTTTCTTTTCTTTCTCCTTTTTATGTCATAGTTTTTATGTATGCATTTAGGTCACTATAATTTCTCCTTCCTGGACTATGACCTCCAACTCACAAAATATATATATAGAATTGTTTGATCTAAATTCATTCTGAGTGACATTCATTTAGGTCACCCTTAATGAATCTATCACATATTGAATTTGTTTGCCTATATTTCTAACAAAAAAATAAAAAATTCCGTGCGCATATGTGAACTTGGGTTGTCATAATAGAATATTTAATAGGAAATGCTAACCATCTCCATTGGACGGTGATTAATGTTCATACATGTGTAAAAATTATATTAACATATATAAAACAAATATATAAAAAATACATAAAAATATGTGAAATATATAGTGGACTATTATTATTATTATTATTATTATTATTATTATTATTATTATTATTATTATTATTATTTTACCTTATTTAATGCATAACAAAATTCCACATGATAAACAAATCCATAGGTAATTTACCTGAGTATCCAAGCCATTAGAAAAAACATGGCAGGAACAATGTTACACATGGCAGTGGCAAAAGTAGCTGTTGTGTACTTCATTCCAGTATAGAACAAGTTCTGGTCTATCACAGGCCTGATTACAATTACACAAAAATAAGAGTAAAAACATTACATACATGCATTAGATTCACCTTTAAAGCATAATTAAATTAATTTATAAGGATTTGCTTTTTGAGGTGAAAAGATAAATTAATTACTCCAACAAGCCCAGTAACATTATCTTCAAGAAGACAGAAGTGGTCATCCTTGGCCTTACTTTCCTGTACATTTGTTATAGTCAATAACATAGTCTGATTAATTTAAAACCTTCTCTCATAGAGCAAAGAACAGAGAGAGAGAGAGAGAGGGGCGGGAGGGGAATACCTTTCAAAGAGGAGAGCAAAAGGAGCAAAGACAAGAGCGGTGACAACATTCCGATAGACAGCGAAGGTGTAAAGGCTCATCCCTTGGTTTAGACCAAACTTGGCTATATTGAGAGAGAGAGAGAGAGAGAGAGAGAGAGAGAGAGAGAGAGAGAGAGAACTATTATATTGTACAAAACACGACAAAGAGGAGAAAGAATAATTGTAATAAATCAACGTACTTATTACAGTGTAGAGCTAAATGGATGCAGTGTAGAGCTAAAACATGAATGCAGTTGATTCACAAAGTTTTATGGTAGCTAGCAAGTATTCAGTTATGGTGTATTGGCATAGAAATCAAGAAGCTCTAATCATACAAATATCAGTGCAATCCTTATGTCTTCAGCTGTAACCTGGATTCAAACTTTTAAACTATAGGAATATCTAGACTTCAGTTGATTCCGTATTCACAATCCTAATCCAGAGAATCACTTTCTTGACAACCTTAAACCTCCCAACCTTTAGTATTTCTTAATTGTCGTCCATGAAAGTCTACACTGTGAAACCTAAAAAACTATAATGCAATTATATTCAGAGATGGTCAAATCTTTCTAGAGTTTTGACATTAATTTTTTATCATTTCCCCTGTAAAATTTTGAGCTCAAACTAAAATAAATATAATAAAGGGGACATGAGGGGCGTGGGAGAGAAATGACATGTAAAGTAAGGAAATAGAGGAAGAGGAAGCCATTCTTGCACCTTGAAAACTTTCATTTGAATAAATTATGGGGTGGAGGAATCAATGTGTGGGAGAGCGTGGCTGTCCACCACATTTTTTTTTCCTACTGCTTTGATTGTTTTCTACTTCTCTATCTTCTTCTTATTTTCATTCTTTGAGTAGTTTCTTTTTTTTTCTTCTTGTTCAGTTTTCCAGGAGGTTGGCAGGTTCTTAACCTTTCTGCTCTGGAATCAAATTCTACACAAAGCCTAATATAGAAAAGTCCATAGAATCTTAACAGAGTGATTCTCTTACTGTAATGAAATGAAAGTTGATCCTCTATCAATGATTAAAGAACTCCTACAAGAGAAAGCAGTAATTGCACATTGTCCAACTAATTATCCTACTTACGGCCAATGCTTCAGATACGTGTCTTATTTTTGTAATTTACATTAATATATCCATAAAAGTAACTGGAAATTCAGCTCAGTTATTCTTATCCGAGAAAGATGAGAAAATCTTGCTAACTGTTTACTCAATTCCCCTGTTGGTGAAATTTCTAAAATCAAATTGCCTTCGGAAACACAGTCCACATACCAGTTTATAGAAGGTGAAAAAAAAATGCTGTCAACTTATCACAAACAAATATAAATTATACTTGCAATTGGCATATATATATATATATTTAAGAACAAAGATTTTTTTGCAACTTTTGAGAAACTCATTATATGTATTTTCCCCTTCCTGAAAATCAGACTAAAATGCGACAACATATAAATAGACACACATGCATATATACATATATTCAAATTCAAAACCACAAAAGTAACACACAACAATAACCATGCAAATTAGAAATTGTTAAGAACTGAGTAAGGTACCATTGATTCGAGTCTTCGCAATGATATTGAGATTGAAGAACTCTGTGTTCCATCACTCTATTAGCTCCAGAACCATTCATTGTTTCCTTTCATCAATATCATCAACAATAAACCCATCTATCTCGTACTCATCTGGCCTTTCTGCTCAAAAAAAGAAACAAATTGTGTATTAGACCACAAATATGAATTCTATATAATTATCAGTTCAAAAATTATCAACGAAGCACATTACATACATTCAAAATAAAAAATAAAAAACCCAAAAACAATATAATTTGGTGGAAACCAGAACTCAAGCAAACACCAAGTACTGTAGCATGAAAGGAAAATGCAGATTTTCCCAATAAGTTTTCGGCAAAAAATCGTCTCAAAGCTCCATTTTCTTGACAAAGATGTCACAACTAAATTAAGAAAGAACAAAATCTCAATGGACAATCTTTTGATTCACCCAGGAAACAAACATCAAAAAAATAAACCCTAACGAAATCTCGCAAACCCTACAAAACTTTAGCAGCGAAATATATTCGATTAAAGACAAACCCACAAATTGACAGAACAAAAAATAGGAATCGAAAAAAGAAAAATCAAATTGGTTAAAAAAACAAATTCGATTAAAGACTCCGCATATGTCTCCAGTTTCTCTCTCATCCTCCTCAACTTCAACCTCATCTGCATAAATTGGTCAAAAAAACAGTGAATGGTGAAGAAATCTAAGATAAAATTTCCATTTGAAGAGAAAGAAAAAAGGGGAAAGAATTTACCTTACCCATCTCTTCCACTATACCCAAATCCATCACCTCTCGAATCTCCGGCTCGAACCGCCTCCTTGACCTCCTACCATTCCTAGGTGAAGCACAACCGAATAAACCCATAGACCCATTTCGATTCTTGCATCGCCGGTGAAGCACAACCGAATAAACCCATAGACCCATAGACCCATTTCGACTCCGCACAACCAAATAAACCCATAGACCCATAGACCCAATCGGGATTTTGATCTTCGGAGAGGGGAAGGCGAAAGGAGCAGAAACTCGTGCATAAGGAGAGGATTTTGAGGCTTCGGAGAGGGCGATGATGGAGTGGTGATCTTCGGTGAACAAAGGACTAAATCAAGAGAGAGGTGAGGCATGTCTTCGATTTTGCCGTCGAAATGGGTGAGCCGAGAGGCTGAAATGGGTGTCTCCCTCTCCCTTTCCCTCTTCTATGTGTTTTTGAAGAACCCTAGCCGTCAGCCTTCTACGCTCATTTTGATTAGAAGCCAAAGATGTATTTTGAAATTTTTTTTGATTTGGCGACCAAAAGACTATATTAGTCGCAGAAAACGAACCTTCGCCGACAAATTTTTCTAGTCGTCGAATCTCAATTAACGGCGACTAAAATATTAGTCGCTAAAAGTACTAATTTGGTGACTAAATTTTTTTGGTTGCTGAAAATAAGTTTTTGGCGACCAAATTTTTGGTCGCCAAAAAATATGTGACCTTCCGCGACCAAATTTGTAGTTGGTCGGCAAAAGTATACCACTTTCTGCGACCAACTCATTTTTTGGTCGCCAAAATATAACCTTCTGCGACCAATAATATTTGGTCACCAAAAATAATGATCATTCGCGACTAATTAATATTTGGTCGCCAAATGTTATTTTTTTGCGACCAAAATTTTTTTGGTCGGCAAAAGTGGTCGGCAATTGTGTTATTTCTTGTAGTGATACTCTCAATCCACACTCAATATTTGTATCGCAAACAATCTAAGGGAAAGAACAATATATAAGAGAGAGAGAGAGAGAGAGAGAGAGAGAGAGAGAGAGAGAGAGAGAGAGAGAGTTGAAAAGCAGCAGAAGTAAAAGATGGAGAAGTGAGGAGAGGTGGCCCAATTTATAGGAAAAGAAAGAGGAAAAAGGACAAAAAGTTAAAAAAAAATAAAAAATAAAAAGAGAGGAAAGAAATGACAAGGAATGGGGATGGTATGGCAATGGCATGGTAGATCATGCGTGTTTGCTAGGCAACATCTATTTTTTTTTTTTTTTTTCATTTTTTCTTTGTGAAAAAGAAATATGGAAAATGGGAGAAGTTTTATTTCTAAAAAGAGATTAATAATAATGAGGTGAAAATAAAAAGAAATAAAATAAACATAAGAAAATAAATTAAATCTCGTCTAAAAATCTTACCACCAAATTACTATGATAAACCATCAATACTTCTCATTAAAATGATTAATACCTTAAAATTGTGGGATTTCAGAATCTATCCCCTTAAATAAATTTCATCATCGAAATTACCAATTACTAATACTCCAAAATTTAATAACGAATAACTACTTAAATTACACGCTTTCACTACACACTCTAATATAAACAACAATTTTTATTTTTTTTCACATCTAATATTCACCATTTTTTTTTTAACCTCAAACATTTATCAATTCTTTTTTCGCCCTCAAATATCAATCACTCAACAAATCCCATATAAAACCTAATCCATATGCTCTGATACCATTATGTAACGCCCTAACTTTCGAACCATTAATAAACAAAATAAACTCCAAATTTATAATTTCAAATAACTAATAGCCTCAAATGTATAAATTTGTCTCCAAAAATAATTACAAAAATGTTTCCAAGATATAATTTATACAATTTCTCCAAAAATGTTATATAGTGACAGGCCCCAAAATATCTGACTCCAATAATCTCTTAGCAATTCAAATCCGATCGCCACTAAATTGCTCCACACCTGGAAAAAAAAAATTAATTCAGGAAGTATACAATACGACAAGAATAACAAGACTCGGATAGAGATAAATCAATAATGATCCAACCATTTATAACATTGCACAAACGATTCGATATTACCAAGCAATTTATCAAATTGGACAAACAGACTAACTCAACATATGATAGCTTGCCCATGACCAAATATCCAGGCCTACTCAGTACATAATCAATGATCAGCCTCAGCTAAGCACAACTACTTATCGGACATATTGGTGCAAGCTATTAGCAGGGGACTCACTCGATCCATGTATGAGGCATTTACACATCATTTAGCCAGACAAATTAACATTGTCAACACAGAATAATTTCATAGAATTTTTATCATATGACCAGAGTAATCAAACAAATCAATAAAGAATAATTTCACATAATCTATTAAATGATCGGTATAACAAATGAAGTACAAATTAAAGATTATTAAAATGAAATTCTTTGCAACAAGATTTAGAAGAAATATATTGTATACTACTCGAATTAACTCAAAATAATTCCAAGACCACTTGATGCAAAATCCTTCCATCACCAATACTTTAATCATTTGATATTTCTTTATAAATCTCTAAAGATAGCTGATCAAAATTCTAAGGTATAAGGTATGTAAGATTTGACAAAATCTACAACTCTCCTGCTTGATAAAATTGCTAAATCTCACTTTAAATACTCTCAATCCATCCTCGATATTTGTATCACAAACAATCTAAGAGAAAGAACAATATATGAGAGAGAGAGAGAGAGAGAGAGAGAGAGAGAGAGATGAAATAGAGGGAGACGGTTGAAAAGCAATGGAAGTAAAAGATGGAGAAGTGAGGAGACTTGGCCCAATTTATAGGAAAAGAAAGAGGACTAAAAAGATTTTAAAATATATATATATATACGAAAAGAAAGGAAGAAAATGACAAGGAATGGGGAGGTATGGCTGTAGCATGGTAGATCATTAGTGTTTGTTGGGCAACATGTTTTATTTTATTTTTTTCCTTTTCTTGGTGAAAAAAATGGAAAAATTATTTATAAGTTGTATTTAGAAAATTTATTTAATGTGAAATCTTATAAATATTCTTTTAGAATTTGAAATCCTATTTAAATAGGAATGTGTTCCATAAGCTCATATGAGTTATAAATGAATGAACGTAGTGTACGATTATAGCCCTAATTTGTTTCCATATTGTACCTTCTTTCCTTATTTATCATATCACGTTTGGGAAGGCTTTTAAAAAAGACAAGTCTATAAGCAACGATCGTGTGAATTTTTTTCGCTTTGATTGTGGGATTCTAGTGTATTTTTAAAATGTTGCTTAAATAGATGTTGATATGGTCGATGATGTAATGAAGTTTGAGGGTTGCGTGTTGATTCCTTCGACATGTTTCGACTCCAATCGATTGAGGAAAAGAGGTATGGTTTTTTTTTTTTTTTTTTGTTGAAGTGTGTTGTTGTTTGTTAACATATGAATTGTTCATCTGTAATAGGGTATTGACAATCTATTACACTCATTGATAGGCACACTTTGACCAATGTTTTGATTGAATGTATGTATTTGACATTGTGATGGTTGATGCATTTTGATATGTTCAATGTGTGGGGTGGTGTGTATGGGTTCAAGGGTTGGGTTGGGGATATTTGATTTTGGTTGTTAATTGGATGTCGAATATGAACCACATCGTAGGATGGCAATTGTATATTGGGACTTGAATGATCGTGTTACGATACATGTTACATTTAGTATGTAACGTTAATCCACACATACCATGTAGTAGATAACATTTGTATGTTTGTTCGTTTGTATATGTGTTTGAATGTATATTGTGTCATTATTGTAATCAGTGTTTACATACATATCACTGTACGTTGTGCAAAATTATTGGAGATTTGGGTTTGTAATTCAATGTGAATTGAATTCCATCGCTCAATGTTAAAGATGTTATACATTACATTTAGGAGGATACATTTTTCATAATTCAATGATGGACTGTTGGAATGTCTTGTTGGGTTTGCTATGAGAAGCATATGGGAATGTCACGGTGGGTTTAGAATGTTGCATGCTACATTTATGTTGGGTTTGAGGTGACAAGCATATGAGAATGTCACGTTGTCACATTAGTTTTGAGATGTTACATGTTACATTTATGTTTTGAATTTTAAATTTTCAACCATATAGATACCATCGCAATCTATGGTAATATTAGATTTCGTATATGGTACTGCCATTAATCAAATTATTTCGAATTTTAGAAGCATATGAGAATACCACATTGGGTTTAGGAATGTCACATTAGGTTTGAGATGTTACATGTTACATTTATGTTTTGAATTTCAAATTTCCAACAATATAGATATGATCACAATCTATGGTAATATTGGATTTTTCATATATGGTATTGCCATTAATTAGGTTATTTTGAATTTCAAATTTCTAACCATATAGATATGATCACAATCTATGTTAACATTGAATTTCTCATATATGGTATTATCATTAATCAGGTTATTAATTAATTAAGATTGGGGATAGATATGTTCACAAGAAAATCACAAGACTTATTGGGTTATAATTTTTCTTTTTCATAGGACCATATCTTGTATAAGTCTTGCAAATAGGACTTATAAATAATTTACCCTTAAAAATGAGAAATTAGAGAAAATTTATTTTCAATAATGAGGTGAAAATAAAAAGAAATAAAATAAATATAAAGAAATAAATTAGATTTTTATCTAAAAATCTTACCACCAAACTATTATAATAAACTACCAATGCTTCTCATTAAAATATTTAATACCTCAAAAATGCAGAATTTCATAGAAGGTGCCCACGTGAGCCGCAAATGCAAGTTTTCGACCAATAAGATACTGAGCAACATCTGAGAGGCATGTGAAGGAGTTAACAAAGGGCAGGTGCTAATGGTTACACACGGACGAATATAAGATTATGGCCCTAGGAAGTAGAGACAAGGAAGGAGATCATGGTGAAAGATAACATCCTATCTGTTTCGAAGGCATAGAAGAAGGCTATAAATAGATGAAAGTAAAGACTAATTAAGAAGACCCCTAACCAAATCCCGACTCTACATCTTTATCAATTTCATTTACCTTTAAATTTAAACACTTCACTTTTATGTACTGTACTTACATTTCATAGGAATATATTAACTTTATAATTCTAGAACTCGGTCGGTTTAAGATATCGTCTATCTAGTCTCTCCTTCCCATTCTATTATGAATTTGAGTTAAAATATTAATTCATCTTTTCAACACAACAAAGTAAAGTCCTTTTCATTGAGGTTAAATTTTTTTTTTAACACAATCGCTTGATAAAATTGACATTTATTATTTGTGAAGATTTTTCAAATCCTTACTAGCATGTTCAGATTACATTTCTAACTTTGAAACGATCAAAAATAGCCAACAAAAAAATTTAGCAAAATAACTAAATTATGTTAATTTTTTTTTTTTAAACAAACATTCTAAGCCTACGGCAAATTTGAATGATTTCTTCCCACCAAAAGTAATACTATTGCATTTTTAAACACTATATATATATATATCTATTACCTTCTTAAAATTCTTTTCTATATTAGCAATCGAGAAACTGAGCACGTGGAAGATATAAAAGTAATTTTGTACTTTGTATTAACAAAGTTAACATTGAATTTTAATTCAAATTCACATGAGAGAATTTTAAATATATTAAATGTCAGAGAGATAAAGCACAAAAGGGTCAAATTTTCCCTACTTCTTTCTACTCGCTCTCCCTCTCTGACGGATCCAAGATTCGATCATCGGGGTTAAAAAATAAAAAATATAAAGACAAATTTTAATAAGAAGATAACTGGGATTAGATTTAAAAGTAATGAATTTTAATATAATTAATATTTGTAATTTTTCATGCTATTAATTGGAAGTTAATAAACTTTTATTTTTGTTAAATATTTTATATAACAATAATATCACATGGTAGTATCATTTATTTTGAGAATTTTTACATTGTTGTAACAAGAAATAATGATTGGATTAGGGTAATTAAGAAAAATGATTGTCAACCTAATTTTATTTATGATTTTTTATTGGCTGGCACACCACATAGAAATTGTGTCACTATTACACTTAAGTCTTCCACTCTTTATAAAAGGAATAATTATAAGGGAAAAATATTTATAAGTCCTATTTAGAAGATTTATTTAATGTGAAATTTTGTAAATATTCTTTTAGAGTTTGAAATCCCATTTAAATAGGAATGTATTCCATAAGGTCTTACGAGTTATACATGAATGATCTTAGTGTACTATTATACCCTTAATTTGTTTCTATATTGTATCTTATTCTTTCATTCATCATATCACGTCTGAGAAAGTTTTTAGGAAAGACAAGTCTATAGGCAATAACCGTGCGAGTTTTTTTCGCCTTGATCTCCAGATTCCAGTGCATTTTCAAAATGTTTTTTAAATGGATGTGGATATGGTCGATGATATGATGAAGTTTTAGGGTTGTGTGTTGATTCCTTCGACAAATTTCGACTCCAATTGGTTGAGAGGAAAAGGTATGTGTTTTTTTGTTTTTGGAAGTATGTTGTTTGTTGAAGTGTGGATTGTTTATCTTTAATAGGGCATTAACAATCTATTACACTCATTGATAGGCATACTTTGACCAATGTTTTGATTGAATGTACGTGTAGACACCCCATTTTTAACGGCCCTCACGACTTGGACATCATTTCTTGCACACCCAACGATGAGTGCATATGCTTGTCAAGTGCTTGAAGTCCTCAGCGAAATGCCACAGCTTTGAGTCTTTTACACCCTACACTCCTGTTGCCTTGTTTTTGGACCAAAACCAGTGATTTTCAAGCCTACAACCCCTGGTGGCCTGCCAGCCACCAGTGTCTTTTGCAGATATTTTGTGACAGTTGTGCCAGCTGTTTTGATAGATGCTTGCATCTGCTCCCACGTGTATGGCTGGATGCTTATAAGGGAGATTCATGTTTTCTATATATACAGGACCTCCCTCTCATATTTGGAGGTGGGAAAAATTTTGGAGCAAAATTTTTCCTTTCTCTTGCAAATTTCTTAACCTTTGCGTATACCCTCTTCACCTTTGCCTATACACTCTTAACCAAACCTCTCCATCCTTGAGTTGAGGTATCTTTGAGTCTTGTTTGAGCTCTTGAGGGTGTGTTTGCCTGGGTTTATTGCTTGGAATTGATCTCCTCTTCAAGAGTAGGGAAGTTCTATCATCAGTGGCCGGCAAGCCACTATTGGTGGCCGGCAGGTTATTATCAATGGACGACAGGCCCTCTGCCGGCTACTAGTGCAAAATCTAGCAGTGTACTCCCCCAGCGGAACGAAGTTGGCCTGGAGGTGGAAACCAATGCAAGTGATCTATTGTGCAACAGAGGTATTCAGCAGCAGAAACAGTGGCCTTTTTTGGGTCGAAACCGCATTCATACATGAGCTTCCATCGATCCTCGAGATCCATAATATATTAGTATTGTGCTTAAAATAGTGGCTTTGTAATTAATTAGTTAGAATAGCTAATTCGTTTCGTGCTGTAATTATTTTAATTAGCTAGATTAGTTAATTAATTCGGTTTTTAATAATTAGTTGGCTAGTTTAGCTAATTTATTCATTTTGTTTTGTAATAGTTAATTAATTAGCTTAGCTTAGTTAGCTAGTTAGTTCATTCGGACTCTCCTTCGTGAGAGCGCAATGTTCTAATAACGTGAATGTCTTTCAACCCCACGTCTTTCTCCCTTTTATTTACTAACTTATGATGGTTAGTTTAGGACATCATGTTTAATTTAGCATATTTCATGATTTGCATCCACTTGTTTTGCATGCACCGAGGCTCAGTCCATCATTCTAACTTGTATTGTTAGTTTAGTGTTTCTTTGAATACGTTCTTAGACCACATGCTGTCAAATTGATTCATATGCCATATTAGTACCCGAGTCTGTTAGTTGCATTATCGTATGTGTTGCATTAGTCATATCGCATAATTAGGATCATGTATTTTTCTAACTAGTTTCTCTTTTGGCTTGGAGTACTAGGTGAGCCTTTACTAGCTTTAGCATATCGCATGTGTGTGATTGTTGCCATGATTAGCATGCTTTCCATAAGGCTAATTGCTCAAGTGCTATAACTATTTGAATGCCTGTGGATGAAGGCTAATTCCTTGAATTGGAATAATTTGAGTAATATTTTTATGCGATCACTTTTTCAAGTGGTATATATTCAAAACAATTTTGCAAAGAAACATGAATCGAAATGTTCCAATTCTTGCAAGTTAGTTTATACTTGTGTGTGTACGCATCACATAGTAATGCTAACCTAATAAACTGGAACAAGAGCATATAATGTAGATAAGATTCATATCATGATTAGTAGAGGTCGATCATTGATCGGGCGAGCGGGGGTGCTTAATTCATGACCTTCCCCTCTCGTACCTAAGTTCCCGAGCCGAGACAATCTTGGTGATGACGGACACGTGGCCTTTGGCATGAATCATTGGTTTCCTAAATTTTCCCAAAAAAAAAAAAAAAAAAAAATTAGGTGGCGACTCTGGATCGGGCAAAGCGGTCCATTTTTGGCATTTTTGATTGAAAATTGATTTTCCAAAAGATTTGTCAGATTGTGACACTTTGGTGTTTATCTATTTCATATTGCACTTGTGAGATCAGATTCAAAACTGCGGGAGTCCAATACTGTAGGGCTTATTCGACTTCCAAAAGGGGGCGCAAAAGGTCAAGCTACAGTTTCTAGCGACTCCGCTGGGGATATTAGAGAACTTGACTTGAACTTCATGATATGAAATTTTATCTAAATTTATATGTCTCTTCGCATTGCATTTGCATTGGTGCGTTTAAGTCACTGTGTTTTCCATCTGTTATTCCTGGACGGTTTGCCAGAGACTTGCCCAAAAATCTTGCCAAAAGGCTAATTGGTCACGGGCTCTGCCATGATGGAAACACAGCCCTCAGATCTGGACTACCGCTGTACCATTTGATCCTCCTTTCACTTCTCGGTGTTAGGTGCGAGAGTTATATTAGGTAGCCTTGCTAAGGTATCCTTTTGACCATTTGGCCTAATTGCATATCGAAAAGCCATAGAGATTGTTCCAAACTAGGAAAGGATGCTTACCTGAATACAGGATTGCGTGAAACCGCTTTGTTTGAATAGTGAACCCTAGTTCCTGACGAAATTGTAGGGTTGTTTTGACTTTCGCTTAACTGGTATGTGCTTTACAGTGAAATTGTACAGGAATGTGTGTATCAATTGCAAGTTTGGTATTCATTTGGGAAGCAAAATTCAGTGTTGAGTGTAGTCCTACAGCTTTGATTACATCTGCGTGTTGTTAACATCATTAGTTGAGGTGCTGTGCAGTTTCTGATTACTGCTTTCTTTTTGCTTTATTTCTTTTTACTAGGTAGTTTAAACACTATAGCTTCAAAAAGTTCGGATATCCCCCAAGTCCTCTAGACTCGAGTCAGAAGGCTTTGCAAAGTAGGAGATCTTGTTAGGGGACAACCTGTATTTACATCACTCCCACCGGTTACAAGAGGGAGGAGAGTCAGACAGAGTTCACTGGTCCAGTTTTTACAGCAGTCACCCCTCAATTCACCTGTATCTAGTCAGGCTCAGGGACAGTCTTCTACATCTACTCCAGCACGAGATTTTTTACCTATCCCGATGACACAATATCCCCCAGTCAATATAGAGGAATTGATTCATCTTCTTCAGCAAACAGTTAAAACCCTGCAGCAAGATGTTGCTTGTCAGGCCGAGGTAATAAATAGGCTGCAACAATAACAACCGCAGCCAATAGTGGCCTATACATCACATGCACCTCTTACGGGTATCCCAGCACCCGGAGCCAATGCCCATACTGCTAATGCCCAAGAAAATCAAGGTAATCCGGCAGAGCCGATCTTACCACAAGCCTCCAAAGCACCTATGTATCAATCTGAAGCTCCATTTGAATTTGAGGTTGACCCAACTGTGCTTAAGGTCAACAAGCTAGAGAAGTTATTCAAGAAAGCACAAGGTGTTAACTCCATCCCAGACATATAAGACGGGTATACAGACTCTATAGTGACATTGCCAGATCAGTTCAAAATGTCCCACATCGATCGATTCGATGGCTCCGGAGATCGCATGGTTCATCTACAGCTATTTTCAGACATCTTGCAGTCGATGGGTGTAGACACCCCATTTTTGACCGTCCTCAAGACTTGGACGTCACCGCTTGAACATTCGGTGATTATCCATGTTTGTGTTCGTTTGGAGTTCCCGGAGTTCTCGGCTCGCGCGCCTTGCCTCAGGACCTCCGAACTTGACTGTTTTGTGTCTGGTTTTACACCAAACACTTGTGCTTTGCCTTTGAGGGGCAGGGACTGCCTTCTGAGGCATCCCCACATACCACCGGCTGTGGCTAGAGGCCACCGGCTGGCTGGTGTTGCCACCGGCACTATTTTGTGCCGGTCGGCACTCTTTTTGGCAAAATGACCATTTTGCCCTGCCGACTGCTTTACAGCTGCTTTATGAGATATTTTTAGACAGCTGTTTAGCTCTGGTTTCCCCTCCATACACGTGTATGGAGGGATGAGCCCTTGGATGACTTAGTTTGTAAGTCTTTGTTGCCTATAAGGAGAAGCTCTCTTCTCTTGGCTCAAGGGTTAGCAAATTTAGAGAGTTAGAGAGAAAAAGAAAGAGAGAAGCTCTGGTTTTTCTAGGGTTTGAGTTGCATACACCTTCTATCTCTATCCTTCTCTTGTGTGTCTAGGTGTTTTGTGCCTTACTATTGCACACAAACACCTAGTGTTTCACCTTCTCCTTGCAACTGAGGTTCTAAGGGCTGGTTTTTGAAGTTTTTGACAGATTTTGAGCCTAAGGAAGCATCAACTACATCTTTGTCAAAGAGGTCAACAAGGGTGAGACACTAACCCTCTTTTTACCCCATTTTTGTACCTTATTTTTACATAGTTTAAAACAGTTTTTGGGCTTAGTGTTTGGCACATAAAAGTTCTGATTTTTGACCCTCTTTATTGTATATTAAGAGCGTTTTGTGGTTTGGGGAGGTTTGACCCCCTTTAGACCTTGAAAAGGGTCCCTTTTTGTGCTATTTTGGAGAGATCCGGGACTTGTGTGTTTGGGCCTCTCCACCACTGAAATCTTGAGGGATTTCAGTGGTGGAGATGGTGCCATAAAGTCCTAGAAAGGGGAGGGCCACCCCCTCTCCTTGATGTCCTTGAAAAGGGCAAGTTTTACCTCTTGAGAGAGCACCATGCTTGAGCATGTATTGAACATGTTTGAGTTGTTTTTCATGCTTATTATGCCATGTTTTAACTTGGTTTTAAGTTGGTTTTGGTCTCCTATGCATGCTTAGCATGGTTGCCTTGTAATGCCCTTTTATGCTCTAACATGTCTAGGTAGTATGCCTTAGTCTTTAACATGTTTTAGGCTTGCATTTGTGAAGATTTTGTGCTTATATTTCCATGTTTTAGGTCTGTCCATAAGTATTTTGGTCAATCTTAGCATGTTTAATATAGCCTCTTTGCATTCGGCTTGTTGGCCTTAAGAGTTTGGATGAGTAGCATGCCTTTGTTCGCATTGTTTTGATGGTTTGGAATCACCTAGCATGCTATTTCAGTCCATTTGGTGTGCTTGTATGCTTACCTTGCATGCTCCTTCGTGACTTCTTAAGCTTGTGTTATATGCTCCATGTTTAGGCCTTATTGCATGCCTTAGATTCCATGTCCCTTAGATGCCATCTAAGTGGTCCTTTGGGCCTAATTTGACATGCTAAAAATCTGTTTTGAGTTGTTAAGTGCATGCCATAATTGCCTTGCATAGGTGTAGTTCAATGCCCTATTGGCTTGCCTTAGCCTAAGACCATTTGCATGCTTTATTTGGCATGCTTTATCCCATGATTTGGCATCATGTTTAACATGAACTTTAGAGCTTAACTTGCATGCTAATTGTCCACGTTTGGTCCCTTCAAGTGTGCTTAAGAGTTGCCTTGCTTATGCCTTAGGTTTGGACCATAACACTTGCATGTGTGTGTGTGTGTTTAGTCTCCGTCTCTAGGCATTTTGGCCACTGATTTTAGAACTATTTGAGCTGCCTAAGTCATGTCTAAGACCATCATTTACTTGGTTTGCATGCTTGCCTTGCACGTTTGCTTGGATGCTTTGCATAAGTGTATTGCATTGTTCATGTTGCATGCTAGATAACATGCTTAGGATTGCACCACATTGACATGCATGCCAAGCCTCTTGAAGTGAAGTATGATGGAGGTTTGGCACCTTTGTTTGCTTGTTTACATTGCATGCATTTGAAATCAAAGTTGCATTCTTGGTTCTTAGGGCCATCATGCATGGAAATGCGCGATTGGTGGTCCGGGAATCGAGGCACATGCCCCTTTGAGTCAATAACATGATAAGGGATGTGTTTGGTGCATAAATGGCTTGAATTATATTGCCATGCATGTTGTTCCCTTCTGCTGCTGTGAGTTGCAGGTTCTGCAGGCATTAAGTGCCGGCCGGCATTATTTAGTGCCGACCGGCAGTCAACAAACAGCCGATGGCTTCTTTTTGTGCCGGTGGCCTCCTCCTTCAGCCGGTGGTGTCCTACCCCAGCCGGTGGTGATCCCCAGTGCCCTGAGAGGCACTCCTGGGATTTTGGCATTTTTCTGAGGAGGAGAGCAGAGGAAACAGAGGCACACTTGCACGACAGTGCGGTTCCGAGCCAGTCCCGAGCGCGCGCTGCTTTTGGCCCTCATCCCGAGGCGATTTACTGTTTGATTAGATTAATTATTTCATTTAATTAATTTAGTTAATTTGTAATATTTAATTAGCTAGAGTAGTTAGTTATTTATTCGGTTCTGTATTATTATTCGGTCCCTCCGAGTGAGGGCAAAATTGTAATAAGTGTGTGTGAGTGGTTGTATGCCTTCCAATCCCCATTTCTTTCTCCCTTTTATTTACCCGCTTATGTTGGTAGATTAGGGCATTTTAAATTAGCATACCTTATGCAATGCAATGCGTGCATTCATGCATTTGTTTACATGCACCGGGCTCGGTACATCATACAAACTGCATCGCACTTTCGATTTCTAAATTGAATACGTGCTACTCGCGCATTTCATATGCCATGATTAGGGTTAGCCGAGCCTGTTTAGATTACACTCCTGTATGTGATGCATTAGCCATTTAACATGAACTAGGACATGCATGTCTGCTAACTAGTTTCTTGTTTTGGCGCGGAGTACGATGTAAGTATTTTACGCTTTAGCATACCACATGCGTGTGAATGTCGCCATGACAGTATGCTTACCATGCGGCTAAGTGCTTACATGAGATAAACTGTTTGAATGCCTGTGGGTGGAGGTTGGATTGCGTGAGTTGGAACAGCTCATTGAAATCCGCATTTTAGCCTACTTGCGAGTAGCAAAAACCAACACGTTTTTCGAGACAAAACGGATATGCAATGTTTATTTCCAAATTAGGCAATCTAGTCTATACTTGTTTGCCGTGCGCATAACATAGTAATTCTAGGCTAATAATTGGAGTAAGGGCATGTAATGTTTTCAAAAACGGATATCATGGTTAGTAGAGGCCGGTCTTTGGACCGGGTGAAAGGGGGTGCTCATAGCTGACCTTCCCCAATCGTACCCAAGCTCCCGAGCCAAGACCACTTTGGTGATGACGGACATGTGGCCTTCGGCACCGAGTCAGGGTTTCCTAAATCTCCCCTTTTAAAATATTTAGGTGGCGACTCTGTAATCTGGCAAAGCAGTCCATGTTTGGCACTTCTTTTCAAAATCTGTTTTTCTTCAAAACGATTTGCCAGAGTTGGACTCTTTGGTTCAGATTTAGAACCGTGACAATTTGAGTCCTTTGAACTGTAGTGAACCCAATATGAACAGAACGGGAGTCATCCTCCCGGGGCGTTCGGGGACGTCTACAGTTTCTGGCGACTCTGCTGGGGATGTTTAGAGAGCTTGACTCGAACTCGTGATATCCTATTTTGACTACACTTATGTGTTTCTTTGCATTGCATGTGCATTGGTGCGCCTAGGACACCGTGTTGGCCATCTGCTATTCCTGAGCGGTTTGCTGGAGGCTTCTCTTGTCAAGGCATGTCCATAAGGCTGACCGGTTGCGGGCTCTGCCAGTATGGGAACACAAACCCCGGTTTTTACCGGGGCACCCTCTTTTGACCATTCGACCTAGTGCATATTCGGAATCCATAGTGACCATTCCAAACTAGGACAGGTTGCTTACCCGATGCTAAGTTGTTTGAAACCGCTGCGTGCATAGTGAAACCCTAGTTCCTGACAAAATAGGACAGGGAAACCCTACCCCAACATAGGGGTGCATTGGCTCTCTTTTTACCTGCTATGTGCTTTTAGCGTGTATCTCTACAAGGGGAACAAACATATCAGTTTGCAAGATTTGGGTATCCGGCCCGAGGGCACCGGTATCAGTGTTGTTGAGAATTAGCTGTGTATGCGGGTATTAGTTCAGTTTTGATAGTGACTCCGGGGAATAGTGTTCAGTAGTAGAGCGCAGTCGTCCGGCTACACCCGCATTTGATCTGCTTGGGGCTGAAATGCTGCTTGTTTTCCGTTTCAGTTCAGGGACTCGGGGGTTTGATCAGCTAGTGTCTTCTCCTTGCTGAGGCAGGACTGAACATGACGCAGAATTCAGAAGAAATTGTGGTCATGACGGCCGCGTTGAGTCAGGAAGTCACCCCACAGGATGAAACTGCTGTCAGCATACCGCATCCGCCTAGGTCGCCTGCCGCACATCCAATTTGGGCTCCTCAACTGTACCAGGCTCGTGAGCCTACTACTTTCGAACTAATGGGGATGATAGGTGACCTCCAAAGGTCTGTGACAGACCTCGCCTATGGAATGTCAGTTTCACCACCAGCTGCACCCTATGCCGGAAGCTTCGTACCCCAAGAGCCCCTGCTATTGGGTCGAATTGTCATCGAACTCAGCCAACCGGAGATGGCCTCCAACTATGGCGACGATGCATTAGACCAAGCTCTCGATCAGGCTGAGGCCAGAGACAGAGGCAAGATAAAGGCCGAGGCCGACCCCATTGAACAACTGCTGCGGGCAGTAGAGGCTTTGAAAGCCGGAGGAATGAACAAACAACAGATATCTGCAGTTATGTCCAAAGTTGTGGAGGACGTTTTCCCCACTCCGCCTGAGGGCAATTCCAGTCAATCAGAGAATCGGGATAGGCCCCGTCATGCCAAAACAGTTCTTTCCCCTTCCGGCCTTGCATTCGGAAGGGATAAAAAATCCAAGGCCGCACCCACCGATCCGTTTGCTAGTGCATCTAGCAAGAGTGCTCCAAAGTACCAGCCCCGAGGGCGCAGGGTCTTTCATGCTCTCTATATGCCATTGTCCAAGGCATTGCAGATCCTTGCCGAAAGGGGACACCTTAAGCCTCTGGAGCCGCGGGCCGCTCCCGAAGAATCTCCCTGATACCCATGATGCTTCCCTGTACTGTGCGTACCATCAACAGACTGGCCATGCCACTGATAATTGTTTCCGTCTTCGGCACGAGGTGCAAGATTCGATTGATAACGAAGTTATCCTCCCTCCCACTTCGGCAAAGTCCGTCACCACTCAGTTGTTGGATTTTGAAGATACAGATACCGCGAGTATGTAAGCAGAAGGTGAATCGCCTGTGGGCCGTGTTCGGTACATTTTTGAATATGGCATTTGGCACACATTTTTGGGCATCCGTGAATCTTGGCCTTGCACATTCTGACTTGGGTGTCGAGTCAGTCTTTTGTTTTGTCTTGAGTCTGTCTCATTGTTTTGAGTCAGTCCTTTTGTTTAAGGGTCTGTCTAATTGTAATGAGTCAGTCCCACTTTTGTATAAGAATACTAGGTGACTTCGGGGTTGTTGCCTCAAGCACCGTTTTGTAATTACTTCTTTTTTTTTTTTTTTTTGCTTTCTTTTTGGGTCCCCCTCCGCTGTGGAGCCAGTTTACACTCGGGGAAATCTGAATGAAACAGCCGTGGCTACTGTGCTTCCATGTTTATTGATTGTATTGGGCTAGTTGTGCCAGAGAATTCGAATGAGGTGACAACACATTCTGCCTGCTCTTTTGTGCCTTAAAAATTATTGCTTTGACTTAAGTTTTTCGAAACCTTCTGGGCACTGCGGTGAAAACGAAGAGGAAGAAATTTCTCGGGTTTTACAAAGTTTTGATCATTTCGAAAGAAAGAAAGGCGTGCTAAGCCCTTAATGAATGAAATCATGCTTGTCGACGTAAGTACTGAGAAGGATCCTGGTTTGATCCAGACTGGTTCCACACTATCTTCTGCGCGAGCGATTTGTTGCCTTCTTAAAAACTATCAAAAAATGTTTTGTGCGGTCTTGCAAAGACCTGTGTGGAATCGCTCTTGAGATTGCGCAGCTTAGGATCGCTCTCAGCCTCAAGGCTCCACCCCTCCTTTCCAAACCATGGACCAGCATCCAGAGTATTCGATGGTTGGCTATCAATGCAAGGCCTGTGAGGCCAGACTCGAAGCAGCTCTCGAGCAAGAGGCACCGTAATCGGAGCAAAAGATTAGATTTCACCAAAAGAAGTTTGCAAAGCAACCATGATGGAATCTCCTGCAAAGCACTGCAACAGTCATTCTCCCGGAAAAGGGGAGGCTTCAATCTCAAAACCATTTAACATGGATTTGTTATACTTTTACCCTTTGAGAGGCTCGCTGGGCCGAAAACCCGAAAGGGCGACCCAGGCAAAAGTTAGAGCGAGACAAGAAAAATGTATATACCAAAATGCAAAAGAAAAAATGCAAAGATGCAAAAAAAAAAATGCAAAAAAGAAAGAAAAGAAAAATGCAAAAAAGAAGAAGAAAAAGGAATGAAAAGAATAGAAAAAGAGAAAAGAAAGAAAAACAAAGCTCGCAAGGTCGAAAACCTGCAACAGGCGCCTTGGCAAAAGTAAGAGCCTGAAAATAGTGAAGGTTAAAATACCCGAGTGTACCTTAACCCCGAACTACGTAAGGCTTGATTCCCATGTTTGGGATACGTAGGCAACTTCATCCTGAAGTCCAGCCCCCAACGCTTCCATAGCGTCTCAGTCCATGTAATGGTTTTGATTACCCATGCTTCCTCCGAATCCGATGTCTCGGTTGCAACAATTGGAGCTGCATGATCGACTCTTCTTCTGGAACCCAGTCACCAACGCTTTCAAGGCGACTGTGGTCCATATATTGTTTGTGGCTGTCCTTCGTCCTCTCCGTACCTGAGAGCCCGGTCGAGCTCAATCATCAATAGGCATGCCGCGGCATCATCCAAACAAGGGGCAACTTTTCGTTGCCATCTATTGCCAAAGTTGCCCTCAGTCGTCATCCAAACTAGGGGCAACTTTCCGTTACCCTTCCTCTCCCCCTTTTGAGCCAGGGGCAATTTTCCAAATTGCCTCCGATCCGAGGTTGCGCATCTCGATGGTGAGTTCCGTGCTCGTTGCGCATCGACTGTATGCAAAAATAGTTTTTGAAAATTTTACTGAGGTTGGCTAGTTCCTCGAAAACTATTTCATTCTCCAAATTGGACCATGTTTGGACCCAAAAGGAAAACTTTCAGTGCTTGCAACCTGACTTGCATGATTTTCAAATCAAAAATTGCCCAAGCACGCTAATCTGGCGTTCATTTTGATCAAAACTGTTTTTCTTTTAAAAAAAAAAAAAAAAAAAAAAAACAACAACAACAAAGAATGGTCAGAGTAATGAACCAGGGGCACAGTTGAGCCAGGTATCCTGTCTTCCCCCTACCGTCAGCACGCATTTGCCAGAAAGGCGCTCTATCTACCAGAAGGAATAGCCGCGAGCTAGTTGTATCGGGCATGAATCCGCCACTTCCTATTCATCTATCAACCACTTAGGGGAGGGATGGAAAATAAGAGAATAAAGAATAGAGAGGTGTAAGCCGAGAGAAAAGTGAGAAGAAGGTCTTGTGAGAAAAACCGAGCTCGAGGGCCGAGTGACGCGAGAATCACAAATCAGAGAGGGTGGGAAACCTGCCCGGAAGAATTGGCTCCTCAAGATCTTTTGTTTTCAAACACGTCTGTGTCGTGTCTTTTGGTTTGTTAGTCTCAACTTAGTCTTGAGTCTTTTTCGAGTGTGTCTCGTTGTGTTTAGGTCGTGTGCCTTTTACTTTCTGTACTTGAGTTCTCCGGCGGTGTCCAGTTGTAGGCTCGATACCCAGGTTAAAAAACCTCTCTTTACCTCAAAATCGTCTGTGCTCAGAATGCCACTCTCTACATCCGTGCAAAGCAAGAGAAGGAAAGGGAAAATTTGGGACATCCGAGTGTGTTTCAACTGCAACCGTGTCAGCTTTGTGATCTGTCTCATCAGATTGGGGCTATCTGTTCAGAGTTTGCTGTGTGCAGAATGAACCGAATACTGAGTTATGGGCTAAATGCAGATCAATCCCCAGTAGATTAGTCCTCAGCAGAGTATGGGCTGTATGTTCGGATTGAGCAGTGGTTTGTATGAGCTGTTTTGCTGTTTAGTTGGTTGGTTATTTGATTATTACAGTGCAAGTGTTCAATTGTCAGACAACAGATCAATGTCATTTACATTTGAGGTGTAATATGATGCAATGCAGTGTGAAGTATGAAATATGCATATATATACAAATGTAATATTCTTTTCAAACAAAAGTTCGTTTCATATCATCTTTTTCGAATACATAGTTTGAGAAAAGCAAAAAACCTGCCTGCGGCAGTACATAGTACTCTATCTACCAAAAGAGAAAAGTACAAGAAAAGAAATAAAGAAAAGAAGCAGCAAAATCATCATCATCAGCAGCAGGCCTCACGCCTGAGGATCAGTCCTCGCCCTCTTCCTGGGCAAAAAGCACAGGAGCATCGTCGGAGCTGTCACTGTCGGAGCCCGAGCCCGAGCTATCCCCGGCCTCCTCCGCAAATGACTCCGTCCCCGCCTCCGACTCACCATCTCCTGGCCAGTGGAGTGTGCGCTGCTCCACGGGCCCGTCCCCCTCTAGCTGCGGGATGGCAGGATATCTGCCATCCCGAGTAGAGAGGGGAGGCCCAGCTGGAGCAGCGCCACCCACTGGAGGGATCGGGAAAGGAGGCTGAAAATACAAAGAACAAACACATCAGAAAACTGTGAGCAGCTTATTAGTACAGAATGCAGTGTATGAGTACAGTGTGTGAATGCCGTGAGCAGTTTATCAATACAGAATGCAGTGTATGAGTACAGTGTGTGAATGCCGTGAGCAGCTTATTAGTACAGAATGCAGTGTATGAGTACAGTGTGTGAATGCTGGAAACAGTGAATCAGTGCAGAATGCAGTGTATAAGTGCAGTGTATAAGTACATTATATGAAAGCCGTGAGCAGTTTATCAAATTTTTGTGCAGTGTAGCAGATTGTGCGAAACAGAGTATGATTTGAGACTGTGGTCAGTAGAACATACCGGCAGGCTGTAGACGGCCAAAGCGTCGAGAGTCCGCTGCAGCATCCCCATCAGGGAGGCATTCAGCTCCACAGACTGACGGGTATACTCGGAGGAAGCCTGCAAAAGTATTAAATACATCAGTATTCTGTGGGATATCTGAATGAACTGAAATGAAATAACAATGCAAGATGCAGAAATAAAGTAATACATACCGGAGGCAAGTCAGGAATACCAGCCAACTCATGACCAGCCGGGGGGGGAGCAAAAGGGATCTGGTAGGTCTCCCCACTCTGCCCCCTATAAGTCAACATGGTAGGCAGAGCGGGCCAGCCCGTCCCTCGTCCCCTCTGCACTCCCTTCCTGCCGCGAGCTCGAGCCCTCTGTGACGACCCCACTCCTGCTCCTGCCTCTGCCCGGGCCGCTGGCGCCGCAGATCTCGCTGGATCAGCTCGGGAGCCCCTGCTCAAAGGCTGCATCAAGAAGGTCCGGACGTACTCTGAGTAGTCGCCCTCGCCCCTGTCGGCATCTACGTCCACGGCCCAGCCAAGGGTGTAGTCCTCCATCTGCTGGAAGCTGTACCCCTCAGTCTCCTCATGCGCTCGGGAGGAAGGATCGGAACTATCTGCTCCGGCAACCCTAGGGTCTGGCGTATGAAACGCTCACCCAGGTACCAGGCCCGACAGACCGGGCCCTCCAGCAAAATCCGGTAACGCGAGGTCTCGATCGCGCCGGCATACCGATCTCGTATCACCGCTGGTAGTGGAGCCCACGGCTGCCAGGTGACCTGAAATGAAATACAGTTGATTATCTACTGATATAGAAATGTACGCTTGAAAGCGAAGCTTAAACGGACTGTAAGTAAAACATACCTCGGTGGGGGTGATGGTGTCGAAGAAATGGCGGAAGAAGCTAAAAGTGTCCCGGGGCCTCCGGGCGCATCGCCCGTCGTAACGGCGAGAGAAGGGGACGACTAGAGGGGTCTCCGCCTCCGGCACTGGCTCTAGTCTGGGGGAAGTAGGCGTACACCCACAGCTGCAAAACAGATGTCAGTATGACTATCAGATCAAGCAGGATGCAGAATAAAGCAGAAATAACGGAGCCGTGTGTTGTGTATTGTGTTGTGCAGAGTGTACAGCGTGAACAGTGTGCAGCCAGTGTAAAGCGGAGTGTGTGTGTGCCGTGTGTACAATATACAGACTACAGTGTATGCATCGTGCAGAATACAGAAAGTATAGAGCAGAAATGTAAAGCAGAGGAGAAGACGTACCTCCCAGGCTCGCCAGTAGCCTTCTAGCAGCTGTCCACTGCCACGAGAGACTGAGCTCATATAACCGTAAAGGGTGGCCAAAGCCGCGCCCCCCCAGTCATACTGCACAATCCTCTCGACGTCCACCAAAGCGCTGAGCAGGCAGAGGGGCACTGTGTTCGCCCGGTCGGCAAACAGGGTGGTCCCCAGCAAGAACATGAGGAAGCCGCGTGCATATCTCTCAGCGGCCTCCTGGGTCATCGGCGCTGCGTCCGCCAGCACGGTCTGCACTCAGAACTGCACCTCGAACCAGCAGTAGCGGACGAACCCTGGACGAACAAGTGGCGGCGCCTCGCCGAGCAAGTGAATCTGAGCGGCAATCCACTCATCCATGTCTGTATCGAAGGGGATCGGATCACCCCCCACCCCGATGCCGGTGAGCATCGAGAAGTCGTAAGGGGTCATCGTCATGTCCCCAGTCGCTGATAAGTGAAATGAATTGGTGGTGTCCCACCACCTCTCTGCCAGGGCGGCAAGAAGAGGTCTGCAAGCAGAGAGCCTGGAGAGTCCCCTGCAGAAGGTGCCAAAGCCGGCCCGATCTACAATACGGCTAACGGCGTCAGGCAGCTCGGCGTACCAATCGCTAGCGGTGACGTTCCCATACCCGCGGAGAGTATGGGAGTCTCCCTGTAGTCAAGAAATTGCAAAGCCATATAAAGATATGCAGTCGATACAAATCTGGTATGCGTACAGATTTTAAAAAAAACAGAAACCGGGTACCGGTGTGCTTACAGTAAACTACAAGCGCGTGATGCGTCAGTGTGTTTTAGATGCTCCAATGTAAACTTGGTGCATGTGTACACATTTTTCAGATTCAAGCAGATATCGGGTTTCAGCGTACCAGTGGGTGGGCTACGGCCTGTGATATGTCAGTGCTCCTATGAGGATCAGTGTAAACAGCATGTGTGCGTGTTTTTCAAAGTTCAAATAGAAGCCAGGTCTCGGTATGTTTCAGTGAACTACAACGTGTGATGTGTCCGCGTGTTGGTGTAGTTTTGTGCAAATCTAGCATGCGTGCGAGTTTTCAGATTCAAATAAGCACCGGGTATCGGCGAATTGGCAGTGCAATGTGTGCCGTGTGTTTGGGTGATTCAGACTAGTGCAGTGTGTGTGCATGTGCGTCGGTCCTAAACAGATGTCAGTTATGAGTTTGTCTACAATCGACTACAATACAGTACATCAGAACTAAACAAATAATGGGTTCGGTTAGCTACGGCAGTTGACAGGAAATCCTACATTACAGAAAATAAAGCAAAGATAAGGGTGTTACCTCGGAGGCGCCAAAGGACAAATGAGTGGTCGGCTCGCGCAGCAGAAGCTCCGGGTCCAAAGCCCTGTCGAAGCCGCGGAAGTGGCGGAGTCCGTCTGGCGGAAGCACGTGGATGGCCGGCTGGTAGGTCGCCGGGTCGAAGGGGCGCTCGCTCAGTGGCAGGAGCTCGACCCCGGGATCCATCTCGTGGTCCGGGGGAGTCCCGACGTGTGGAATATCATCGGCGATAGCAATGGAGATGAGAAAAATAGCCGGAAGAAGAAAAATGGGCCGGAATGCGAAAGTCAACTGGGAAGTCAACCCCGAGGAGGTCGGAAATGGCCGGAAGGCCGGAAGAGGAAAATGCACGGAAATGTAGAGAATATCGAGGGGAACAAGTCCCGAAAAGGCGGAAATGGCGAAAAATACACCGAAACGAAGTTTTTGTTCGGTCGAAAATGTCCAAAACGCGAAGAATATCGCGAATCCGACGAGAAAATGGGCGTGAAACGCGGAGAAATCGGCGAGAAATCGAAAGGAAAACACTCTAGAGAGAGAGAGGAGGAGTTTTCGGCGGTGTGGAAGTAAGAAAATAGGGTTTAGGTGCCCTATTTTATAACACCCGTGGCAAATTGGCAAAACTGCCCCCGATCAAGCATTTTCTGCCGGTCGGCACTTTTTTGTGCCGGTCGGCACCTTTTTGTGCCGATGGATGAGTTTAGGCAGCCGGTGGAAGCCGGTGATCACCCCACCCAGCCGATGGTGTTCCCAAGGCCTTGTTTAGGCCAAGTGAGGAGTTCTTGGGTCTCCATAGATCAATAAAGTACAAGAAAATGCATCCCCGATGCTCAACCGGCCTCCGTTTTGACTTCGGACCGTCTCTACTGTGCGTGACGCTCAAATTCAAGCGAAGATTGTATCCTTTTGTATCCTTTTGTCTTTTATATGATTCAAAAGTTACCCCGTGTGCGTTGCATGCATCCATCACATTGTCCGGCGCATTGTATCGCGCCATCTTGCACATCCCTTGGGATTTGCATTTCATTGCATCTCGAGGTACGTGTGCCTCATTTTGCATTTCATTGCATCTCGAGGTACGTGTGCCTCATTTTGCATTTCATTGCATCTTGAGGTACGTGTGCCTCGTTTTGCATTCCATTTTCCATCAAATGAGGTATGTGTGCCTCATTTTGCATTTCATTGCATCTCGAGGTACGTGTGCCTCATTTTGCATTTCATTGCATCTCGAGGTACGTGTGCCTCATTTTGCATTTCATTGCATCTTGAGGTACGTGTGCCTCGTTTTGCATTCCATTTTCCATCAAATGAGGTATGTGTGCCTCATTTTGCATTTCATTGCATCTTGAGGTACGTATGCCTCGTTTTGCATTCCATTTTCCATCAGATGAGGTATGTGTGCCTCATTTTACATTTCATTGCATCTTGAGGTACGTGTGCCTCGTTTTGCATTTCATTTTCCATCGAATGAGGTATGTGTGCCTCATTTTGCATTTCATCGCGTCTCGAGGCACGTGTACCTCATTGCACTTCATTTTCCATCCTTTGAGGCACGCGCACCTCCTCGCACGCGCGTCTCGTTTGCCCCATTTGCATCCGCATGCGTGTCTCATTCGCATCACACTCACTTAGAGTGTTGTGTAATCGTTGCCCCCTGGTCTGGCGAGACCTTAAACACGCACGGTCTAGGAGACCTTAAATCCTTTGAAGGTGCAATTCCTTCGGTGTTTGTCGTGCCCGAACGACTTTCGGTGGTCTGGTAAAACCACCTGTCTGGGTTTGCGGTAAGTTCCTAGAAGACCAACTGGGGCGGTGAAAACTAGAGTTTAAACGGCTTATGCATAGAACGCAAAGGTTCGGAATTTCCGAGACTAAAGTCTGGTTTAAATACCCAGGGGGTGTACCCTCGGCTTGAAATCTGTATGGAAGCCCCATAGGTTGAGGCGGCGTGTTTACGCCTCAATTCTGGATACTGAACCGACCTAGTATATCGCCTTGTTGGTAAGATAGGGAAAGCTGCAATCGTAGCCATTGCATCATAGTGCATTGTCATGCATCATTGTAAATACTGCATATGTCATGCATTTAAAAAAAAAAAGAAAAAACCCATGCATATGTCCGGCATTTCATTGTAATATAGTGTATATGTCATGCATTTTCTGTAAAACATCCATATCCATTGCATTGTAGCTTGCATGCATCCATTGCATCACCTCCATCTATGGCTTGCACCTTTCCTTGTTGAGCTTGGTCTGGTATGTGCCCATATTTTTCGTGTCGAAACACAGTTGTCGAGCTTTTGTGTCCGAGCCTTGAGGGTAGCGGCACCGCTTCTGTGTTAGATACGGTTTGTGTGCGTACATGCCTTTCCTAGGCAAGATACGGTTTGGCCCGCGTGCCGTATCCATTGTATCCATATCCATTGCATTGTAGCTTGCATGCATCCATTGCATCACCTCCATCTATGGCTTGCACCTTTCCTTGTTGAGCTTGGTCTGGTATGTGCCCATATTTTTCGTGTCGAAACACAGTTGTCGAGCTTTTGTGTCCGAGCCTTGAGGGTAGCGGCACCGCTTCTGTGTTAGATACGGTTTGTATGCGTACATGCCTTTCCTAGGCAAAATACGGTTTGGCCCGCGTGCCGTATCCATTGTATCCATTTCCATTACATTGTAGTGTAGTCATTGCGTCCGGCATTAGGATCATTATTCTCCCCCCCAGCGGGTCGTTTCCCCACTTATGTCATTCCACCCAATACTTGTTCTTGTGTCCGTGCGAAGTACTCATAGATCAGACATCGTTCTATGGGAGACGGACTTGTCACCCCCATCAATCTATTTGACATTTGTGCGGTTTCGAACCATTCCGGTTTGAATCAAGATTCAATTGCCCTGCATATAGTTTGCCTTGCATATAGTTTCAGTTGCATTGCATTTTCATTTACGTTATTCATACATTGTTTTGTACATATTGCATATGATCTTGCATTCATTTTGCATGACATGCATATTGCTAACAATATTGTACCTGTTAAGTTTGCTTTCTTTACAGGCACGATATTGTATGTACGGTTCATTTGAGGCCGGTGCAACCGGACGAGCCGCACAGGTATTGTATCCTCCGCGTGAGACGTTTTGAGAATTCCATAATTCTCTTACATCCTTTCTGCATTGTAGTGTAGATTGGCGTATGCTAGCTTATAACTGTTGTATGCGTGCTTCATTACAGCTTCCTTTGCATGATCATAAGTTATGCTCGGCTTATTGCATTGTCTTGCATTTTGCCCCTGCCTTCGGGCGCATACCTTATCTGCGGCTTGTATGCCTGTGCTTGAACTACGCTGGTTTGATTCCTAAAGGGATACGTAGGCAGCTTGCGAGTTCAACCATTTGCGCTTTGTATGTTTGTCCAAGCCTTCGGCCTTGTCAAAAATGGGTCGTCTCTGGACTTTGACATTCACTCCCGTCATTATTATGACTTTCGAGTTCTGTCAAAGAGGGGCAACTGTAGACACCCCATTTTTGACCGTCCTCAAGACTTGGACGTCACCGCCTGAACATTCGGTGATTATCCATGTTTGTGTTCGTTTGGAGTTCCCGGAGTTCTCGGCTCGCGCGCCTTGCCTCAGGACCTCCGAACTTGACTGTTTTGTGTCTGGTTTTACACCAAACACTTGTGCTTTGCCTTTGAGGGGCAGGGACTGCCTTATGAGGCATCCCCACATACCACCGGCTGTGGCTAGAGGCCACCGGCTGGCTGGTGTTGCCACCGGCACTATTTTGTGCCGGTCGGCACTCTTTTTGGCAAAATGACCATTTTGCCCTGCCGACTGCTTTACAGCTGCTTTATGAGATATTTTTAGACAGCTGTTTAGCTCTGGTTTCCCCTCCAGACATGTGTATGGAGGGATGAGCCCTTGGATGACTTAGTTTGTAAGTCTTTGTTGCCTATAAGGAGAAGCTCTCTTCTCTTGGCTCAAGGGTTAGCAAATTTAGAGAGTTAGAGAGAAAAAGAAAGAGAGAAGCTCTGGTTTTTCTAGGGTTTGAGTTGCATACACCTTCTATCTCTATCCTTCTCTTGTGTGTCTAGGTGTTTTGTGCCTTACTATTGCACACAAACACCTAGTGTTTCACCTTCTCCTTGCAACTGAGGTTCTAAGGGCTGGTTTTTGAAGTTTTTGATAGATTTTGAGCCTAAGGAAGCATCAACTACATCTTTGTCAAAGAGGTCAACAAGGGTGAGACACTAACCCTCTTTTTACCGCATTTTTGTACCTTATTTTTACATAGTTTAAAACAGTTTTTGGGCTTAGTGTTTGGCACATAAAAGTTCTGATTTTTGACCCTCTTTATTGTATATTAAGAGCGTTTTGTGGTTTGGGGAGGTTTGACCCCCTTTAGACCTTGAAAAGGGTCCCTTTTTGTGCTATTTTGGAGAGATCCGGGACTTGTGTGTTTGGGCCTCTCCACCACTGAAATCTTGAGGGATTTCAGTGGTGGAGATGGTGCCATAAAGTCCTAGAAAGGGGAGGGCCACCCCCTCTCCTTGATGTCCTTGAAAAGGGCAAGTTTTACCTCTTGAGAGAGCACCATGCTTGAGCATGTATTGAACATGTTTGAGTTGTTTTTCATGCTTATTATGCCATGTTTTAACTTGGTTTAAGTTGGTTTTGGTCTCCTATGCATGCTTAGCATGGTTGCCTTGTAATGCCCTTTATGCTCTAACATGTCTAGGTAGTATGCCTTAGTCTTTAACATGTTTTAGGCTTGCATTTGTGAAGATTTTGTGCTTATATTTCCATGTTTTAGGTCTGTCCATAAGTATTTTGGTCAATCTTAGCATGTTTAATATAGCCTCTTTGCATTCGGCTTGTTGGCCTTAAGAGTTTGGATGAGTAGCATGCCTTTGTTCGCATTGTTTTGATGGTTTGGAATCACCTAGCATGCTATTTCAGTCCATTTGGTGTGCTTGTATGCTTACCTTGCATGCTCCTTCGTGACTTCTTAAGCTTGTGTTATATGCTCCATGTTTAGGCCTTATTGCATGCCTTAGATTCCATGTCCCTTAGATGCCATCTAAGTGGTCCTTTGGGCCTAATTTGACATGCTAAAAATCTGTTTTGAGTTGTTAAGTGCATGCCATAATTGCCTTGCATAGGTGTAGTTCAATGCCCTATTGGCTTGCCTTAGCCTAAGACCATTTGCATGCTTTATTTGGCATGCTTTATCCCATGATTTGGCATCATGTTTAACATGAACTTTAGAGCTTAACTTGCATGCTAATTGTCCACGTTTGGTCCCTTCAAGTGTGCTTAAGAGTTGCCTTGCTTATGCCTTAGGTTTGGACCATAACACTTGCATGTGTGTGTGTGTGTTTAGTCTCCGTCTCTAGGCATTTTGGCCACTGATTTTAGGACTATTTGAGCTGCCTAAGTCATGTCTAAGACCATCATTTACTTGGTTTGCATGCTTGCCTTGCACGTTTGCTTGGATGCTTTGCATAAGTGTATTGCATTGTTCATGTTGCATGCTAGATAACATGCTTAGGATTGCACCACATTGACATGCATGCCAAGCCTCTTGAAGTGAAGTATGATGGAGGTTTGGCACCTTTGTTTGCTTGTTTACATTGCATGCATTTGAAATCAAAGTTGCATTCTTGGTTCTTAGGGCCATCATGCATGGAAATGCGCAATTAGTGGTCCGGGAATCGAGGCACATGCCCCTTTGAGTCAATAACATGATAAGGGATGTGTTTGGTGCATAAATGGCTTGAATTATATTGCCATGCATGTTGTTCCTTCTGCTGCTGTGAGTTGCAGGTTCTGCAGGCATTAAGTGCCGGCCGGCATTATTTAGTGCCGACCGGCAGTCAACAAACAGCCGATGGCTTCTTTTTGTGCCGGTGGCCTCCTCCTTCAGCCGGTGGTGTCCTACCCCAGCCGGTGGTGATCCCCAGTGCCCTGAGAGGCACTCCTGGGATTTTGGCATTTTTCTGAGGAGGAGAGCAGAGGAAACAGAGGCACACTTGCACGGCAGTGCGGTTCCGAGCCAGTCCCGAGCGCGCGCTGCTTTTGGCCCTCATCCTGAGGCGATTTACTGTTTGATTAGATTAATTATTTCATTTAATTAATTTAGTTAATTTGTAATATTTAATTAGCTAGAGTAGTTAGTTATTTATTCGGTTCTGTATTATTATTCGGTCCCTCCGAGTGAGGGCAAAATTGTAATAAGTGTGTGTGAGTGGTTGTATGCCTTCCAATCCCCATTTCTTTCTCCCTTTTATTTACCCGCTTATGTTGGTAGATTAGGGCATTTTAAATTAGCATACCTTATGCAATGCATGCGTGCATTCATGCATTTGTTTACATGCACCGGGCTCAGTACATCATACAAACTGCATCGCACTTTCGATTTCTAAATTGAATACGTGCTACTCGCGCATTTCATATGCCATGATTAGGGTTAGCCGAGCCTGTTTAGATTACACTCCTGTATGTGATGCATTAGCCATTTAACATGAACTAGGACATGCATGTCTGCTAACTAGTTTCTTGTTTTGGCGCGGAGTACGATGTAAGTATTTTACGCTTTAGCATACCACATGCGTGTGAATGTCGCCATGACAGTATGCTTACCATGCGGCTAAGTGCTTACATGAGATAAACTGTTTGAATGCCTGTGGGTGGAGGTTGGATTGCGTGAGTTGGAACAGCTCATTGAAATCCGCATTTTAGCCTACTTGCGAGTAGCAAAAACCAACACGTTTTTCGAGACAAAACGGATATGCAATGTTTATTTCCAAATTAGGCAATCTAGTCTATACTTGTTTGCCGTGCGCATAACATAGTAATTCTAGGCTAATAATTGGAGTAAGAGCATGTAATGTTTTCAAAAACGGATATCATGGTTAGTAGAGGCCGGTCTTTGGACCGGGCGAAAGGGGTGCTCATAGCTGACCTTCCCCAATCGTACCTAAGCTCCCGAGCCAAGACCACTTTGGTGATGACGGACATGTGGCCTTCGGCACCGAGTCAGGGTTTCCTAAATCTCCCCTTTTAAAATATTTAGGTGGCGACTCTGTAATCTGGCAAAGCAGTCCATGTTTGGCACTTCTTTTTAAAATCTGTTTTTCTTCAAAACGATTTGCCAGAGTTGGACTCTTTGGTTCAGATTTAGAACCGTGACAATTTGAGTCCTTTGAACTGTAGTGAACCCAATATGAACAGAACGGGAGTCATCCTCCCGGGGCGTTCGGGGACGTCTACAATGGGCCTGACCAGATTACAAAAGCTATCTCTCTTTGGTCGGACCATGTTAGGAATAGTGGCCATATGGTATGCGAAGCTAGAGGATTCTGTTAAGCAGAACTGGGAGGAAATGGCTGACGCCTTTATTGCTTAGTACTCGTAAAACACACAAATCGAGGTCACAACTCGTGATCTTGAGGCAACGCGCTAGGAGCCAAAGGAGGGCTTTTTAGAATTTTGACGAGGTGGAAGGCTAAGGCTTCAATGATGACCACAAGGCCTTCTGAGAAAGATCAGATAAGGATGGTAGTCCGCAATCTGCACGGGAAGTTGTTGCAGAAAATGATCGTCTTACCTCTGTTCACGTTTACCGAGCTCCACGAGATGAGGGTTCAGATCGATGACGCCATGAAACAAGGGCTGATTATAGATGAGAAAGAGCAGGCAAAAAGGCCTTTTGTACGCAGTTCCAATGCTACCACTAGTGGTATCATAGCTATAAGGCTGTCAGATGTGAGTGTTGTCACCACCATAACCAAGACCGCTAATCCCTTTGCCAACACAGCTCCACAAACTTCAGCCAACCCTACCTGATCCCATAGGACCTTCACCCAACTCTACATGACCCTATCTGAAGCCATAAAGGTGTTGGTCAAAAAGGGCATCTCAAACCATTAGAGCCTCGGCCACTACTTGATCCTCTTCCACCCAAACACAACCCAGCAAAGTATTGTGCGTTTCACCAACAGCGTGGTCATGATACCGACCAATGCTTCTGACTGCGTCATGAGATTCAAGACCTCATTGACAACAAGGTGATTGCACCATCCTAGAAACCAAATGTAACTACAAACCCTCTCCCAGCCCACAATCAAGTCTCCCCACCTCAAAATTTAACTTAATCCATACACTGGCCATCCCTTACGACCCCAGCATATATATTACCCCTTCCCACTTACCAAGACCGACAGTGTTCATTCCTGAAAGCACAGATTTATGCATGATGGACACGTCTGCACTTCAACCTAAGCCTGTGGTGGTGCAGTTGCAGTAGAAGAGAGGCTGGTCTTAGAGAAAAGTATGAGTCTGTTGCCGGAGAGCTCTGAGGACTTGCCTAAAGAGATGTACAATCGGAGCTGCTACATTGTGCCGATTGATCAAGTCAAGCCAGAATTGGTGTTGCCAACTATAGTGGAGGTTAATGTGGTTAGGGACGATGGCTCGAGCCAAGGGTTGGATGATCTGGCAGAAATAGAGGAGGATTTAAACAACCTACAGTTCTTTGACGAACAAGATCAAGGAGATGTGCAGATTGGCTAGTTTGATTTAAATGGATCAACTGACAACTCTGGGTGGTTAAGGAATGAGCCGAATAGGGAGAAAGGAATTGAAATGAAACTGGAGAAAAAGGAAGCAGGAATTGCTGTAGTGCTAGAAAGGCTAATGAAAAGGGAAAACTGCCGAAGAACGCCAGCTTGGAAAATTCAGCTCAGGAACTGGGCGCTATGAGCACTGTGGACACAAAATAGGAAGCTGCGTTGAAGTAGTTTGAACAAAAGAGAGTTAAAGACAACCAGGAAGCTATAATGGCCCAATACCCTGCGGGGGATACTTATGATATAAAAGTGATCCGAACGGAGCCGGACAACTGTTTATCGGCTGCTGGAGGTGTATGGTGGGATGATACGGATTTGCATTTGGCCCACACCGATGAAGATTGGGGTAAGTGCCTTCCAGACAAGACGTGGTACGCTGAAGAAATTGACCACATGACAAGAAGTGGGAGGTATTTTAAGCCACCGCACTTAGATCAAACTGAGGCATCTGGGAAAGATAGAGAGGCTGAGAAACAAAAAGAGAAATAGCTAGAAGAAGAGGCAGTGTTGAAGCAGCTTAAGAAAATTCAAGCTGACATCTCAATCTAGGGTCTTCTCATGGCCTCCCGGGTACATCGACAGTCAGTGTTGTCAGCAATAGACAAGGCTAAATTGTCCATTAACACTACCCCTGAACAGCTTGTGGGATTGGTCTTCCCAGGTGGTGTCGGGCCAACCCTAACCTTTTCTGACAAAGTACTGCCGCTGGAAGGCTCAACTCATAACAAACCCTTGTACATATTTGTTGAGTGCAGGGAAAAATGGGTACCGGTGGTGTTGATAGACACCGGTTCGGCTATCAATGTTTGTCCTTCTCACATAGCTTATGCCATCAGCCTTAGATAGGCAGACTTTGTGCCCATGGCCTAGCTTAGCAAGATGTTGAGTCTCATGTCCTCGATGTACCGGCCACTTTTAACTTACTGCTAGGGAGGCCCTGGCTGCATCATGTGAATGTTGTCTCCACCACCCTCCACCAAATGTTGAAATACCCTCACGGAAAAGGAGTGGCGATTGTTTTCGGGAATTCATCCCTTCACCCACCGCCACAAGTAACTACACCCGTGTTAGAGATCGCTCATGGCGAGGAGGATGTATTCCTCTTAGGGTTCACCTTGGCTAAGGCCCGGGTAGTGCAGACCATTTTGGCCACTGATAAGGGCATGTATGTCAGTGCCCAATCAATCTATTTCGTGAACAAACTGCAGCGTGTGCCAGGAATGGGACTTGGAAGAAGTGGTTGGAAAGGTGTCATTGCATTAACAAACGTACGTACAATCCACATGCCTTTGGTTTGGGTTATCTACCTACCAAAGAGGACTAGATCAAGAAATGAGAAGAAATCAGAAGGAAAGTCAGAGCCAAACAAGCTGGGAAACACTATGAGCTCAAACACAGGCCAATCTAGGGAACGCTAAATGGCCACTTCGTTTTGGGGGGAGAAGATTTCCCCTTTTGTGGCTTTCCCGAGCCCTGGATGAATTCCATGAAGCAACGTGTCCCCGGATTTGAAATATTCTTCGACCTGCAGCTACAAGATAGTGATGCTGAGGAAAAGATTGAACCAAGTATTGAAGCTGAAAAGAGCATGGAAAATGACTCAGACAACAATGAGTTTGGAGTAGGGGTAGCACTGGTATGTCTCTTTATAGATCTTGCGGCTGACTCAGAGAACATGGAGGATAACCTTACCATCTCCATGATTGGAGAACAACTAGGTGTGAACCCAACCAGTAGCATTTTGGATGCATTAGAGGCACCATCTCTTACTTGGTAGTTGGAGGAGGGCTACCTGTCTAGTTCTGAGTCGAGTGATGAGCTAGAATCTGATTCCATTGAGTTGTGGATTCAGAATCAAATTCCAGTCCTTTCTGATTCTGAGTCTTGTATTCCTGGGGGTGATAACCCAAATACCAAGGTCTTGTCCAGGTCTTCCTTTTTCTTTTGTTTTTGAGTCGGTTGTAACTGAGATCTGGATCTTATGAATGAGAATGCTGCCGATTCTGAGTATTTCTCTGTGCCACTTATTTATTATATTAACCAAGATTTTCATAAATTTAATGAAAATGAAGAGAAGGAATTCCTCTGGTTTTGAAAAACCAAATTAATCAATAGGAGGAGAGGTTTGCTAAAACCATGTGCTGATGAAATCATTGCTATTAATGTGGGTACTGAGAATGATCCGCGTCTGGTCGAGATTGGGTCCACGTTGTCTTCGGAGGAGCACGAGCGCTTAGTCGCTTTATTAAAAGATTTCAAAGATGTTTTTGCACAGTCCTACGAAGACATGCCCGGAATCGATCCTGAGATTGTACAGCATCGGATCCCTCTTAACCCCGAGGCCCGACCATTCAAGCAGAAGTTGCGTAGAATCCATCAGGATTGGGCGCTGAAAATCAAAGAAGAGGTCACCAAGTAGATCGATGCAGGTTACTTGTTAGTATCTAAATATCTAACTTGGTTGGCCAACATTGTCCTAGTGCCGAAAAAGGATGGTAGAATCCGCGTATGTGTAGACTTTTGGGATTTGAACAGCGCTAGTCCGAAGGATGACTTTCCTCTACCGCACATAGATGAGTTAGTGGATTTCATTGTGGGCCATGCATTGTTATCCTTTATGGATGGGTTTTCCAGGTACAACCAGATTCTGATGGCACTCGAAGATAGAGAGAAAACCGAATTCACTACGCTGTGGGGTAGCTACTACTATCGGGTTATGCAGTTTAGGCTGAAGAATGCCGGGGCTACCTATCAGAGCGTTACAACCACTATTCTGCATGATATGATCCACAAAGTGGTCGATGTGTACGCGGACGACATGATTTCCAAGTCCAAAGAAAGAGAGGGCCACTACATCGCCTTGAACAAATTCTTTCAACGGATCAGAGAATACAAGTTGAGGTTGAACCCGCAGAAATGCACCTTCGGCGTAACAGCAGGGAAAATGCTGGGCTTTTTTATCACATAAAGGGGCATCGAAGTAGATCCTGCTAAAATCAAGGCCATCTTAGAAATGCCACCACCAAGGACTGAAAAAGAGGTGCGAGGCTTTCTGGGTAAAGTGCAATTCATAAGACGGTTTATTTCTAAATTAACCTTGACTTGTGAACCACTTTTTGGTCTCCTGAAGAAAGGGAAGAAATTCTGATGGGATGATCGATGTCAATTTGCATTTGAGCAAATTAAGCAGTACCTCTAGAATCTGCCTGTGTTATCATCGCCAGAGCCGGGGAAGCCTTTGATTCTGTACCTATCAGTGATAGACACGACTATGAGAGACATGCTTGCTCAGGAATCTGAAGATAGGATAGAGAAAGCCATCTACTATTTGAGCAAGAAAATGCTAGAATACGAGACTCGCTATACTTCGTTGGAGAAAGCTTCCCTAGCCTTGGTATGGGCTACCAGGAAGTTGAGGCACTACTTGTTAGCTCACTCCGTAATTCTAGTTTCAAGATTAGATCCCATCAAGTATCTCTTTGAGAAACTGGTGCTTATGGGTAGGCTAGCCCATTGGTTGCTTCTCCTCTCCGAATTTAATCTCAAATACGTCACCCGCAAGTCAGTCAAGGGAAGAGCTATAGCGGAGTTCCTGGCAGATCACCCAGTAGAAGGTGATGATGTGGTGGAATACTTGTTCCCAGATGAAGCCATTTTGCAAGTTGAGGAGGAGACTTGGACGATGTACTTTGACAGAGTAGCCAATTAGTATAGTTATGGCATAGGTGTGTTGCTGATAGCACCCGACGACTCCCATATACCTTTAGCCTTCAAACTCCGGTTCAAAATGTCCAATAATGAAGCAGAATATGAAGTGTGTATCACTGGTTTAGAAGCTGCCCTGGAACTAGGAGCAAAAAGGTTGGATGTCATCAGGGACTCGAACTTAGTTGTTTCTCAACCAAATGGAGATTGGAAAGTCAAAGAAGAAAAGATGAAGGTTTATCGCCAGACCCTGGACGTTCTGATTCCTAGGTTTGAAAAGCTGACTTTCAGGCATCTACTAAGATAGTACAACAGGTTCGCTGATGCTTTAGCAGCTCTATCTTCTATGGTAGACATCCCACTTGGAGTCTGGATGCGTCCAATTATCATTGAGTAAAAATACACGTCGGCTTATGAAACTATCACCGCAATAGATGAAGCACAAGATAAAAACCCTTGGTACTATGATATTTGGAACTTCTTGGAAAAGGAGATTTATCCACCAGGGGCAAATGCCAAAGACAAAGGCGGAATACAACGAATAGCCGTCCAATTTATCATCTGCGGAGGTAAACTGTACAAAAGGGGTCATCTGGGAATGCACAAGTTGTGTGTTGAAGAAGAGGAATCAAAGCGCCTGATGGAGGCCATCCATGGAAGAGAGTGTGGAACGCATATGAACGGAGCAATGTTAGCCCAGAAGATTCTCAGGCAAGGTTACTACTAGTCCACCATGGAGGAGGATTGTATTGGTTTTGTTTGATGATGCCACAAATGCCAAATTCATGCTAATCACATGAATATCCCACCGTCAAAACTATACAACATGACTTCACCATGGCCTTTCTCGGTCTGGGGAATCGACGTCATCGGTGCTGTCATGCCAAAAGGATTGAATGGGCATGAATATATCTTGGTGGCAATTGATTACTTTACAAAGTGGGTGGAAGCTCAGTCCTATGCAGTGTTAAAAGCATCGCATGTGGCCAAGTTCATCAGAAATAATATCATTTGCTGATACGGAGTCCAAAACGAGATCGTATCAGATAATGGCTCTCACTTCAAGAGAGAGGTGATAGACTTGTTGGAGAAATACAATGTGGCTTTTCATAAGTCATCTACATACAGGCCGCAAACCAATGGAGCTATTTAAGCCACTAACAAGAACATTAAGAATATCTTGCAGAAGATGGTTGAGACCTATAGGGACTGACTAGATAAATTGCCATTCGCACTCTGGGGCTATCGAACTTCAATCTGGATGTCTACAGGGGCAACTCCTTATTCTTTCGTCTATGGGATGGAAGTTGTTTTGCCAATTGAAATAGAAGTCTCGTCATTGCGAGTTATGGCTGAGTGTCAGATAACAGAGGCAGACTGGCAACAGAGCAAATTTGATGAGTTAATATTGTTTGATGAGAGAAGGCTGAAAGCATTATATCATATTCAGGGCTACCAGCGCAGGATTGTTAGGGCTTTGAATAAGAAATTTAAGTTCCAAAATCTCAAAGAGGGAGATATGGTGCTGAAAGACAACCGAGCTCCCATTTATGACCCTAGGGGCAAGTTCAAACCCAATTAAACTGGTCCTTACATCATCAAAGGTATATGGTCTGGTGGAGCTATTATTCTCATGGACTTAGATGGCCTGCAATTTTCACAACCAATCAACATGGACAAGTTGAAGAAATATTATCCCTGAGAGGCTCGCTAAGCCAAAAACCTGAAAGGGCAACCTAGGCAAAAGTTAGGGCATGAAAAATTAGAAATAACGAAAAACTGAGCTCGCAAGGTTGAAAACCCTAAAGGGCGACTTTGGCAAAAGTTAGAGCGCAAAAGGAGAGAGTTAATACTTGAGTGAACCTGAACCGAACTACGCAAGGCCTGATTCCCATCTTTGGGATATGTAGGCAACTTCATTTTGAAGTTCGGCCATAATCACCTCCAACTCAACTATCTTGTCCATGTATCTGATCAGGTCATCTTTGTCTATTCTTTACGTAAGGGTTCGGTTGTGATCTTTACTCTGAGAGAAAAGCTGGTTACAATGCAAAGCAGTGGTGTTCAATCAAGGGCATTTCTAATCTTTTGATTCAGGGTTATACATCTTGAGGATTGATTCGTGCGTATTAGGTGGTGATCCTTTTCGAAAATGGTTTCGAAAAGTTTTAATAAAAGTTGATTTTTGTTCAAATTTTACCTTTTACAACTGAGACCATTTTTGGACCAAAAGGAAGATTTTCAGTGCTCACAACTTTAATTTCATTGATTTCAACATAAAGTTCTCCAACTCTCTGATACAAATCAAAGTTGCTTTTATTACATTGAAAAAACTTGAAAAGAAAGGTCAAAGCAATAAATTAGGGGCATAGGTGAGTCAGGTGCTCCTGCATCCTCCGCTCATGCTTGTGGAAGCTTCTGAAACCAAAGTGGGCCCAGTTTGTGCCTCATTCTCGAGCCAAGCTAAGCACTCGGTAGAAAGGGCATAACTGAAAATAGGGGCAGGGGCCAGAAGCTCTCTCGTTCTCCAAGCAGTGAGGTACCTAGGCAAGTGTGAGCCACTGATGGGTAATGAAATCAGGTACTTTACTTCCTCCTTTGGGCAGGTCTGATCATGCCCACACTGATGTCTGAATCGAAAAAGGAGGTAGAACACGCAATGTGTGAGGCCAAGGAATTGTATGCCAGGCTGCTGAGCCATGCTGTAACTCATCTTGGTCAAATTAAGTCAGGGGCAATGCCAAGCTATGTTAATAGTAGACCTGTTGCACATCCCGTTGCACCACCATCCCTCGTTCGACAAATTTACTAGTTGGTGGCGGAAGAAATAACCTCGAGTTGAGTACTCGGGGCAAGAGTCCACTACCTTCAACTTATCCATAAGCCACACCTAGGAAGGGATGAAAGAAAATAGAGATTAAAGAATAAAGAGATGTATGTTGAGAGAAAAGTTAGTAAAGGGCTTAGAGAGAAAAATAGAGCATGAGTGCCGAGTGATGTGAGAAACACATATAAGAAAGGGTGGGAAACAATACCTGGAGAAGTAGTGTACTCCCCGCGAATCTGGTAGTCTCTCGTCGATGAAAGGCGTCTAAGCCCATCAAGGTCTTGGCCAGTGCCAAACCAATGCAACTCTTACCTTCTTTCAAACATTGGGCCACTTCGATCAATCGAATGCTGGACCCGCCAAAACTAGGGGCAAGAAGGAAATGAGAAAGCATACATAAGCAGAGGGCATGTTACCGAAAACCTCACCAGAGAAGGTCACCTCTGTCACCGATATCGAAAATCAATGAATCAAGTTAGGTATGTCCAGCTCCTCATTGTGGGCCAAAGATCGAGCCTTGTGCAGAGTGAGTCCACACATCCATCCCAAAGCTTGGCCATGGCCAAAACGAGGCTGAGGCATGATTTCCTCATTGCGTCGGGATTCCCTTAGCGCCTAAAATTCTTCAATTATCGAGCATATTTCTTGTCTCTCGAAGCGAAAGACATGTATAATTAGGTCCCAGAATCGGACCGTAGCATAGAGGAATGGAAAACAAGTGGAGTACGACTCAACAGAAAAAGTGCATTTATGCTAAAACCCCAGAAATGTACCTTTTTCGTGTCGTCTAAAGCAGCTATCCAATCTGAGAGATTTTCAGCAAAAAATGTCTCCATTTGTGGAAGAAATTTCAATTGAAATGAAGTTCTGGAGAAGAAATCATGACGCTAAACCTTTTGTAGAAGATAAGGCTATGAGTGGAAGCCAGTTGTCAATAATCTAGAGGTTGCTCGGCCACCTCTTGTGGCCGACAAACTACCCTCTCTGGCCAGCAATCTCCTTCTCTGGCCGGCAGTCCATTTTTTGGTCTACCATCCACCTGTGTGCTGGTTCTGCTGGAAACAAGTGTTTTGTCGTTATCTTGGTGTGTTTTAAGGTCTTGTTTTGAGTCTTTTTAGTTTTAGCAAGTTAGTTTATTTATTTGTATTCGAGTTGCTTTGGTTTATCAAGCTGTATGTTGTATTTTGTATTTCGGTTGTTGGTCGGCACATTATCCGATTACGAACATTGTTTCAATCAAGTGCCCTATCGGCCAATTCAATTCCATATCCATTTTCATGCAAATATGGTGCTCATGATGCAAAAATAACAAGACTTTTTCATAAAATTGTGAGGTTTTATTCTGATCATGGTTTTTATAAAAGAGGAGTACAAGTTTCAAAAGCAAAAATAAACCTATCTGAAGCTATACATGTGTTAGTGCTACTAAACAAAAAGAAACTAAGCAAAAAGTACAAAAAAATTAGCGCCAATCGTCTCATGCTCGAGAGGCCCTCTTCATCCTCTTCCTTGGAGGGGAGGACTCAGGGGCACTATCTCCATCGGCACCGCTGTCCGAATTAGTCTTTGAACCTGAGTTAGTATCATCTCCACTCTCTGCCTTAGAGTCTGCAGCATTGTCACCTCCGTTCTTGGATCCCAAGCCAGCATCATCGTCTCCACTCTTGAATGACTCTGAATGCCGACTCACTGCCTCCTCTGAGTCACTAGTCTCAACATCGCCATCACTCAAGATGGGCTTTGAAGGACTACTCTGGCCTCAGGTGCCCCTATCTCTGCCTCGGCCGCGGTTTACATCTCGGCCACGAGCTGTGGCTAGTCTCTCTCTCTCTCTCTCTCTCCTCCCTGCTGCTAGTGGAGGTGCTGCTGGTACTACCGCTGGTGCCATCGGTGCAGATGGAATCTAGGAAAAACAGTTGTCAACATATCAACTACAGTGTGAGTATCAAAATGCAAGCATGGTATGCATAATGAGCATTATGTAGAAATCGAATACAATAAGAGTACAGTGTGTAAGTACATTGTGCCAATGTAGTGTATCAGTGTAGTTTGGGAAAGACTATAGTTGAAATGCCAGTGTATCAGTGGAAATATGATAGCATGAAGTGCAAACTAAAGGAAATTACCTAGATACCGTGGAGACCAAGCATCGTCTCCCTCTTCTGTACCATGCCCATCAAGGAAGCCACCAGCTTGAGGAGGCTCCCTGTATACTCTATAGGTGTCTGCAAATGCATTTAGGTGGTTAATATCTGCAATGAACATATTTGAAATGGAAATGTGTGGTTCAAGTGGTAAAGTGTGGTCCATACCTGAGATGAGCCTCGAACTCCGACAAGCTCGTGTCCTACCTTTGCAGGCTCAATCGGAATTGGGTATGCAGTCCTGGTAGGCCTCCAACATGTGAGCGTAGTGGGAAGCACTGGCCAGTAGGTAATCTTCCTAATAGGGGGAGCCCCTCTAGCATGGGCCCTAGTCGCTCGAGTCATCTCACCTGCTGTAGAAGCCCCTGCCTCCTCGCTTGTATGAGTGCTTGTCAAAGGTGGCACAAGATGGGTTTGAATGAAGGTCGCGTAATCGCCTTCTCTCCTGAAGAAATTAGTGTCCAAGCCCACTATGAACTGAATGACTATGTCAACAGATAGGCTGTCCTGCTGACCTCACAGACTCCGGGGGTGGCATCGGAATGACTGGATCCGGCAAGCCCACGGTCTGGCAAATGAATCTCTCGCTCAAGAACCAAGCTCGGCAGACTGAGCCCTCTAGCAAAATTCAGAAGCGTGATGTGCTACACGCTCCTGCGTGCTGGTCCCACACCCCGACCGACATCATGGCCCAAGGCTGCCACGCGATTTGCAAACCGGGGATGTACAGATTGTTAGTTGCTGTTAGTTGCAACATGTGAATCAAAATAGTTATAAAACAAAAATGACTCTATTTTCGGGTTACCTCGTGGGCGGCCACAGTGTCAAAGTAATGGCGAAAGAAGGCAAAGGACTTGTGGCTCCGATACTGACATCGGCCATCATATTGCCTTGAGTAGGGAACCATTAGGGAGAGCTCCTCCATGGGCTCTGGAGCGAGGGCTGGAAAATATGCATAAACCCATAGCTGCAAGAAAAGTACAGTGATATGTGATTAACAGTGTGAATAGATATAGAAAGTGCAAAGCAGAAAGCACAGTCTAAATAGATATAGAAAAGTGCAGTGATATGTGATCAACAGTGTGAAAAGATATAGAAAGCGCAAAGTAAAAAGCACAAGTTGTGAACAAATATAGAGAGTGCAAAGCAGAAAGCATATGGTGTGAACAGATGTAGAAAGTGCAAAGCAGAAAGCAGAGTGTGAACAGATGTAAAAAGTGCAAAGAAGAAAATATAGTGTGAATAGATGCAGAAAGTGCAAAGCAGAAAGCACAAGTGTTGAATAGATATAAAGCAGAAAGTGTAAAGTAAAAGGTGTAAAGTACAAAGAGGGAACTGAAATGCATACCTGTCAGGTTCACCAGTAGCCTCCGATTCGCTCTCTCCTCAGGCGGGAGGTAGAGCTCATATAGCCATATAAGGTGGCAAGGCCAGCTTCGCCCTAATCGTAGAAGCATACTCGAAGAAGGGTCACTAGGCCGCTTAACATATATAAACCTACGGTATTCCACTTATTCGAAAACAAGGTGGTACCGAGGATAAACATTAGGAAGCCCCGGGCATACTGCTCCATTTCCTCCAGCGTCTCGGGCTCGCTCCCGCAAAACTACTCAGCAAACCAACTGTGTCTCACCATAGCTGGCCGGTACAGAGGTAGGCGCGCTTCCAACAGGTCGGTCCAAGCAGCCTCCCACTCCCTCATATCTATGTCAAAGGGGATCGGATCGCCCCTTACTACTAAGCCTATAATCATGGCAAAGTCGTAGGGAGTCATTGTCATCTCCTCGGCAGTAGAGAAGTGGAAGGAGTTGGTGGTGTTCCACCACCACTCCACTAGCGCTTCTAGAAGGGGACAACTCGCAATTACGTGTGTCAAGCCAGAGCAGAAAAGGCTACCAGTCTTGTCGATGATGTCATGGACCCCAGTAGGGAACTCGTCATACCAATCCCTTCTTGTCGTCGTTCTGTACCCCCTATAGGCACAGGAGTGTCCCTATGGTAAAGAACAGAGGAAATAGAAGAAATAGTGATCAAAGAACAGTCAGATGAAAGGCAATGCAAAAAATGCAGTTAAAGGAAAGGCAGGAATGCATGAAAATAGAATTCATACCTCAGTAGCGCTAGGTGAAAGGTGAAAGGTGGAAGGCCGGTCCCTCAGCAGGAGGTCCTCTGGTATGCCGCGAGCAAAGTTGCTGAAACGCCTAATGCCTCAAGGGGGTAAGATGTGCTTGCAGGGATGGCATCTCACTAGATCAAAAGGCCGCACCCTCAATGGTAACGGCTCTTTCTCAAACTCGGACTCAAACTCTACCTCGAGGTCAGCCTTAATGCTCTCAGCCGCCTTGCCAGCCTCAGCAATTACTGGCTCCTCTACCCCGACAATGGGTGGGGACACGGGTGGAACCTCTAGAGGAGCCCTGTCATGAGGAGTATCGTTTTCCATCTAGAGAACGTGTGAAAAGTAGGTGAAAAGTGAAAAAAAATGGAGAAAAGAGGGTAAAAGTTGGAAAAAGTCAACCCTATGAGAGAGAAAATGGGAGAAAAAGTCAAAGCCTGGGAAAGTTCATGAAACCCAAGAGAAACTCGAGGGGAACAAGCCTAAAGTGATGGAAATTCGAGAAAAAGCGACGAAATCAAAATCTAATCGGTTCAAAATGTAGAGCACTAAGTGGGTTTTGCAAAAAAAAGTGTGCGTGGGGCATTGGAAAACGCGTATAAAGCGCAAATCTAGAGAGAAGGAGCACCTAGAGAGAGAGAGGGAGAGGGTTTTCGGAAGTGTGGGTGTGTGGAAATGAGGAGTCTTGATCTATACTTAAAGACCTATGAGGAAAAGGACCATTCTGCCTCGAATCTTCCATCAGTGGCTGGTAGACCACCATTGGTCACTGGAAAGGTCTTTTGGTAGCCGGCAGTTGGCTGGCAGCCTCTCCTGGTGGCCAGCAGGTGGCTGGTGGTTCTCAGGTAAGTTTTGGTACTATTATGTGCTTTTACTTTCTAGGTAGTGTATGGAAGGTCCTGTTTTAAAGCTTGCAACTACGCTCCGGTATGTGAATGTGTCCCACTTGCAACATGAACGAGGTGTATCCTTTGTGAATATGTTGCAACATCTCCGAGAGGTAAATCGGAGGTCATCACCGAATATTGGTTCTAGTTGTCTTGTTGAATTACATATTTATGCTCTTCCATAGAGAATATGCATTTAACATGCGTGTCTTGCATCATTAATGATTCATGCGTGGAACATGCTGTCAATTTTGCATAGAATGTGCTCTTGTTTTTGCATAGAATATGGTTTACTTTTGTTTCTTGCATAGAATATGCCTTCAATTAGCATCATACGTTAGTTGACCATCTTGCATGGAACATGCGTTCTCACTATTTCGATTTATAATCACGTTCACTTTGTGCATCAATCACACACGTTCACTTTGTGCATCAATCGCACACATTCATTTTGTGCATCTATCACACACTTCCCTGTTTTATCTCGGGACGCATGAAGGGCGAGCCTGAGCGGTTTCTCTTATATCTCAGGACGCATAAAGCACAGCCCTGGGTGTGTTTTATCTCGTGATGCGTGAAGCGTGAGCCCGAGCAATTTTTCTTGTTTCTCAGGACGTGTGAAGCGTGGCCCTGGGCACGTTTTATCTCAGGACGCATTAAGTGCGAGCTCGAGCGGTTTTCCTATTTCTCAGGATGCGTGAAGTGCAGCCCTAGACATGTTTTATCACGGGACGCGTGAAGCGTGACCCCGACCGACTTTCCTCTGTTTCTCAAAACGCGTGATGCGTGACCTTGAGCGGTTTTTACCTTGGGATGTGTGAAACATGACCCCAAGTGATTTTTGTTTGCCAGCTTCTCAGGATGCATGAAACGCAACCCTGAGCTGTGTTTTCTTTCCTCGTCCCATGTTTTGGCGTGGTTAGAGTGTGTTGTAGATCTTTTTGCATGGAACTTGTGTTGGTTTTAAGCTTGAAGTTGCTCATTCATATGTTGTTATCTTGCTTGTTTCATCTATTATTGCTTATTGCATCATCTTGCATGATCATGAGTTTTCAAAATAGCCAGCTTCGCGAAATGTGTGAGTCTAGCTTGCAAAGTTGCATTGTGCATTTCATTTACATCTTGCCCCAGAACTACACTAGTTTGATTCCTTGTAAAAGGGATATATAGGCAGTTTGTAGGCGCAACCATTTATTTCTGTCTTGATTGTTGTCTAAGTCTTACGGCCTTGTCAAAATGGGTCATCTTCGAGCTTTGACATTCACTCACGTCATTTCATGACTCCTAGTTTTGTCAAAGAGGGGCAATTGTAGACACCCCATTTTTTACGGCCCTTACGACTTGGACGTCATCGCTTGCACGCCCAATGATGATTTCATATGCTTGTCAAGTGCTCGAAGTCCTCAGTGGAATGCCACAGCTTTGAGCCTTTTATACCCCACACCCCTGTTGCCTTGTTTTTGGACCAAAACTTGTGATTTTCAAGCCTGCAACCCTTGGTGGCCTGTCGACCACTTCTTTAGGCTGTCAGCCAACACTCTTGGTTGCCGGCCACCAATGTCTTTTGCAGATATTTTATGACAGCTGTGCTAGCTGTTTACACAGAGGCTTGCATCTACTCCCACGTGTATGGCTGGATGTTTATGAGGAAGATTCATGTTTTCTATATATAGAGGACCTCCCTCTCATATTTGGAGGTTAGAAAAATTTTGGAGCAAAATTTTTTCTCTCTCTACAATTCTCTCTCTCTCTCTTGCAAATTTCTGAACCTTTGCCTATACACTCTTAACCAAACCTCTCCATCATTGATCTGACGTATCTTTGAGCCTTGTTTGAGCTCTTAAGGGTGTGTTTGTATTGGTTCATAGCTCGGACTTGATCTCTTCTTCAAGAGTAGGGAAGTTTTGTCATCAGTGTCGGCAGGCCATCATCAGTGGACGGTAAGCCCTCTGTCGGCCACCAGTGCAAAATCCAACAATGTACTCCCCTAGCAGAACAGAGTTGGTCTGGAGGTGGAAACCAACGCAAGTGATCTATTGTGCAATAGAGGCATTCAGCAACAGAAACAATAGCCTTTTTTGGGTCGAAACTGCATTCATGCATGAGCTTCCATCATTCCTCGGGATCCGTAATATATTAGTATTGTGTTTAAAATTGTGGCTTTGTAATTAATTAGTTAGAACAACTAATTCGTCTCGTGTTGTAATTATTTTAATTAGCTAGATTAGTTAATTAATTTAGTTTGTAATAATTAGTTAGCTAGTTTAGCTAATTTATTCATTTCGTTTTGTAATAGTTAATTAATTAGCTCAGCTTAGTTAGCTAGTTAGTTCATTTGGACTCTCCTTCGTGAGGGCGCAATGTTGTAATAACGTGAATGTCTTCCAACCCCACATCTTTCTCCCTTTTATTTACTAGCTTATGATGGTTAGCTCAGGGCATCATGTTTAATTTAGAATATTTCATGATTTGTATCCACTTGTTTTGCATGCACCGAGGCTCGGTCTATCATTCTAACTTGCGTTGTTAGTTTTGTGCTTCTTTGAATACGTGCTTAGACGGCATGCTATCAAATTGATTCATATGTCATATTAGTAACCGAGCCTATTAGTTGCATTATGGTATGTGTTGCATTAATCATATCACATTGTTGGGATCATGCATTTTTCTAACTAGTTTCTCTTTTGGCTTGGAGTAACATATCGCATGTGTGTGATTGTTGCCATGATTAGCATGCTTTCCATATGGCTAATTGCTTAAGTGCTATAACTGTTTGAATGCCTATAGATAAAGGCTAATTGCTTGAATTTGAATAATTTGAGTAATGTTTATATGTGATCTCTTTTTTAAGTGGTAAATATTCGAAACAATTTTGCAAAGAAACATGAATCGAAATGTTCCAATTCTTGCAAGTTGGTCTATACTTGTGTGTGTGCGCATCACATAGTAATGCTAGTCTAATAAACCGGAACAAGAGCATATAATGTAGATAAGATTCATATCATAATTAGTAGAGGCCGATCTTTGATCGGGCAAGCGAGGGTGCTCAATTCACGACCTTCCCCTCTAGTACCTAAGTTCTCGAGCTGAGACAATCTTGGTGATGACGGACACATGACCTTTGACACAAGTCATGGGTTTCCTAAATTTTCCCCCGAAAAAAAAAATATTTTGGTGGCGACTCTGTATTTGGCAAAGTAGTCCATTTTTGGCATTTTTGATTCAAAATTGATTTTCCAAAAGATTTGCCGAGTTAGGACTCTTTAGTATTTATCTATTTCACATTGCACTTATGAGATCAGATTCAGAACTGCGGGAGTCCGATACTGGAGGGCTTATTTGACTTCCGAAAGGGGGCATGAAAAAGTCGAGCTACTGTATACATTTGACATTGTGATGGTTGCGTTTTGATATGTTCAATGTGAGGGGTGGTGTGTATGGGTTCAAGGGTTAGGTTGGAGGCATTTGATTTTGGTTATTAATTGGATGTTGAATGTGAACCATGTCGTAGGATGGTAATTGTACATTGGGACCTAGGTGATCGTGTTACGATGCATGTTACATTTAGTGTGTAATGTTTATCCACATACACCATGTAATAGATGACATTTGTGTGTTTGTTCGATTGTATATGTGTTTGAATGTGTATCATGTCTTTATTGTAATTAGTGTTTACAGACATGTCATAGTACATTGCATAAAATTATTGGGGAGTTAGGTTTTATAATTGAATGTGGATTGAATTCCATTGCTCGATGTTGAAGTTACACTGGGTTGGGGGTGATGGTGGTTCAATACATGGATTGGGCGTGATGTTACATGTTACATTTAGGAGGTTACATTATTCATAATTTAACGGTAGAATATTGGAATCTCACATTTGGTTTGGGATGAGAAGCATATGGGAATGTCACGGTAGATTTGGGATGTTACATGTTACATTTACATTGGGTTTGGGATGAGAAGCATATGAGAATATTACATTGGATTTGGGAATATCACATTGGATTTGGGATGTTACATATCACATTTTTTATGTTTTGATTTTCGAATTTCCAACCTTATAGATATGATTACAATTATGGTAACAATGGATTTTTCATATATGGTATTGACATTAATCAAGTTATTTTGAATTTTAGAAGCATATAGGAATGTCACATTGGGTTTGGGAATGTCACATTCAGTTTGGGATGTTGCATGCGACATTTACGTTTTGAATTTCAAATTTCCAACCGTATAGATATGATCACAATCGATGGTAACATTGGATTTCCCATATATGGTATTGCCATTAATTAGGTTATTTTGAATTTCAAATTTCTAACAATATAGATATGATCTCAATCTATGGTAACATTGGATTTCTCATATATGGTATTATCATTAATCAGGTTGTTAATTAATTAATATTGGGAGTAGATGTGTCCACAAGAAACCACAGGACATATTAGGTTATAAATTTTTTCATAGGATCATATCTTGTATAAGTCTTCCAAATAGAACTTATAAATAATTTACCCCAATTATAATTTGAAATATATTTTAGAACATAATATATTAAGGAGTTGTTATGGTGTGCTCCCTTAGAAAGATGCATACCATATACACATTATCACAATATACATAGTATAACTATAACAAATCGTAACCTTTTCACCAAATGATTCATAACATTTATATTATTCATAACATAACTATAATGAGGCCTACTTTGGGAAGTAGCTTTGTTTTATTTATTTATTGGCTTATTATGAAAAAAAAAAATGTACGAAAAAGTAGAAAAGTAATTTGACCTAAATAAGTCAATAAACCAAGAAGCTGACTTTTTTTCATCTTCTCAAAAGAGGCCAGACTTATAATTTTCATATTCACTTTAGAGGTGCACCCCATAAGTTCTCTATAAATAAATTGACTACAAAATAACACTATAACTATTTTAAACTTTCCTCACAAAAAATTCATACATTTCTTATGATATGAATGTACAAATAACATTTTTCTATATATTATATAAATATTGTTATTATTATATAATAAAGAACTATTAAAGAGAATAGTTAAAAGCATAAGTATTAAATGAGAGGAGGCTACATAGGAGAAGTGGCTAGTATGGTGAACCAAATTTATGCATAATAGCAAAACAGCTTGTGCAAAACAGGGTGTAACAACCCCGATCTGTAATTAACTGAGTAAGCATAATGAAGAATGCCTAATACGTAATTAAGATAAAATTCTAAGTTAAATGCATGTGAATTGTGATATTTGTGAGTCTATCTGTCTGTTATAGAAATATCTGTTCAGAATTCTATTTGTTTGTACGAATTGAAGGCCTTATTGGCCACAGAATATGAAATTGACTGAGATTACGTATTATTTGGGATTTTTAGAATTTTGTGGTAGGTTGAATTGAAATTCAATTCTGACCAAAATAATTAGAATAAAGTACTTGTAATTAAGTAGTCTTAAGCTAAGCTTAATTAAGCCCCTTAATTATCCTATATAAGGCTTACATATGACTCTAGACTCATTAAATACTCTTATTCCTTCAATCTTGAGACATAAAGGTGAGAAGAAAAAGAGGAGGAGAGATTTGAGATCAAAAGGAAGAAACATGAGAGGAACTAAGGAGAATTAGCTTTGACACTCAAGAATTTGATTACTTGAAGCTTAATTGGGAAGTTTAGGTGAGAATTGAAGCCTTTGATTATGTAATCAAGTTAGTTAATACATGAATTCAAAATAAATTCTAGAATAAGACAAGAATTGAGCTCATATTATAGGATCAAAGCTTGGGACATGCATACATGTTCATTTTATTGTGTTTCGGAGATGTTTTCAAAGAATTTCGTCTTGCATGTCCTCATTTTGGCTTTGTTCTAAGAATTCAACATGTTTTTGAGTTAATCAGCTCATTTGATCATGTTTTGAAAGCTTTGAAACGAATACAATTCACGCATGTTATCTTCATGTTATGTTCTTTAATTCCCAAGTTTGATTTTGCACAATTGGCATGCTTTTGGGCTTTGATTTTGCGAAATGATTTTGAATTCACAATGTTTTACAAGTTTACATATGTTTTCTCAAGTTTGGGCCGAAAAGGATGTGTTTTAAAGCTATGAAATTGAGTTTTGCATCTTGTACTGCACTTTGGAAATTCTAGAATTTGCAGCCTCCGCTCGAGCGGAGAATGCGAGCTCTCAGTACTTTTGTAGAGTTTAAGGGTTGGCTTGAGCGCCAGAACATGCGCTCGAGCGACCACCTTTATTTTTGACCCTCCATTCGAGCGACCGAAGTTGCGCTTAAGCATAAAATAAGAGCTTCTAGAAGTTTTACAAACTTCTCTAAACCGCTGAAGCGTAGGAAGTTGAGCTCGAGTGGATACCCTATTTATCTAGTCTTGCACTCGAACGACTATTGAACGTCCATCGAGTAGAAAAATCATGCGACCAGTACTTTTGCAGACTTTGTAGACCGCTCGAATGACAGAAGTTGCGCTCAAGCGGATTGCCCTATTTTTGAAAATTTGACTAAGTGTTTCAAGTTACATTTTGGCATCTTCATTGCATTCTAAGCATTCTTAAGCCCTAATTACGACACAATAATGAGGATAAGGATTAGAAACACACCAAGATAAAAAAGAAACAAGTTAAGAATTTCCCAAGTATGTGTTTCAGTGTATATCTGTTATGTGTTTGTATGTAGGTCATGCGCCGTAAGCTATCTGATCTGTCTGCCTTATCTGATCTACTACTGAAGCCATCTGTGAGTAATAACTTAGTATAGCTATGTTAAGCTTTATTTGTTTTCTGTATGATGAAATAAGATCAGTTTTCCAAAATGATATGTTCTATTTAATGAATGATTATCCAATTTCTGACAAGTATTCATGGCATCCTTATCATATCTGTTAGTTGTTACCTAGTATCGGAGGTTCCATTATGGAACTTAGTATATCTGTTATCTGTTATCTGTTAGCATATTTGTTATTTGTTACCCGAATTCGGAGGTTCCTTTATGGAATTGGTTACTTATAACCACCATTTGTTCAGTATCTGTTCTACATCTATTCTATATCTGTTCTGTTAGCGCTACTGGATGTACCGCGTATGATTAAGCATGAACTCTGATTTCAGTATATGATTCGAATAAGAATGTGAATATGGATTTTCTTCTGTTTTTGAAACAAATATGAATCTATTTTCCGAATTTGATATGGAACGTCATTCATTTAAACCCCTTTACTCTGTTATTATTCACTAGGCTCCCGCTCACTCTATTATCTATCTATGCAGGTGATCAGGTGCGTGACTAGGCTTAGTAATGGCAACTTCAAGATCTGTTTTGTGTCGGCCAACCACCGTGCCTCCCGAGGAGGTTCCCGAGAAATTTGACTGTCGAGTTTGTGAATTATGTACAAGTCTTCTACTTCGTTTATTTGGTTTGAACAAGTTTTCGTGTAATTGTTCCTTGGGCTAAGTCCCAGTTTGACTAGTTATACATATGATGGTGACACAAGACTTTGTTAATATGATGTTACGTATGTGTGTAATTAAAGTTTTAAATTCCCGTCCCATGCATGTTTGCATAGCTCAATGGACTATGTATGTTTTATATACGTATTTCCGCAGCCTCTTATTATGTGTTAATCTGTTCAGAGTCCTTTGGCAATCCTAGGATTACTGGCCGGTTACGACGCTAAACCCATAGGGGTAGGTTTGGGTCGTGACACGGGGCCAGGGCCTTGTAAGTATGCACACAGTTCCGTCCTCTATTATTGATTTTGCATCAAAAGACTTTCTGTCTACACTCCTTCTGAGCAATGCTATTGAGAGACTTAGGAGATATTGAACCTCTATGTTAATCTCACTCAACGTAATATGTAATTTCTAAATGTTATTAATAGAGCAAATGTATACCTGAAAAAACTAGAACAAAATAAAATAAAATAAAATAAGGTGAAGTATCAATGAATCTCAAATAGTGATTTTATAAATTGTTTGGTCCTTATTTTTTCTTATAGACCCAAAGGTCTCATTCTAGTGTAAATTACATAAAGGGCCAAGTATAAACGTGCGTACGTTATGTGTTGAAGGACAAATGTGGATTTTCTCATAATGCTGAAATTACCAAACATAACATTTAAAAAAATAAAAATAAAAAAAAAAAAAAAAAAAAAACCTCTTTAATGTATTTTTTCCAAACGTAACATTTCAATGTAGCACTCCAAAGACATAACACTCTAATTGTCATGACCCCATTTTGCCCCTATAGAATGATGTTGTGATGGCCAATAATCCTAGATTACCAAAGGCCAACTTACAAATATTCACACATGCAGAGTATACATATGGGACATACATATGCGAAAGCAATAAATTTAAATCAAATTAGTCCTTAAGAATTGTGCATAGATTAAAAGAAATGGCATACATATTAACATGGTTTTACAACTTGTATATAAAGAAATAAAACAAAGCTTGTACATAAATATTCTCATGTTACATCTTGATCAAAAGACTTCTCGACCCAAAACATACAAAGTAAATGATCTATAAGTTAAGAAGCATGATCTTCAAAATGATACAAAGTCTTAGGCGACATCGGCTTCTTGCTCGTCACCTATATATCTAAGGGAGAGGGATGAATTGAAAAATCCGTGAATGATATAAGTAATTGTAGCTCGGCTTTTTTGCACCACCTTTCGGAAGCTCGAAAGAAACCCTACAGTTCGGACTTCCACGGTTCTGAATCTAATCTCACAAATGCAATATGAAATTGATAAACACCAAAGTGTCCAAAACCAGCAAATTGTTTGGAAAATTGATTTAGGATCAAAAATGCCAAAATTGGACTGCATTGCCAAATATAGAGTCGCCACCTAAATATTTTTTATTTTTTGGGTAATTAAGGAAACCCATGACTCGTGCCAAAGGCCACGTGTCCGTCATCACCAAAGTTGCCTCAACTCGGGAACTTAGGTACGGGAGGGGAAGGTCATGGATTAAGCACTCCTGCTCGCCCGATCAAAGATCGGCCTCTACTAATCATGATATGATTTTTATGTATATTATGTGCTCTTGTTCCGGTTATTAGACTAGCTTTACTATGTGATGCACGCAAGCAAGTATAGGCTAGTTTGCTCGATTTGGAACGATTCAAGTTCATGTTTGTTTTTGCGAAAAGGGTTTGAATTTGTCACCTTAAGTGGGCTTAAAGTTTGTGAATTTACCACCAAACATAGTGGGCTTAAAACTGATTTGCCACTCAACAAAGTGGGCTTAAAACTTACATTTGTTGAATCGTTCCAATTCAAACAACAGGCCTTCATCTACAAGCATTCAAGTAGTTTAACAAATAAGCATTTTAGCCTCATGGTAAGCATGCTAGACAAGGCAATCACTTACACTCATGCAAATATGCTAAAGCACTACAAAATCAACTAGTACTCGAAGCCAAAAAAGAAAACTAGTTAGAAAAATGCATATTCCTAACTATACAAATGACTAATGCAACGCAGGCAACAAATGCAATTAATAGGCTCGGGTACTAATATGGCGTATGATTCAGTTAAACACGTATTCAAATAAGTATTTGAAATAACAATGCAGTTTGAATGATGCGCCGTGCCTCGGTGCATGCAATACGAATGAATGTATGCAAGCATAAGATATGCTAATTGAAACATGTCCCTAATCTAACCATCATAAGCGATTAAATAAAAGGGAGAAAGACGTGGGGTTGGAAGACATACACGTTATTACACTGTGCTCTCACGAAGGAGAGTCCGAATGAATAAAACAAAACTAACTAGCAGCTAATTAGGGCTAAGCTAATTAAGCTAATCTAATTAAGCTAATTATTACAAACCAAATAAAAAGCTAAACTAATTAACTAAATACTACAACACTTGAATGAATTAACTAGTAAGCTAACTAATTAATTTACAACACAAATGTAAGCAAACTAAGCAATTAACATTTCTAACTATGCTGCCACTACTTTGCCTCGGGAAATGGAAGATGTACATGCTCGGTTTTAACCTGAAAAGACCTCCGTTTTGCTCTCGAAATCCTCTGTTTGCAGAGTTGAACATTTCCAGAACCATTCTGCTCCACCTTACCACCATTCTACTGATGTTTACATTAGTGGCCAGCCAGCCATGGACGAATGTTGCCGGTCATCTGCCGGCTAAGAAGGTGACTTGCCGACTATCTATAGGGCACTGCCGGCCATGGATGGTGGCTTGCCGGCCACTGATGCACCGGATCACCAAGTTGCAACAGAGAACAAACAGAGTAAAAAGAGGGTTTTTCCATGGATTGTCTGCACAATTCATATCTCCTTTTCATGAATAAATCCAAGGAGTTGTGAACTTAAGCCACAAACCACCAATCCAAGCAATTTCATTGCATGATGGCTTGTGATTCAAGATGTGCAAGCTCAATGAATGCAAAACAAGACACTTAAGAACCATCACCCTATCATGCATGATCAAGGGCAATGGAGACCTAGGAAACTTGAGACATTTCTTCACTTTGAGTATGAAATGTCCCAATTTTCCTTGTGTTCAATTAACATCCAATTGAATACACAACACACAATTTATTATCTTGTTCAATTTTAGTCCCAAGTTATTAGTTACTCATTTTAACTTACCAACTATTACTTAGTCAATTAAGTCCAAAAAGTGAGTTAGAGTCCTCTAATGGAAAGAAGGCTCAAAACACAAGTTGCTTTGGGTATGAAAGAAGTCTCATACCGTTGGTGATGAACCCCCAAAGGGATTAAACCATTAAGTATGAAACCTCAATTCCACACTTAGGCAAACAAATGACCTGAAACAACTTTCAAAGAAAAAAGAAAAACCAAGAAAGGAGGGAGGCTGCAGAGGTGATTAGTGCTGAAATGAAGTGCAAAACAATACCAAATCATGCAATCAACTCAAACAAGAGGTGCCTAATGGCCTAAAACACTAAGCTTGTGAGGACCTTTACACTACAACCATGCAAAACAAGACTCAATTGACTCAAACAGCCCAAAACAGAGCTAAAGCAGTTCAAAACAAAGGCAAAACCATGCCGGGATATAGCTACAAAAAGCTAGAAAATCATGCTAACATATAGAACTAACTAGGCTAGCAAATAAGACACAAGGAGGGAAGGCTAACCCCGCCAATTTTGGACTTAAAAACATATTTTTTGCCACTAAAAATATTTTGAAAATCAGTGTTTAAAGGCCCCAAAAAAAAAAAAAAAAGGTTTAAAAATGGGAAACACAAGTGAAGAAGCCTTACAAACAAGATACAAGGAAGGGTGAACCACCCCCTACCTTAAGATGGCCTCAAACCACAAATTTTAACCCATTTTGACAGAGTTTTTATAGCCCAAAAAAATCCCAAAGACAGTAAAAAAAGATAGGAAAACAAATATGCAAAGTAAACTAACAAAGAAAATATTATACCTCTTGAAGAGAAGAGTGATTCTAGGCAACAATTTAAGCCAAAACCAACTTGTAGAGCTCCAAGAGGGCCTCAAAGAACCTCAACTCAAAGGTGATCAAGTTTTGTTAAGGAAGTAAAGGCAAGAGTGTAGTGTAAGCAGGCAAAAGTGTAGAGAATTGCAAGAGAGAGAGAGAGAGACAAAATTTTGAGTTTGAAATTTTCTAACCTTAAAACATGAGAGAGGGACTCCCTATATATAGAAAACATGAAATCTATACAAGGAGGTCCAGCCCTCCACGTGTGGACAAATTCAAGCATTTGTGCAAACAGCTGGCACAAAATATCTGCAGAAAACAATGGTGGCCGGCCATCAGTGATGGCCGGCAAGGCATCATTGATGGCCAGCAGACCAGAAACTCTGGCTGGTAGACTTCGTAGATGGCCGGCAGGCCACCAGAGACTGCAAGAGAGAAAGACCAAGACATGGTCCAAAAAGGAGACAAAATGGATGCAGGGTTTGAAAGGCTAAAACTTGTGGCGTTCCACTAGGAACTTCGAGTGCTTTGCAAGCAATCAGACTCGTTATCGGATGTACCTGCAAGAACATCCAAATCTTGAAGGGCCGTCAAAAATGGGGTGTCTACAGTTGCCCCTCTTTGACAGAACTCGGAGTCACGAAATGATGTGAGTGAATGTCAAAGCCCAGAGATGACCCATTTTGACAAGGCCATAAGACTTGGACAAACAATCAAAACATAAATAAATGGTTGCACCCGAAAGCTGCCTGCGTATCCCTTTGTAAGGAATCAAACCAGTGTAGTTCTAAGGAAAAATGCAAATGATATGCATGATGTAGGAACATAACTTATGATCATGCAATGAGGTTATGCATTGAAACATTTAAATGCAAATGCTATGCAAAGAAATACCACAGTTAAACAAACTGAAATAAAGCACAGTAATCCCAATCGCGAAAAGAAAACCACGCACCACGTGCAAGAAACACGAGTCAAACTACATTTCATGCAGAAAGGATGTAAGAAAATTATGCAAGCTTAACTACGCATCACGCAGGAAAGACGAAGGGCGACGTAACCGTCGGGTACACCCGAGGTCTCAACCAAGATCTTAATGCATTGCACGCAAAAGGAGAAAAAGGATGGTGTGAACACTGAGAGCACCCAAGTGTTTTTAACCTGTACAAACAACCTACGCATCTCATGCGAGAAGAGAAAATATGGTGTGAACATCGTGGCGCACCCGAATGTTTTTAACCGAGGAGGTGGTGTGAACACCGGTACGCACCCGAATGTTTTTAACCGTAAGGGGTGGTGTGAACACCGGGATGCACCCGAATGTTTTTAACCGAAAAGGGTGGTGTTAACACCAGGATGCACCCGAATGTTTTTAACTGAAGGGGGTGGTGTGAACACTGGGACGCACCCGAATGTTTTTAACCGAAGGGGTTGGTGTGAACACCGGGACACACCCGAATGTTTTTAATTAAAGAGGGGTGGTATGAACATCGAGACGCACCAAAATGTTTTTAACCGAAAAGGTCCTAACGCATGTCACGCAAGAGGAGGAAGAGTAAAAGGATGCAACTCAAAGGGTACGAATGATTTAACTTGGAACTCCTTTGAACGAACCGTACATATAATATCGTGCATGTGTAGGAAAGAGACTTAACAAATGCAATACAATAAGAATGCATGTTTTATACAAGACAAACAAGAGCATAAGCGTATTCTATGCATGATTGGTAATAGGAGTATATTCTATGCGTAAAAGCGAATGCATGTTCCATGCGTGATTTAAGAGCGAATGCAAGACACACAGGCAATTCCCATGAGATGCACATCTTACAACAACACATGTGAAATGTATATTCCATGCCACAAAGTGAAGTACATGTTCCATGCAACAACAAATAGGACATGCACGTTCTATGCAAGCTATTAAAGCATGATTTGGCGAAAACAAACTAAAAGGCAACTTTCGATTCTCCTCTCGGAAGAAATGCAATGTGTTTAAAGGATACACCTCGTTCATGTTGACAAGTGACGAACATCGCGTGCTGAAAACACAGTTTTGAGCTTCCGCAGAGGCATTCAGAACCAAATAGTGAACAATCCCTCCAATTCTTGAAAACCAAGGACACAAAACAGCATCAAAAACCCAAGGAGAGCTGCCGAACACCTGCCAGCCATGAGGGAAGGCCGCCGGCTAGGTGCTAGCCAACAATGGTCCTTGCTAGCCATCGATGAGCCTTGCTGGCCATCGATGGCAGATTGAGGGCAAATTGGACAATTTGGTTCGGGTCTTTAAGTATGAGCCACTAGGGCTCATTTCCTCACACCCCCTTGTTCGAAAATCATCTCCTTCTCTCTCTAGACACTCCTCTCTAGATTTGATTTTGTGCACTTTTCAAACACCCTACGCGAAGTTGATTCGCTAAACCCTCTTTGTTCTCTTCACTTTGAACTGATTGAAACTTGATTTCAGTGCTCATTTCCTCACTTCCACCATTCTAGGCTCATTCCCCTCGAGTTTCTCACGAATTTTGTGCACTTTTCCCGGCTTTGACTTTTTCCTCCATTTTCTCTCATAGGGTTTGACTTTTTCCAAGTTTACCGTTTTTTTTCATTTTTCTTCACTCTTCACCCCATTTTCTCTCATAGGGTTTGACTTTTTCCAAGTTTACCGTTTTTTTTCATTTTTCTTCACTCTTCACCCATCTTGCACCTATTTTAGATGGCGGACGAGGTTCCTCATGACGGGGCTTCTTTGGAGGTTCGCCTAGTAGTTCCACCTGTACCGCAGGTAGAGAAGTCGATAGCTGATCTTGAGGCTAACCTAGAGGTGGAGTTCGAGCCCAAGGCCGAGCCAGAGCTGCTGCCACTGAGGGTACGACCTTTCGATTCGACAAGATATCACCCACTGACACACATACTGCCCACTTCCGGAGGCATCAGACGCTTCACCAAGTTCGCCCGCAGTGTACCGGAGGACCATTTGTTCAGGTAGCTAGAGTCTCACTTGTTGGCCATTGTCATCGAGGTAAGAACTTTGTTTTTTTTTTTTTTTTTATGTATTTCTGCCTTTAGTTACTTGCAATTTCTGCACTGCATTGTACTCGGATCCACCTAACTGGATTTCATACACTGACTTGTATTTAACCATGCACTACCATACATCTGACTGCATTTTATGCACTACCATATATCTGATTGCATTTCATGCATTACCTTATCTAATGCATTGTCTTTTGCCATAGGGCGAGTCTCGCGCCTTAAGAGGCTATGGTGCTACGACTGCTAGAGACTGGTGTGATGAGCTCCCAGCTAGAGTTCGAGACATCATTGACGAGGCTGGCTCTGGCCTCTTTTGCTCTGGCTTGACTTGGGTCGTCACGAGTCGTCCCCTCCTAGGAGCATTAGTAGAAAGGTGGCGAGATACCGCCAACTCCGTTTACTTTTCCACTGCAGGGAAGATGACGATGACTCCTTATGACTTTGCCATGATCACCGGCTTAGACATAGGGGTGATTTAATCCCTATTGATATAGATATGGAGGAGTGGGAGGCAGCCTAGTTTGAGCTACTGGGGGCATACCCACCCATATACTGGATGGGGATGGTGAGATATACTTGGTTCACAGGGCGATTTAGAGGAACCGAGCTCAAGACGATAGAGGAGACTGAGTAGTATGCTAGGGGCTTCCTGATGTTCGTCTTTCGTACCACATTGTTTTCAAATAGATGGAATACCGTTGGCCTGTGTTTGCTGAGTGCCCTGGTGACCCTACCTCGAGTTTGTTTCTACAATTGGGGCGGAGCTGGCTTCACCACACTGTATGGATATATGAACTCAACCGCCCGTCTATGGAGAGACCTGATTAGAGGCTATTGGCGAGCCTGGGAGGTACACATCTCAGTTCCCTCTTTGTACTTTATATTTAGTTTACAGTTTCTGCTTTACATCTATTTCAATACATGCTTTTTACTTCACATTTCTGTATCTACTCAACTCTGTTCATACACTATGCTTTCTGTTTTGAACTTTCTCCATCTGCTTGATACTGTACTAATCACATACCATTGCATTTTTCCTACAGCTATGGGTACACACATACTTTCTGACTCTCGCCCCAGAGCCTGTAGTGGAGCTTTCATTGACGGTACCCTATTCGTAGATATACAATGGTCAGCTTCGCCGTAGGACTCGCAAGCCTTTCACATTCTTCAAGTAGTACTTCGACACGGTAGCCGCCCATGAGGTAATCCGAAACACAGTCATTTCATTTTACTTTGAGACTATTCACTTAGCAACTGACAGTAACTAATAATGTGTACAACTTTTGTTTAAAGATCACGTGGCAGCCATGGGCCTTGATGCAAAGGGGGTGCGGGACCAGTTTGCTGGCACCTGGGCCATCTCCCGCTATGGCATTCTGCTTGAGGGTCTGGTCTGTCGAGCCTGGTTCTTAGGTGTGCCGGACCCGGTCATCCCGATGGCTCCACCAGAGTCCATGTGGTCCATAGAGAGCCTATCTGTTGAAGAGGTCATCCAGTTCATAGTGGGCCTCGACATCGACTTCTTCCAAGCAGAGGGCGACTGTGCGGCTTTTATCATGACATACCTGATACCACCCCTGATGGGTGTTCGTGGAGATGAAGAGGCGGGGCTCCTGCAGCGAGAGCGAGGCGAAGAGTGACTCGGGCGAGCAGGGCCTGTGGTAGAGGGCCTTTACGAGCGAGGCGAAGGGCTGATTGGCCAGAGCTTCCTACCATGCACTTGTCGGAGTACAAGGCCCGACTCGGGTGTGAACCACACTTTAGCACTTGCACTCCATATTTCATTTCCGATATGTCTATGGCAGATGCTAATCATTCAAATACATTTGTAGGCGCCGTTCGAGTATATATGAGGCGTCCTCGAGCTGATAGCCTTATTGATGGGGATGATATAGAGAAGAGAGACACTGTTCAGCCTCTACGGTGTTTAGGTAATTTCTTCAGTTTTCCATTCCAGGCATCAACTTTCCACTGACATTGAAAACTTCCCAAACTGCACTGATACATTGCATCGATAGACCACATCTGACACCTTGCACTTGTACATTGTATTTGACTTCTACATATACTCATTCTGCATACTATGCTTGCATCTGATACATGTGCTATAATTGACACGCAACAACTGTCATTTCAGATCCCATCCATGCCAATGGCTCCAGCGAGAGCTGCAGCACCCACACCAGTAGTACCTCCTCCAGCAGTAGAGAGGAGAGACAGATAGGTTCCGGCAAGCGACCGAGGCAGAGCTAGAGGCACCCGAGATGGGAGTGGCCATTCAGAGCCCATTCTGAGTGATGATGATGTCGAGACGAGTGACTCTGAGGATGTACTGAGTCAGCATTCAGAGTCATTTGAGAGTGGAGATGATGACACTAGCTCAGGTTCCGGGAGTGGGAACGACGCCGAGGCGAGCTCCGAGGCAGAGAGCGAAGATGGCTCCGGTTCAGACTCTGGTTGAGATTCAGACCGCGGAGCCGACGGAGGCAGTGCCATAGAGTCCCCTCATGTGAGGAAGAGGACAAAGAGGGCTTCTCAGGCTTGAGGCGACCAGTGCTGATTTATTATATTTTTGCTTAGTTTCTTTTTGCTTATAGTTTTAGTACATTGTACAGCTTTAGACAGGTTTTATTTGCTTAAAAAAAAAAAAAAAAAAAAAAAAAAAACTTGTACTGCACTTTTGTAAAAACAACCATGATCGGAATGAAAACCAATTTTTATTAAAAAGTGTTGTATTTTGCATCATGAGCACCACTTAGCATGGAATGGAGATTGAATTTGATAATGAAAACCGAATACTTGTATTAGCACAACGGTCTTAATCGGTTAATGAACCGACCAACAACTGAAATAACAGTAATATACAACTCGATAAACAACACAATAACAACACAAATACAACTTGATAAGCAAAACAAAATGAAAAAAACTCACTAAACATGCAAAAGCCCAACAGGACTCAAAACAAGACTCTAAAACACACAAAGAACAGAACAAAACACGCGCTTTCAGCACTTTCCAGCACAAAGAAGGACAACAGGGAATGAGAGACTGCCGGCCATGAGTGGTGATTGCCGACCATGTGCTGGCCATGTGAGGTGGCCTGCCGGCCACCAATGTGTAGGTTCTCCAAAATATTGACACCTGGCTTCCACTCACTGCCTTATCTTCTACAAAAGGTTGGACTTCGTATTTTCTTCATTTTAGCTACAAATTCTTCACAAATGGAGCCGTTTTTTGCTAAAAAGCTCTCAAATTGGATTGTGACTTTAGATGGCTCGGAAAAGGTGAATATCAAGGGTTTCTGCATAAATGCACTTTTCTCGTTAAGTTGTTCTCGGCTTTGTTTTCCGTTCCTTCATGTCGCGGCTACATGTTGGAACTCGATTACACACGTCTTTACTTACTTTACACGAAGCTCGATCCTTGGTTCACAATGGAGAGCTGGATATTCCCAGTCTGGTTCATCAATATTCTGAAGTTGGCAACCAAGGTAATCTTCTTTGGCGGGGTTTTCAGCAACACGCTCTTTGTTTGTGCATGTTGGCTCATTTTCTTTTTGCCCCAAGTTTCAGAGCGTCTAGCATTCGACTCATTGAAGTGGCCCAAGGTTTGAAAGAGGGTAAGAGTTGCATTGGCTTAGCGTTAGCCGAGACTTTGATGGGCTTAGATGCCTTCTATCGGCGAGAGACAAACAAATTCGCTTGGAGTCCACTACTTCTTCTGGTAATGTTTCTCACATCTCTTGGCACTCATGCTCTATTTTTCTCTCAAAGCCCTTTTCTCACTTTTCTCTCAACATACGTCTCTCTATTCTTTAATCTCTCTTTTCTTTCATCCCTCCCCAGATATGGTTAATGGACAAGCTGAAGGTAGTGGACTCTTGCCCCGCATACTCAGCCCGAGCGTACTTCTTCCGCCAACAGCTAGTGGATTTCCCAAATGAAGGGTAGTGGTGCCACTGGATGTGCAACAGGTCCGCTACTGACATTGTTTGGCATTGCCCCTGGCTTAATCTGACCAAAATGAGTTACAACATAACTCGGCAACCTAGCATTCAGCTATTAGCCTGACACACTGTGTATTCTACTTTCCGTTCCGATTCAAGCATCAATTTGGACATGATCAGACTTGCCTAGAGAAAAGGGTAGAGTACCTGGTTTCATTCCCAATCCAAGGTTTATATTTGGCTAGATACCTCACTGCTTGGAGGATGAGAGAGCTTCTAGCCCCTGCTCCGAGTTTCAACTACGCATTTTCTGGCGAGTGCCTGACTTGGCTTGAAGATGAAGCACAAATCGGGCCTACTTTGGCATCAAAAGCTTCCACAAGCACAAGCGGGGAACGCAGGAGCACCTGACTCATCTATGCCCCTTGTTTATTGCTTTGATCTTACTTTTTCAAGTTTATGAATGTAATAAAACCAACTTTGATTTGTCTCGAGAGGGAGAACTTTGTATTGAAATCAATGAATTTAAAGTTGTGACCATTGAAAATTTTTCTTATGGTCCAGAAATGGCCTAAGTTGTAAAAGGTAAAATTTGAGCAAAATCAACTTTTGTCAAAACTTTTCAAAACCATTTTCGATAAGGATCACGACCTGACACACACAGAATCAATCCTCGAGATGTACAACCCCGAATCCAATTATAACAAATTGCCCCTTGACTAAATAACACTACTCCGCATTGTAACCAGCTCTTCTCTTAGAGAGGATCGCAAGTGAACTTTCAGATAAAGCACGGACAAAGATGACCTGATCAACACATGGACAGGACAGTTGAGTTGGAGGTGTTTACGGCCCAACTTCATAATGAAGTTGCCTACGTATCCCGAAGATGGAAATCAGGCCTTACGTAGTTCAGTTTAGGTTCACTCGAGTATTAACGCTCTCCTTTTGCGCTCTAACTTTTGCCAAGGCCGCCCTTTAGGATTTTTAACCTTGCGAGCTCCGTTTTTCTTTATTTCCAATTTTTATGCTCTAACTTTTGCCTAGGCCGCCCTTCTGGGTTTTTAGTCTAGCAAGCCTCTCAGGGATAATATTTCTTCAACTTGTCCATATTGATCGGTTGGAAAAATTCTAGGCCATCCAAGTCCATGAGAACAATAGCTCCACCCGACCAGATAGTTTTGATGATGTAAGGACCAGTCCAATTGGGTATGAACTTGCCCCTAGGATCAGTTGTCTTTCAGCACCTGATCCCCTTATTTGAGATTTTGGGACTTCACTTTCTTGTTAAAAGCCCTAGCAATCCTACGCTGATAACCCTGAACATAGTACAACGCTTTCAGCTTTCTCTCATCGAACAACATCAGTTCTTCAAACCTGCTCTGTTGCCAGTCTGCCTCTGTTATTTGACACTCAGCCATAACTCGCAGCTACGGGACTTTTATTTCGATTGGCAGAACAGTTTCCATTCCATGGACAAGAGAATACGGAGTTGCCCCAGTAGACATCCAGATTTAAGTCCTATAGCCCCAGAGTGCAAATGGCAATTTGTCTGGCCAATCCCAATAGGTCTCAACCATTTTTTGCAAAATATGCTTGATGTTCTTATTGGTGGCCTCAACAGTTCTGTTGGATTGTAGCTGGTATGTAGATGACTTATGGAAAGCCACGTTGCATTTCCCCAACAAGTCAATCACTTCTTTCTTGAAATGGGAGCCACTATCTGAAATAATCTCGTTTGGGACTCCATATCGACAAATGATGTTGTTTCGGATGAACTTAGCCACATGCGCTGCTTTTAACACTGCATAGGACTGAGTTTCCACCCACCTTGTAAAGTAATCGACTGCCACCAAAATGTATTCATAACCATTCGACCCTTTCGGTGTGATTGCACCGATGACGTCGATTCTCGAGACTGAGACAGGCTATGGTAAACTCATGTTGTACAGCTTCGACGGTGGGATATTCATGTGATTTGCATGAATTTGGCATTTGTGGCATCGCCGAACAAAACCGATACAATCCTCCTCCACAGTAGACCAGTAGTGACTTTGCCTGAGAATCTTCCGGGCTAACATTACTCCGTTCATGTGCGCTCTGCACTCTGCTCTATGGATGGCCTCTATCAGGCGCTTTGATTCTTCTGCTTTAACACACAACTTGTGCATTCCGAGATGACCTCTCTTGTACAGTTTACCTCTGCAGATGATAAATTGAATGGCCATCCACCGTATTGCCCTCTTGTCTTTGGCATTTGCCCCTGATGGATAAACCTCCTTTTCCAAGAAGTTCCAGATGTCATAACACCAAGGGTTTTGATCTTGCGCTTCATCTATTGCAGCAATAGTCGCGTAGGCTGGCATATATCTCTGTTCAATGATGATCGAATGCATTCAGACTCCAAACAGGATGTCCATCATGGAAGATAGAGTTGATAAGGTCTCAGCGAACCTGTTGTTCTCTCTTAGTAGGTGTGTGAAAGTCAGCTTCTCAAACCTAAGAATCAAAACGTCCAGGGTTTGGTGATAGATTTTTATCTTTTCTTCTTTGACCTTCCAGTCTCCTTTTGCTTGAGACACAACTAGATTCGAGTCCCCGATAACGTCCAACCTTTTTGCCCCTAGTTCTAGGGCAGCTTCCAAACCAGTAATACACGCCTCATATTCTGCTTCATTATTGGATACTTTGAACCGGAGTTTGAAGGCTAAAGGTATATGGGAATTGTCAGGTGCTATCAGCAACACACCTATCCCATAACCGTACTGATTAGAGGCTCTATCAAAGTACATTATCTAAATCTCTTCCTCGACTTGCAGAATAGCTTCATCTAGGAACAGGTATTCTACCGCTTCATTCCGTTCTACTAGGTGATTTGCCAAGAACTCGACTACAGCTCTCCCCTTGACCGACTTGCGAGCAACATACTTCAGACCCAATTTGGAGAGAAGAAGCAGCAAAAGAGCTAGCCTACCTGTAAGTGCTAGTTTCTCAAAGAGATATTTGATGGGATCTAATCTCGAAACCAGAATTATAGAGTGAGCTAACAAGTGGTGCCTCAACTTCCTAGTAGCCCATACCAAGGCTAAGAAAGCTTTCTCTAAAGGAGTGTAGCGGGTCTCATAATCCAGCATTTCTTACTCAAATAGTAGATGGGTTCTGAAGGTAGATTCCTGAGCAAGTATACATCCCATCGTTGTATCCGTTACCGACAGATACAAAATCAAGGGCTTCCTCGACTTTGGCAATAACAACACGGGTAGGTTCTGAAGGCACTGCTTGATCTGCTCAAAAGCAAACTGACATCGATCATCCCATCAGAATTTCTTTCCTTTCTTCAGGAGACCAAAAAGTGGTTCACAAGTCAAGGTTAATTTTGAAATAAACTGTCTTATGAATTGCACTTTACCCAGAAAGCCTCGCACCTCCTTTTCAGTCCTTGGTGGTGGCATTTCTAGGATAGCCTTCATTTTGGAAGGATCTACCTCGATGCCCCTCTGTGTGATCAAGAAACCCAGCATTTTCCCTACTATTACACCGAAAGTACACTTCTATGGATTCAACCTTTGTCTGTATTCTCTGATCCGTTGAAAGAATTTCTTCAAGGCGGTGTATTGGCCCTCTCTTTCCTTGGACTTGACAATCATGTTGTCCACGTACACCTCAACCTCTTTATGGATCATATTATGCAGAACTGTGGTTGCAACCCTTTGATAGGTAGCCCCGGCATTCTTCAACCCAAACGGCATCACCCTGTAGTAGTAGGTTCCCCGCAGTGTAGTGAAGGCAGTTTTCTCTCTGTCCTCGGGCGCCATTAGAATCTAGTTATACCCGAAAAATCCATCCATAAAGGAGAGAAACGCATGGCCTACAGTGAAGTCCACCAATTCATCGATATGCGGTAAAGGAAAGTCGTCCTTCAAACTGGCTCTATTTAGATCTTTAAAGTCCACACAAACTTGAATTTTGCCATCTTTCTTCAACACTAGAACGATGTTGGCCAACCAAGTTGGATACTTAGATACTAGTAAAAACCCTGCATCTATTTGCTTGGTGACCTCCTCTTTAATCTTCAAAGCCCAATCTGGGTGTATTCTCCGCTACTTCTGTTTGATGGGTCGGGCCTCAGGGTCGAGAGCGATCCAATGTTGTACAATCTTAGGATCGATTCCAAGCATGTCTTCGTAGGACCAAGCGAAAACATCTTTGAAATCTTTTAATAAAGCGACTAAGCACTTCTGCTCCTCTAAAGACAACGTGGACCCAATCTGGACCAGACGTGAATCCTTCTCAGTACCCACATTATAAGCAATGATTTCATCAGCGTGGGGTTTTGAAAACCTCTCCTCCCGATTAATTAAAATTTTCAAAACCAGGTGTAACAAGCCCGCGGGGGACCTCGCTACAGCTCGGACTCGATTTTGTTTGCGGTTCTTAATCTTGAACCAAAGAGTCCAAATCCGGCAAATCGTTTTGAGAAAACAGATTTTTAGAAAAGAAGTGCCAAACATGGACTGCTTTGCCAGATACAGAGTCGCCACCTAAATATTTTTTTATGGGAAATTTAGGAAACCCTGACTCGGTGCCAAAGGCCACGTGTCCGTCATCACCAAAGTTGCCTCGGCTCGGGAGCTTGGGTACGATTGGGGAAGGTCAGCTATGAGCACCCCCTCTCGCCCGATCCGAAGATCGGCCTCTACTAACCGTGATATCCAATTTTGAAAACGTTATGTGTTCTTATTCAGGTTATTAGCCTAGAATTATTACGTTATGCGCACAGCAAACAAATATAGACCAAATCGCCTAAATTGGAACAAAACATTTTCTGTTTGTTTTGAAAATGGTTTGCTACTCGCAAGTAGGCTAAAATGCAGGTTTTGCCGCCCTCATGTGGGCTTAAAACTCGCAGTTTTAATGTATTATCCCAATTTAGGTAATTCGACCTCCATCCACAGGCATTCAAGCAATTATATCACATAAGCAGCTAGCCTCATGGTAATCATACTATTATGGCAACATTCACACGCATGCGATATGCTAAAGCATAAAAGCTTACCTAGTACTCCGTGCCAAAACAGAAACTAGTTAGTAATCATGCATGATCCTAGTTCATGTTAACATGGCTAATGCAACGCATACAAGATGCGACTATAATAGGCTCGGCTATCCTAAAGATGGCATGTGAAATGCTGCAACTAGCACGTATTCAATTTGGAATTGGAATACAAATGCAGTAAGAATGATGTGCCAAGCCCGGTGCATGTGAGACAAATGCATGGATGCACGCATGCATTGCATAAGGTATACTAATTTAAATATGCCCTAGTCTACCATTGTAAGCGGGTAAACAAAAGGGAAGAAAGACGTGGGGTTGGAAGACATACACACACCCACGCACACTTATTACAAATACACCCTCACTCGGAGGGATCGAAAGAATAATACAGCTCGAATAAATAATACTGAATTTAATTACAGATCCTCTAATTTAACAAATTAAATGCAGAATAGAGATGGTCGCAGCCTTGCCTCGGGATGTGCGAATGATGCATGCTCGATCCATCTTGCCCGGAAAACCCGTGCCATGCTACTGCTGCCTCTGTTTTACACTGTCCTGCATCTCCAAAGACTGCAAAAATCTTGGGACATGTTCCTTGCACATTGTAAAATACCATCGGCTGGAGGAAATGCCCACCGGCCATAGAGAATTTCCATCGGCTGCTGGTAAAGTTATCGGCCATTCACCAATGGCCGGTCGGCACTGAATGTTGCCGGTCGGCAGAAACTTCCTGCAGAAGACAGTTTTGACAGCAACAGAAGACAGACAGTGCATGGCATGAAATTTCAGGCACCTGTAAGCATGGCCATGCTCCCTATCATGCATTGGACTCAAGGAAGCACGGCCCTCGACCCTCGGGCCATCAATTGTGCATTTTGATGCATGATGGCCTAAGAGGCCAAGGTTGCAATTCAATGAAGATGCATGCAACACACAAATGAAGACCAAGACCCTATCATGCCAAGGTCAAGGGCCCTGGTGACCGAGAGTTGAGACAAGTTGCATCACTTGTAATATGAACTCTTCTCAACCCTCACACTTGGCTTGACACCCCAAACCAAGTAATGCAATGCATGTTATGCAAACATGGCTCCACAATGCAACCTAATGCTAAAATACAAGCATGCCAAATGTAATGCAATCTATCATGTTAAGTATGCAATGCTAGACATGGATAATCATGTAAAAAGATTAGCATGTGACAAGACCTTATTAAACAAATATGCAACAAACATGGGACAAGCATGCAATAGTGGACTTAAACCATAAAGGGGCAGACCTCAATCCACCCCAAAACAGTGGCCAAAAGTGCCCAAAAAGGTGGACTAACACTCATGCCAATGTGCAAGCTAGTGGGCCTAAAGCTAAGGCACAAAAGAGGGCACTTTACTACGATCAACATGACCATACATGGTATGAATTAGACAAGTAAAAACATAATTCTAGCATGCAAAAATGGGCTCCAAAGCCCACTGATATGATAGTCTTGAAAGCTCAAATACTTAGACATACACAATATTCATTTCATGAGAAGGGTAATGAATGCAAGCATACAAGCATGATTTATAGACTGAAATATGATCCTAAATGATGCCAAATCATGAGGATGGTCTAAGCTAAGCATGCTAGAGGCCAATATACCCAAGGCTCACAAGCCAAAACACAAAGAGGTGACACCAAACATGGCAAGTATGACTGAAACAGTGGCCAACAGACCTTGATCATGGCGAAATGATGCTAATACCCTCATGAAGTTAGGCTAACACATGCAAGAATCATGGCCTAAACACAAGATGCATTTCTATGCCAAATAGAGAAATGCAAAGCAAGTATATCATGCATGAAAGAGGCCAACAAACCCTCATGAGACAGAGATAAAATATGCTCCAAAACACCCAAATAAACTCTGAAATGAAGCCATAATCAGTCAAGCATGCATGTTGTCCTTTAGGCCAAAAACAAAGATAAAAGAGAGACAAAGGGGAGAGGGGTGTCCCTCCCCTATACAAGACTTCAAACCACCTTCCTTACCACTGAAAATCCACTGATTTTCAGTGGTGAGAAGACTCAAACACTCAAGTAAACAAAGCCTCACAAAGGAAGCACCAAAAAGGGCCAAATAAGGCCTAAGAGGGTGAGTTTGAACTCAAACCGCAAAACACCCTCAATGAAAGTTCTTAAGCAAGAGAATATAAGACTTTTTCATGTTAAACACAAAGCCTAAATCAGCATGCAAAACAGGTAAAAAGCTAGTGCAAAATTGGGGATAATAAAGTGAAAATCTCACCCATGAAGAACAATTCAAGAACAGTCACCTCAGCCCTCTTCTTCTGATCAAAACCAGTCCAAAAACTCAAGAATGAACCCTCCAAGCCTCTCAATCTCGGAGCAAGGTGTAATGGTGTGTGTATTAGTGCAAAAGTAAGGTTAAAATGCACTTTTAAGGCCTAGAAACACACACAAGGTATGAGAGAGGGAAATATAGAGAGAGAAGGTGTATATATTAGATGTATAGATATATATGCTCTGGTTTTTGGTTCAAAAGCTCCAACCCCTAACAATGGAGGGGGAGGGTTCTTTAAATAAGCAAAGGCAAAGGCTCTAGGCTTCTCCAAGAAGCCAAATGAAAGGGGCAAAGGGTGCAAATGAGTCTTGGCTTCTAGAGGAAGCTAAGACAGCTGGCTAAGCTTCTTCAAGAAGCTTGGCCAAAGGTTCAACCTCTTAGAAGGGAAAAAGGGGTCAAGGGTGCAAAGGGGTCACCCCCGTGCATGGGGAATGGTGATGGTGCATCCCAGCTGGCACAGCTGGCATGCACCATGCCTGAGGGGTGCAAAGGGTGCAGGTCGGCCAGCAAAAGAGGTCATCGGCCGAGACAAAGTGCCGGTCGGCAAAATATAATGCCGACCGGCCATGGGTTTTAAGAAAACACTGCCGGTGGCCTCAATTAACTGCCGATGGGGTGTGGGGAGAGCCGATGGGGTGTGGGGATGGGCTACAAGACATTCCCTGCCTTCCAAGGCAAAAACACAGGTGTTTGGTGCAAAACCAGACACCGAACAGTCGAGTCGAGAGATCCCGAGGCAAGGCGCGCAACCGAGGCCTCCGGGAACTCAAGACCAACACAATCATGGGTGATCACCGGGTGTTCAATCGGTGACGTCCAAGTCTTGAGGACGGTCAAAAATGGGGTGTCTACAGTTGCCCCTCTTTGACAGAACTCGGAAGTCATAACAATGACGTGAGTGAATGTCAAAGCCCAGAGACGACCCATTTTTGACAAGGCCGAAGACTTAGACAAACATGCAAGAGAAACAAGGTATGCGCCCGAAGGCAAGGGCAAAATGCAAGACCAAGCACGAAGCCGAGCACAACTTATGATCATGCAAAGAAAACTGTAACGAAGCATACATGCGACAGTTTTAAGCTAGCATACACCAAACTACACTACAATGCAGAAAGGATGTAAGAGAATTATGCAATTCTCAAGACGTCTCACACGGAGGATACAACACCTGTCTGGTTCGTCTGGTTCCACCAGTCGTGAATGAACCGTACATACAATATCGTGCCTGTAAAGAAAACAAACTTGACAGGTACAATGTGATTAGCAACATGCATATTAATGTACTTGAAAATGCATGACAACGCAAATCAAGTGAGAGGCATGACAATGCCGTGAAGGCACAAACACATGTGCGTAAAGCATGTAGTCTACGCAAGCAATACAATGAAGTTGAACATAAGCATGTGGTCTACGCAGGCAATGAAATCGGTTGCAAACATGCGGTCCATGCAAGCGAAACATGCGGTCCACGCCAGCGAAACGTGCGGTCCACGCAAGCGAAACATGCGGTCTACGCAGGTCATGAATTGGATTACAAACACGCAGTCTACGTGAGCAAAGCATGCGGTCTACGCAAACAAAACATGCGGTCTACGCAAGTAATGATATTGATTACAAACATGCGGTCTACGCAAGTAAAACCTGCGGTTTAAGCGAACAAAACATGCGGTCTACGCAAGTAATGATAAAACATGCGGTCTACGCAAGTAATGATAAAACATGCGGTCTACGCGAGTAATGATAAAACATGCGGTCTACGCAGGTAATGATAAAACATTCGGTCTACGCAAGTAATGATAAAACATGCGGTCTATGCAAACAAAACATGCGGTCTACGCAAGTAATGATATAACATGCGGTCTACGCAAATAATGATAAAACATGCGGCCTACGCAAACAAAACATGCGGTCTACGCAAGTAATGATATAACATGCGGTCTACGCAAGTAATGGTAAAACATGCGGTCTACGCAAACAAAACATGCGGTCTACGCAAGTAATGATAAAACATGCGGTCTACGCAAACAAAACATGCGGTCTACGCAAGTAATGATATAACATGCGGTCTACGCAAGCAATGTGTATAAAAACCTGAGGCGTGTAATGCAAAGCACTGCAACACAATACAATTGAAGCATGTTGTGGAGCTCACAAGATGCAAAAGGATACGGGAAGGGATGTTCCTCGCACATACGGAGCGTTGCTCAAAAAGATACGGCCTGAGGTCAACTCGAAAGCCTGGTAATGTTTTAAAAGTGCGTTTTCTTGCGATATCTTGAATAATGAAGGTGCCAGATCATATGGTTGACCCTGAATAAGGGCGCAGGCGGTGCATCGACCTTAAGAAAAAGGAGGGGGGTTATCAGTAGCAATCCCGATACTCTGCTGCCCTGCTTTCCTTTTGTTTTACTTTCCCTTTTTTACTGATAGTTTAAGCACATTGCACTGCCTCAGGCAGGTTTGTTTGTTTTCCAAAACTGCGTATTTTTGCAAAACACGTGATGGAGATGAAACTGCTATTTTGTTCAAAAGATGTTACATTTGCACATTCATCGCATCGCAAGATATCACACAACAGTGTGAATGAGATTCGTGTGAAAATAGAGCATTCACATCGTAATAATCAGGTAGTGAATCCTACTTACAACTCGATAAGCAAAAATAGTGAGATTCAATGTAACCAACTGAGCGCGAGTACAACTCGACAAACAGATATTCGAAGACTCAGTGAAAATGAGACACAACTCGATAAGCAAATGTACAACAACTCGATAAGCAAATGTACAACAACTCGATAAGCAAACAGGTGTGATTTCGCAAAAATCGATCACCGACGGGCATTGGAAGTGGTGGAGTTCCCCAATCTTCAGCATAAACAACTCAGGGAACAAGGAGGAAGACCACCGGCCAAACACAAAGGCTATCGGCCATGATAAATCTCCACCGGCCAAGAGTGATGGCCGGTCGGCACTGTACTTGGCCGGCCGGCCAAAAGTGGCAGAAACCAGCAGAATGCTGACACCTGTCCTTTACTCAACCTTATCTCCTACAAAAGGCCCCAGCTTCGTAGTTTTTCTCATTTCCACACTGATTTGCTCCAAATGGAAGAATTTCTTGCCCAAAATCTCACAACTTGGATTAACAACTTGGATGGCTCGGAAAAGCTGAGTCTCTGAGGCTTTGATATAAATGCACTATTCACTCTGCGTCGTACCCCGCTGCATTTTCCATTTCTCCACGCCGCGGCGAGGTTTTGGAATCCGGTGACGCACGTTTTTAGCTTCAGCGGGCAAGAGGTATGTCCTACCTTTGAAGACTTTCAAGCTTTAATGGAGTCTGAGCGCGACGAGGAAATCTTGCCTCAACTCAACTTTGGCCATGCCCAAGCCTTAGGGCAGATGTGTGGACTTACTATGTATGATGCTCGGTCCCTAGTTTGCGATGGTATGTTGGATATTCCAAGCTTGATTTATCGGTTTTCAGACGCCGGTGACCGCAATGACCATCATTGGCAAGGCTTCCGACGGCATGCCTTCTGTTTGTGCCTGCTGTCTCATTTTCTATTTGCCTCAGGCTCCGGAGAATCTAGCATTCTGTTGATCGAGGTCGCTCAAGGCTTGAAGGAGGGCAAGAGATGCATTGCCATGATCCTGGCTGAGACGCTGATGGGCTTGGATGCCTTCTATCGTCGAGAGACGACCAGATTTACGGGGAGTCCACTACTGCTACAGGTAATGTTTCCCACCTGTTCTTACATATGTGTTTGCTCACATCACTCGGCCCTCAAGCTCGGTTTTTCTCACAAAAACCCTTTTCTCACTTTTCCTCTCATCGCACACCTCTCTATTCTTTATTCTCTCATTTTTTCAATCCCTTCCCAGGTATGGTTGACGGATAAATTGCAGGTTGTGGACTCTTGCCCAGCTTACTCAGCTCGTGGTTACTTCTTCAGGCAACGCCTAGTCGACGCCCTTGATGAGGGTTGGTGGTTTGACTGGATGTGTAATTTGTCCGCAGATCGCATTGCTTGGCGATGTCCTTGGCTCAATCTACCGGCAATGAGCTACAGTATGTCCCGGCAGACCGGGATTCGATTGATTGGCTTGAATCACTGTGTGTTCTATTTCCCATTCCGGTTCCGCCGCCAGTTTGGTCATGATCAGACTTGTCCACCAGAAGGGACAGAATATCTGGCTATATTCCCGGTCCGAGGTACGCAGCTTATTTGGCAGGCCGCAGCGTGGAGGACTAGAGAACTCCTTGCCCCCGCTCCTACTTTCAGTTGCACTCTGTCTGACGAGTGCTGGGATTGGCTCAATGAGGAGGCACAGATCGGGCCCAGCTTGGCATCAGAGGCTTCGACTAGCTCCGGGAGGGGGCGCAGGGACACCTGACTTGACTACGCCCCGGATTTATTGCTTTGTTAGTACTTTCAAGTTTTCTTCATGAATGTAATAAAAAGCAACTTCAATTGTATGCAAGAGCAGGAGAACTCTGTATTGAAATCAGTGAAATTGAAGATTGTGGTACTGAAAGTTTCCCGTTTTGGTCCATAAATGGTCTTAGTTGTAAAAAGATCAATTTTGAACAAAGTCAACTTTTATTAAAACTTTCAAAACCATTTTCGATATGGATCAGAACTGGACACGCCTGAAATTTGTCACTGAGATGCACAACCCCGAATTCTAGCAACTGGAAAGTTGCCCCTAGCCTGAATAGTACCGCGGCACTGCATGGCAACGGAAAGTTGCCCCTAGTCTGAAAAGCACTGCACCGGAGATCATATCCGAGCTCTTGGATGCTGAATAGACAAAGATGGCTCAGGAGGATCAAATGGACAAAGTTGATCGGGGAAAAAGGTGATGGCTGAACTTCAAGATGAAGCTGCCTACGTATCCCAAAGATGGGAATCAAGCCTTACGTAGTTCGGGGTTAAGGTACACTCGGGTATTAACCTCTCCTTTTACACTCTAACTTTTGCCAAGGCCGCCCTTTGCGGGTTTTCAACCTTGCGAGCTTAGTTTTTATAATTTCAAATTTTCTATGCTCTGAGTTTTGCCTAGGTCGCCCTTTCGGGTTTTCGGCCAAACGAGCCTCTCAAGGGTAATATTTCTTCAACTTGTCCATGTTGATCGGTTGTGAGAACTCCAGGCCATCTAGGTCCATCAGAACCACAGCTCCGCCCGACCAGATGGCTTCGATGATGTAGGGACCAGTCCAATTGGGTCTGAACTTGCCCCTTGGGTCATGGATGGGAGCTCGGTTGTCTTTGAGCACCAGATCTCCTTCCTTCAAATTCCTGGACTTAACTTTCTTGTTGAAAGCCCGGGCAATTCTGCGCTGATAACCCTGAACATGGTACAGTGCTTTCAGTCTTCTCTCATCGAAGAGCATGAGTTCCTCAAACCTGCTCTGCTGCCAATCTGCTTCGGCTATTTGACACTCAGCCAGTACTCGTAATGACGGAACCTCAATTTCGATGGGTAGGACGGCCTCCATTCCATAGACTAATGAATACAGAGTCGCCCTGGTAGAAGTTCTGATTGAAGTCCGATAGCCCCACAGAGCGAACGGCAACTTATCTGGCCAATCCCGCTAGGTTTCCACCATCTTCTACAATATGTGTTTGATGTTTTTGTTGGCGGCCTCAACTGCTCCGTTGGTCTGCGGCCGGTATGTTGACGACTTATGAAAAGCCACATTATATTTCTTCAACAAGTCAATCATTTCCTTCTTGAAGTGGGAACCATTGTTTGAAACAATCTCGTTCGGGACTCCATACCAACAGATGATGTTGTTTCTGATAAACTTTGCGACATGCGAAGCCTTCAGCACCGCATAAGATTGGGCCTCGACCCACTTCGTAAAGTAATCTATCGCTACCAGAATAAACTCATGCCCATTCGATCCCTTCGGAGTGACAGCCCCGATCACATCGATTCCCCAAACTGAAAACGGCCATGGGGACGTCATGTTGTACAGCTTTGACGGCGGGATGTTCATGCGGTTTGCATGGATCTGGCATTTGTGGCATCGCCGAACAAAGCCGATACAATCCTCTTCCATGGTAGACCAGTAGTAGCCCTGTCTGAGGATTTTTCTGGCCAGCATTACTCCATTCATATGTGCACCACATTCTCCTCCATGGATGGCCTCCATCAGGCGCTTTGACTCCTCAGCTTCTACACAGAGCTTATGCATCCCCAGATGACCTCTCTTATACAGCTTACCCCCGCAGATGATGAACTGAACAGCCATTCTTCTGATTGCCCTTTTATCCTTGGCATTTGCCCCTGGTGGATACGCCTCCTTCTCCAAGAAGTTCCAAATGTCGTACTACCAGGGGTTGTCGTCCTGAGCCTCATCTATGGCGGAAATTGACTCATATGCTGGCGCAAACTTCTGGTCAATAATGACTGGACGCATCCGGACTCCGGACGGAATGTCTATCATGGAAGATAGAGTTGCTAGTGAATCTGCGAACCTGTTGTTCTCTCTTACTAGGTGGGTGAAACTTAGCTTCTCAAACCGAGGAATTAACAAATCCAAGGTCTGGTGGTAAATTATCATCTTTTCCTCTTTGACTTTCCAGTCTCCTTTTGCTTGAGACACAACAAGGTTCGAGTCCCCAATGACGTCCAACCGTCTTGCCCCTAGTTCTAGGGCTGCTTCTAGGCCGGCAATACATGCCTCATATTCTGCTTCATTGTTCGAGACTTTGAACTGGAGCTTGAATGCCAAAGGGATACGAGAATCGTCAGGCGCTATCAGCAACACTCCTATCCCATACCCATACTGGTTTGACGCTCCGTCAAAGTACATCGTCCAAGTTTCATCTTCGATGTGCAAAATGGCTTCATCCGGGAATAGGTACTCAACTGCTTCATCCCCTTCGACCGGGTGATCGGCAAGGAACTCCGCTACTGCTCTCCCTTTTACGGACTTGCATATTACATACTTTAGGTCAAATTCGGAAAGCAACAGCAGCCAACAAGCTAGCATACCCGTAACTGCCGGTTTCTCGAAAAGATATTTGATAGGATCGAGTCGTGAAACCAACATTACAGAGTGAGCTAACAGGTAGTGTCGCAGCTTCCTGGTAGCCCATACTAAGGCCAAACAAGCCTTCTCCAGCGGAGTGTATCAGGTCTCGTAATCCAGCATCTTCTTGCTCAGATAGTAGATGACCCTTTCTACTTTGTCCTCTGACTCTTGTGCGAGCATACAGCCCATTGTAGTTTCGGTTACTGATAAGTACAATATCAACGGTTTCCCCGGCTCTGGCGGTGACAACACAGGCGGGTTCTACAAATATTCTTTGATCTGTTCAAAAGCTGCTTGGCATCGGCCGTCCCACAGGAATTTCTTTCCTTTCTTCAGGAGACCAAAAAGTGGTTCACAAGTCAAGGTTAGTTTTGAGATAAACCGCCTTATGAATTGCACTTTACCCAGAAAGCCTCGCACCTCCTTTTCGGTCATTGGTGGTGGCATTTCTAAGATGGCCTTGATTTTGGAAGGGTCGACTTCGATGCCCCTTTGCGTAATCAGAAACCGTAGCATTTTTCCTACTGTAACACCGAATGTACACTTCTGAGGATTCAACCGCAGTCGAAATTCTCTGATCCGTTGGAAAACTTTTGCAAGGCAGTGTAGTGGCCTTCTCTTTCTTTGGATTTGACAATCATGTCGTCCACGTACACCTCAATCTCTTTGTGGATCATATCGTGCAATATTGTGGTCGCTGCCCATTGATAAGTAGCTCCAGCATTCTTTAACCCAAATGGCATTACTCTGTAGCAGTATGTACCCCACGGGATGGTGAATGCAGTCTTCTCCCGGTCTTCGGGTGCCATTACTATCTGATTATAGCCTGAGAAGCCATCCATAAATGAAAGCAAAGCATGACCCGCTGTGAAATCTACCAACTCGTCAATGTGTGGCAAGGAAAAGTCGTCCTTCGGACTGGCCCTGTTCAGATCCCTGAAATCTACACATACCCAAATTCTGTCATCCTTCTTCGGCACTGGAACAATGTTGGCCAACCAAGTCGGGTATTCGGATACCAGCAGGAAGCCTGCGTCGATTTGCTTGGTGACCTCTTCCTTGATCTTAATGGCCCAATCAGGGCGGATCCTCCTGAGTTTCTGTTTGATAGGCCGGGCCTCGGGGTCAAGAGGGATCCGGTGCTGTACGATCTCAGGATCGATTCCAGGCATGTCTTCGTAGGACCACGCGAAAACATCTTTGAAATCTTTTAATAAAGCGACTAAGCGCTCGCGTTCCTCTGAAGACAATGTGGACCCGATCTGGACCAGCCGCGGGTCCTTCTCAGTACCAACATTCACAGTAATGATTTCATCAACTAAAGGTTTGACAAACCTCTCCTGCTCTTGTTCAATTAAACGTTGCAAAACCGGAGGAATTTCGTCCTCGTCGTTTTCATCAAAATTTTGAAAGTCCTGATTTAAGCAATAAATCAAAGGCACAGAAAAGTACTCGGAAACCATATTCATATCATTCTCATTAAGTGCTTCCGAACCGTCCGATTCTTCTGTTACAACAGACTCAAAAGAGAAAGAAAAAGACGACCTGGACAGGACTATGGCATCCGGGTTATCACCCCCAAGAATATCGGACTCAGACTCAGTCGAGCTGGAACCTGATTCCGACTCAATAGATTTGGAGGAATCAGATTCCAGCTCACTACCTGACCCGGTGCTGCTCGACAGGAATCCCTCTTCGTACTGCCAAGTGAGGGAGGGTGCGATGGATGCATCTAAAATAGTTGACGGTAGGCCCGCAGCCGTTTCATTCCCGATCATGGACATCGAGAAGTTATCCCCCAAGCACAGCTGGTCGATCGAAGGATCTGAAAGCAGACATGCCAGTGCTACCCCCATTTCAAGTTCGGCGTCCTCAGACTTTACTTTCCTGTTCCGTTCAACCTCAACTGTTGGGTCTATCTGCTCTTCAGCAACATCATCCCCAGGTAACTGCAGGTCAAAGAAAATCTCGAAACCTGGTATGCGCTTCCTCTCCGCGTTCAGCCACGGTTCCGGAAAACCACAAAATGGAAAGTCTTCCCCCTCCCGGACGAAGCGTCCGTTTAGGGTGCCCTGAATGGGCCGGTGCATTAAGTCGAAAGGTCTCCCCATCTGTTTCACTCTGGCTCTCCCAGCCATCTCCTTTCCTTTCCTTGCCCAATCCTCTTTGGTGGGCAGATAACCCAAGCCAAAGCTATGGGGGTTGTGTGGCACTTCGGCCGATATTGCGACGCCCTTGCGGCCGCTCTTTCCTAATCCTATCCCGGGGATGTGTTGGAGCTTGTTAATGAGATACACTGCTTGGGCACTGACATATATCCCCTCGTTAGCAGCCATGATGTTCTGTACAACCTGAGCCTCAACTAGGGTAAAACCTGATATGAACACATCCTCCATGCCATGCTCGATTTCTAGAACAGGCGTGGATACTTCCGGTGGTGGATGGATTGATGAATTCCCGAAAACAATGGCTACTCCCTTCCCATAGGGGTACTTCACCATTTGATGCAAAGTGGATGACACTGCCTTTACCTGATGCAGCCACGGCCGCCCCAAAAGCAAGTTGAAAGTTGCAGGCACCTCCAAGACATGGAAATCTATCTCATGCTGTCCCGGCCCAACTTTAGTCTGAACTTCTACGATCCCCATCACGTCTCTACTTGTATTGTCATACACCCGGATGACTTGCGCTGTTGGTACAAAATCCGCAACTTTCAAGCTGATTGCATACGATGTCCTTGCCGGGCAGACGTTGATGGCGGATCCGGTATCAACGAGAACCACCGGTGTCCATTTATCCCTACACTCCACGGAGATATAGAGTGGCTTATTATGGTCTGCCCCCTCGGGTGGCAACTCCTTGTCGGAAAAAGTCAGCGTCGGGGCAGCCCCTCCCGGAAAGACTAATCCCACTAGCTGCTCTGGCGTGGTGTCTATCGAAAGCTTGGCCTTGTCCATGGCTGACAGGACGGCCTGTCTATGTACTCGTGATGCCATAAGCAGTCCCCAGATGGAGATGTCTGCTTGTATCTTTTTTAGCTGTTTGAGTACAGCTTCCTCCTCAAGTTGCTTCTCCTTTTGCTTCTCAGCCTCTCTATCCTTCCCCGAGGCCTCTGGCTGATCTAGGTGCGGGGGTTTGAAGTACCGCCCGCTCCGCGTCATATGATCAACCTCTCCAAGGTACCAAGTGTTATCGGGTTGGTTGTTCCCCCAATCTTCGTCCGTGTGGGCGAGACACAAGTCCTCATCTTCCCACCACATCCCATCAATGGCTGACAAACATCTGTCCGGCTCTGGCATAACAGTTCTTGTACTCGCGGCACCTTCCATCCATATGTTCGTAGCATTCTCAGTTCTTGTGCACACAGCAGTTTCAGTCCCCACATGGGCCTTTGCCTTCCTGATTCTCTCGGAATCTTTGAATCTTTCCTGTTCTGGGTGTGTCAATACAACCGACTGTTCAATAATTCCCGTATTCGAAATACTCCAATCCCGAGCGAAATTCTTGACACCGGCGCTCTCCGGCGATGCACTCTGTTCTTCGACCTTTCCGGCTGTTACTGAAATTCTCGTCCCTGCTGGGCCCTGTTCTAGCTGAAATTCTTCTACCACATCTGGTTGATTGTCTAACCATCCTGTAGCCTCTGTCGACTCATCGTAATCATACCAGTTGGCTGCCACGTCCCCTGGATCTTGATCACTGTAAAATCGGAGATTGGCAAGGTCCTCTTCCACAGCTGTTAAATCATTTGTTCCCTGTCCCAGACTATCCCCTTGGATCACACACAGTTCTCCTCCTGCTGGAAATTCCACATCTGGCCCATCCTGGCCTATTGATAAAATGTAGTCACCCGGACTATACGTTTTCTCAACACAACTTCCAGATTCCGCAGACTCTGGCCCAACAATCCTCTTCTTCTTTGGGGCCTCCTCTCTCCTGTCTTCGACAGTTACTACCGCTGGCTTAGGTTGGGTCATGGAGATGTCCATCATGTACAAATCAGCGCAATCGGGAAGGAACACCTCCGGCTTAGGCAGGTGGGAAGGAGTGATATAGATACTAGGGTCGTAGGAGACGACCCCAGTATGGATGAAATTGATTCTTTTGGGTGGTGGAGCTTGGTTATGTGCGGGAAGGGGATTTGTAGTAACGTTGGGTTTCTCGGGAGGCAAGATCACCCCGTTATCGATGAGATCTTGAATCTCATGACGTAATCGGAAGCACAGATCGGTGTCATGACCGTGCTGTTGGTGAAATGCACAATACTTGGCTGGGTTGTGGGTAGCGGGGAGTCTTTCTGGTAAGGGCCGCGGCTCTAGGGGCTTCAAGTGCCCTTTTCTGATTAGCACCCCCAGAGCTTTGGACAGGGGCATAGAAAGTAGAGCAAAGGTCCTAGTGTTTTTGGGTGGGTACTTGGCTGTTGGCGGGTTGCTTCCGGACGCACCGGAGAATGGTGTGGCCGCCATATTTCTCGAAGGGGGGTTGGTGGTGACCATGCTCACTTCGGAGGCTCTTGTGGTTGTAGTGCCGCTCGGGCCTGCATTGGTGTTGCGGTTGAAAGTTCTTCGGGGTTGCTCCCGGTCGTTATCAATTAAGCCTTGCTTCAAGGCATCCTCAATCTGCACCCCCATTTCATGTAGGTCAGAAAAAGTAGGAAAGGGGAGTACAATCATCTTCTGCATCAACTTCGGCTGAAGATTGCGCACAATCATCCGAATATGGTCTTTATCTGTAGGCCTTGAGGTCATCATCGAAGCCTTGGCCCTCCATCTGGTTACGAATTCTGAAAAACTCTCTTTAAGCTCTTGCCTTATTGTCTCGAGATCACGGGTTGTAATCTCAATTTGTGTATTGTATGGGTACTGCGCAATGAAGGCCTCAGCCATCTCGTCCCAACTTCTCTTGACATCGTCTTCTAGTTTGGCATACCATATGGCCGCCACACCTGACAGGGTCCGGCCGAACAAAGACATCTTCTGTAGTCTGCTGAGGCCCATTGGTCTTAGGACATCTGAAAACAGTCCCAGGTGCACCATGGGGTCCCTGGACCCATCAAATCGATCAATATGAGGCATTTTGAATCGGTCAGGCAGCGTCACAGCTGCGTCGGTGTATCCGTCTTCAATATCGGGGATGGTCTTGACTCCCTGGGATCTCTTGAACAACTTTTCAAGCTTGCTCAACTTCAGTGCGGTGGGATCAGTTTTGAACTCAAAGGGAGAGTCCGGTAGGTTGGTAGGTGTTTTTGATAACTGGGGTTGGATCTGGGGTAGGATCGGGGATGGAGGTGGTCCTGTGGGAAATTCTGTATCATTCTGAACATTGGCGGTCACCCCGAGGGTTGGAACTCCTAGTGGGGGAGGAACTTGTTGCGAAGCAGAGGCTCCGTTTTGCTGTTGTAACCTCACAATCAACTCCGCTTGTTCATTCATAACTGTAGCCTGTTGTTTGGCAAACTCTACTTGTCGGACAGCATCCTGCTGCATCATTTTCATACCCTCTTGGAGCTGGCGCAACATCTCCTCTAAACTGGCCATACTATCCTGCTCTGGTTGAATTACCGGTATGTACTCCCTTTCGGTAGGTGAAACAGGACTCTGACCTCTACTGAACTCAGGTGGGGTAGATAAGGCCCTCTGAACTGACTGATGTATTGATGCCCTCTGCCTAACGGTCCTCCGTCTAGTAACCGGGGGTAGAGAGTGGTACACTGGTTGTCCGTCTACCAGATCCTCAGATCGATGGAGTCGACGACCTCTAGTCCAGAGTGCTTGGGGAATATCTATTGGGTCAGAAGCAATTGTGCTCAACTACCTAGCAAAAAGATAAATAAAGCGTATAAATAAATAGACAATCGGACAGGGTAACGGCATAAAATAAACATTTAACACACGGTTGGGTATCACAATATGCTGCCAATAAGCTGAACATACTGTTCCTCAAACACTGATCACTGTTTCTGAATCGTGACCCCTAAGTCTGAATCTGATATCCACAGATAACTGATTCTCAAAATACTGATACTGGTGCCCGCAGGCCGGATGCCCAAACTTGCAAACTGATATATGTATTCCCTGTAGAGATACATGCTAAAAGCACATAGCAAGTAAATGAGAGCCAAAACACCCCTATGTTGGGGTAGGGTTTCCCTGTCCTATTCTGTCAGGAGCTAGGGTTTCACTACGCACGCAGCGGTTTCAAACAACCTAACATCGGGTAAGCAACCTGTCCTAGTTTGGAATGGTCACTATGGATTCCGAATATGCACTAGGTCGAATGGTCGAAAAGGGCGCCCCGGTAAAACCAGGGTTTGTGTTCCCATACTGTCAGAGCCCATAACCGGTCAGCCTTATGGTCATGCCTTGACAAGACAAGCCTCCGGCAAACCGTTCAGGAATGGCAGATGGCAAACACGGTGTCCTAGGCGCACCAATGCACATGCAATGCAAAGAAACACATAAGTGAAATCAAAACAGGATATCACGAGTTCGAGTCAAGCTCTCTAATCTCCCCAGCAAAGTCGCCAGAAACTGTAACAAGCCCGCGGGGGACCTCGCTACATCTCGGACTCGATTTTGTTTGCGGTTCTTAATCTTGAACCAAAGAGTCCAAATCCGGCAAATCGTTTTGAGAAAACAGATTTTTAGAAAAGAAGTGCCAAACATGGACTGCTTTGCCAGATACAGAGTCGCCACCTAAATATTTTTTTATGGGAAATTTAGGAAACCCTGACTCAGTGCCAAAGGCCACGTGTCCGTCATCACCAAAGTTGCCTCGGCTCGAGAGCTTGGGTACGATTGGGGAAGGTCAGCTATGATCACCCCCTCTCGCCCAATCCGAAGATCGGCCTTTACTAACCGTGATATCCAATTTTGAAAACGTTATGTGTTCTTATTCCGGTTATTAGCCTAGAATTATTATGTTATGCGCACAGCAAACAAATATAGACCAAATCGCCTAAATTGGAACAAAACATTTTATGTTTGTTTTGAAAATGGTTTGCTACTCGCAAGTAGGCTAAAATGCAGGTTTTGCCACCCTCAAGTGGGCTTAAAACTCGCAGTTTTAATGTATTATCGCAATTTAGGTAATTCGACCTCCATCCACAGGCATTCAAGCAGTTATATCACATAAGCAGCTAGCCTCATGGTAATCATACTATTATGGCAACATTCACACGCATGCGATATGCTAAAGCATAAAAGCTTACCTAGTATTCCGTGCCAAAATAGAAACTAGTTAGTAATCATGCATGATCCTAGTTCATGTTAACATGGCTAATGCAACGCATACAAGATACGACTACAATAGGCTCGGCTATCCTAAAGATGGCATGTGAAATGCTGCAACTAGCACGTATTCAATTTGGAATTGGAATACAAATGCAGTTAGAATGATGTGGCAAGCCCGGTGCATGTGAGACAAATGCATGGATGCACGCATGCATTGCATAAGGTATGCTAATTTAAATATGCCCTAGTCTACCATCGTAAGCGGGCAAATAAAAGGGAAGAAAGACGTGGGGTTAGAAGACATACACACACCCACGCACACTTATTACAAATACACCCTCACTCGGAGGGATCGAAAGAATAATACAGCCCGAATAAATAATACTGAATTTAATTACAGATCCTCTAATTTAACAAATTAAATGCAGAATAGAGATGGCCGCAGCCCTGTCTCGGGATGCGCGAATGATGCATGCTCGATCCATCTTGCCCGGAAAACCCGTGCCATGCTACTGCTGCCTCTGTTTTACACTGTCCTGCATCTCCAAAGATTGCAAAAATCCTGGGACATGTTCCTTGCACATTGTAAAATACCATCGGCTGGAGGAAATGCCCACCGGCCATAGAGAATTTCCATCGGCTGCTGGTAAAGTTATCGGCCATTCACCAATGGCCGGTCGGCACTGAATGTTGCCGGCCGGCAGAAACTTCCTGCAGAAGACAGTTTTGACAGCAGCAGAAGACAGGTAGTGCATGGCATGAAATTTCAGGCACCTGTAAGCATGGCCATGCTCCCTATCATGCATTGGACTCAAGGAAGCACGGCCCTCGACCCTCGGGCCATCAATTGTGCATTTTGATGCATGATGGCCTAAGAGGCCAAGGTTGCAATTCAATGAAGATGCATGCAACACACAAATGAAGACCAAGACCCTATCATGCCAAGGTCAAGGGCCCCGGTGACCGAGAGTTGAGACAAGTTGCATCACTTGTAATATGAACTCTTCTCAACCCTCACACTTGGCTTGACACCCCAAACCAAGTAATGCAATGCATGTTATGCAAACATGGCTCCACAATGCAACCGAATGCTAAAATGCAAGCATGCCAAATGTAATGCAATCTATCATGTTAAGTATGCAATGCTAGACATGGATAATCATGTAAAAAGATTAGCATGTGACAAGACCTTATTAAACAAATATGCAACAAACATGGGACAAGCATGCAATAGTGGAGTTAAACTATAAAGGGGCAGACCTCAATCCACCCCAAAACAGTGGCCAAAAGTGCGCAAAAAGGTGGACTAACACTCATGCCAATGTGCAAGCTAGTGGGCCTAAAGCTAAGGCACAAAAGAGGGCACTTTACTACCATCAACATGACCATACATGGTATGAATTAGACAAGTAAAAACAGAATTCTAGCATGCAAAAATGGGCTCCAAAGCCCACTGATATGATAGTCTTGAAAGCTCAAATACTTAGACATACACAATATTCATTTCATGAGAAGAGTAATGAATGCAAGCATACAAGCATGATTTATAGACCGAAATATGATCCTAAATGATGCCAAATCATGAGGATGGTCTAAGCTAAGCATGCTAGAGGCCAATATACCCAAGGCTCACAAGCCAAAACACAAAGAGGTGAGACCAAACATGGCAAGTATGACTGAAACAGTGGCCAACAGACCTTGATCATGGCGAAATGATGCTAATACCCTCATGAAGTTAGGCTAACACATGCAAGAATCATGGCCTAAACACAAGATGCATTTCTATGCCAAATAGAGAAATGCAAAGCAAGTATATCATGCATGAAAGAGGCCAACAAACCCTCATGAGACAGAGATAAAATATGCTCCAAAACACCCAAATAAACTCTGAAATGAAGCCATAATCAGTCAAGCATGCATGTTGTCCTTTAGGCCAAAAACAAAGATAAAAGAGAGACAAAGGGGAGAGGGGTGTCCCTCCCCTATACAAGACTTCAAACCACCTTCCTTACCACTAAAAATCCACTGATTTTCAGTGGTGAGAAGACTCAAACACTCAAGTAAACAAAGCCTCACAAAGGAAGCACCAAAAAGGGCCAAATAAGGCCTAAGAGGGTGAGTTTGAACTCAAACCACAAAACATCCTAATGAAAGTTCTTAAGCAAGAGAATATAAGACTTTTTCATGTTAAACACAAAGCCTAAATCAGCAAGCAAAACAGGTAAAAAGCTAGTGCAAAATTGGGGATAATAAAGTGAAAATCTCACCCTTGAAGAACAATTCAAGAACAGTCACCTCAGCCCTTTTCTTCTGATCAAAACCAGTCCAAAAACTCAAGAATGAACCCTCCAAGCCTCTCAATCTCGGAGCAAGGTGTAATGGTGTGTGTATTAGTGCAAAAGTAAGGTTAAAATGCACTTTTAAGGCCTAGAAACACACACAAGGTATGAGAGAGGGAAATATAGAGAGAGAAGGTGTATATATCAGATGTATAGATATATATGCTCTGGTTTTTGGTTCAAAAGCTCCAACCCCTAACAATGGAGGGGGAGGGTTCTTTAAATAAGCAAAGGCAAAGGCTCTAGGCTTCTCCAAGAAGCCAAATGAAAGGGGCAAAGGGTGCAAAGGAGTCTTGGCTTCTAGAGGAAGCTAAGACAGCTGGCTAAGCTTCTTCAAGAAGCTTGGCCAAAGGTTCAACCTCTTAGAAGGGAAAAAGGGGTCAAGGGTGCAAAGGGGTCACCCCCGTGCATGGGGAATGGTGATGGTGCATCCCAGCTGGCACAGCTGGCATGCACCATGCCTAAGGGGTGCAAAGGGTGCAGGTCGGCCAGCAAAAGAGGTCATCGGCCGAGACAAAGTGCCGGTCGGCAAAATATAATGCCGACCGGCCATGGGTTTTAAGAAAACACTGCCGGTGGCCTCAATTAACTGCCGGTGGGGTGTGGGGAGAGCCGGTGGGGTCTGGGGATGGCCAAAAAGCCATTCCCTACCTTCCAAGGCAAAAACACAAGTGTTTGGTGCAAAACCAGACACCGAACAGTCGAGTTGAGAGATCCCGAGGCAAGGCGCGCAACCGAGGCCTCCGGGAACTCAAGACGAACACAATCATGGGTGATCACTGGGTGTTCAATCGGTGACGTCCAAGTCTTGAGGACGGTCAAAAATGGGATGTCTACACCAGGGGAATTCCTTCTTCATCATTTTCATCAAAATTTTAAAAATCATGATCAATGCAATAAATAAGAGGCACAGAGAAATACTCAAAATCTGCAACGGCATTCTCATTCAAAAGGTCCAACTCATATAGTTCCTCGGTTACAACCAACTTAAAGGAAAAAGAAAAGGATGACCTGGACAAAACATCGGCATCCGAGTTATCAACCCTAGGAATACTGAACCCAGACTCAGAAGAACCAAAATCTAATTCTGACTCCACGGCCTTTGTGGAATAAGATTTTGGTTCACTACCCCACTCAGAACTGCTAGACAGGTAACCTTCCTACAACTACCAAACGAGGGGATGGTACGTCAGATGCATCAAAGATGCTGCTAGAAGGGTTCACACCCGGTTGGTCCCCGATCATGGAAACAGTTAGGTTATCCCCCAAGCTCTCTGAGTTGATCGGAGGATCTGAAAGGAGACATGCCAGTGCTGCTCCTATTTCAAGCTTGTTGCTGTTGGAATCACTTTCTGTGCTTTGTGCAGTTTCAGCAAAAATTGGCTCAGCCCTTTCCTCTGTATCACTGTCTTGCATCTGCAAATCAAAGAAAATCTCAAAGCCAGGAACCCGCTACTTCTTAGAGTTGAACCAGGGCTCGGGGAAACCACATAATGGGAAATCTTCACCCTTCCCATTCAGGGTTCCCCGGATCGGTCTGTGCACAAGTTCATAGTGCTTCTCGGTCTACTTAGCTCTGGCCTTTCTTGCCATCTCTTTTCCTTTCCTAACCCAATCCTCTTTGGTGGGCGTATAGCCAAGACCAAAGGCATGCAGGTTATGTGGCACATCGGCCAATGTAGTAACGCCCTTCCGGCCACTTTTTCCCCGTCCCATTCCTGGCACATGTTGGAGCTTGTTCATGAAGTAGATCGATTGGGCACTGATATACAAGCCCTCATCAACAACTAAGATATTTTGCACTACCCGGGCCTTAGCCAAGGTAAACCATGAAAGGAAAACATCCTATTTGCCATGCACAATCTCCAGCACAGGTATAGTGACCTCTAGCGAAGGATGAATAGATGAATTCCCAAAGACTATGGCCATTCCTTTCCCATGGGGGTACTTCAGCATTTGGTAGAGAGTAGAGGAGACAGCTTTTACTTGGTGTAGCCACGGTCTTTCTAGCAGCAGATTGAAAGTGGGTGGCACATCCAGGACGTGGAATTCAATATCTCTGCTGGTATTGTCATACACTCGGATCACCTGGGCTGTAGGCACGAAATCCGCTGGCTTCAGGCCAATAGCATAAGCCATGTGACAAGGACAGACGTTGATTCCTGACCCAGTATCGACCAATACCACTGGTATCTACTTTTCTCGGCACTCCACTGATATGTATGGAGGCTTGTTGTGTGTAGAGCCTTCTGGCGGCAGTTCCTTGTCCGAGAAGGTTAGAGTTGGCGCAGTGCCTCCCGGGAAGACTAATCCTGCCAGTTGTTCTGGGGTAGTGTCGATGGACAACTTAGCTTTATCCATCGCCGACAGTACAGCTTGTCTGTGCACTCGTGAGGCCATAAGCAGACCCCAGGTAGATATATCAGCTTGAATCTTCTTCAACTATTTCAACATAGCCTTTTCTTCCAACTGTTTTTCCTTCTGCCTCTTGACTTCTTTATCTTTCCTGGATGCCTCGGGTTGGTCCAAATGTAGTGGTTTGAAATATCGGCCACTTCTTGTCATATGGTTGACCTCTTCCACATACCAAGTGTTGTTGGGAAGATCTTCACCCCAATCCTCATCAGTATGAGCCATGTGTAGGTCGTTGTCATCTCACCAGATTCCTTCGGCAGTCAACAGGCATTTGTCCAACTCTGTTCGAATAATCTTCTCGTCACAAATCTCCCCCGCAGGGTGTTGGGCTTTTCCAGCTCTCTAGTTGTTTTCACTCATTTCTTGCTCAAAACACTTCAGTGCAGCTTCTTGCTCTGTATGTACAGTACTAACAATGCCCAATTCCTGAGCCAATTGCCTTACACCGGTGTTTTCTAGCAGTTTACCCTTCCAATCGACCATTCCAGCCATTGCAGCGATTTCTACTTTCTATTCTTCTAGCTTTAATTCAGTTCCCTCATCTCTATCGGGTTCATCACTTAGCCACCCAGAATTGTCTATCGACCTGTTCAAATCAAATCAAATCAATCAATATGCACGTCCCCTTGATCTTGCTCATCAAAGAACTGCAAATTGTCTATGTCCTCCTCTAGGTCGGCCAGATCATCTAATCCCTGATTTGGGCCATCCTCTTGAACTACACTGACCTCCATCTCAGTCGGCAACACCACTTCCGGCTTAGCTTGATTGATTGGCACAATATAGTAGTATGGGTTGTACACCCCTTCAGATAAGTCCTTAGAGCCCTCGGGCAGCGGACTGACATTTTGCACCAAGGCCATGCTTCTTTTATCTACCATTGTCACCACCACAAGTTCGGGTTGGAGTGTTGACGTGTTCATCATGCACAAGTCTGTGCTCTCAAGGATGAACAACGCCAATTTGGGTAGGAGGGAAGGGGTGACATATATACTGGAGCATAGGAGACGGCTAGTATGTGGATGAGGTTTATATGCCGGGGTAGAGGGACTTGATTATGTGATGGGAGAGGATTTGTAGTGACATTGGTTTTTTTGGGAGGTGTTATCACCTTATTGTCGATGAGATCTTGAATCTCATGACGCAGCCTATAGTATTGATCAGTGTCATGACTGTGTTGCTAGTGAAAAGCACAGCATTTGGTGGGGTTGTGTTTCGGAGGGAGTGGATCGGGTAGGGGGCGAGGCTCTAGTGGCTTAAGATGCCCCTTTTTTTATCAAGACCCCTAGGGCTTTGGATAAAGGCATGTAGAGTGGGGTAAAGACCCTTTGAGATCGGGCTTGACTAGTTGAGGTTTGTGGATTTGTGTTGGATGTGTTGGCAAAAGACTTAGCAGTTTTGGGTGTGGTGGTGACCATACTCACATCCGAAGGCCATGTAGAGGTGCTACCACTCATGGTTGCATTAGAACTGCGTGAAAAAGGCCCCTTGGGCAGTTCCTTCTCATCAACGATCAACCCCTGTTTTATCGCATCTTCGATCTGCACCCCTATCTCATGGAGGTCAGCGAATGTAAACAGTGGCAAGACTACCATCTCTTGTAATAATCTCCCCTGCAGATTGTAGACCACCATTCGGATTTAATCTTTCTCGGATGGCCTGATAGTTATCATACAGGCCTTGGCCCTCCATCTCATTACAAAATCCGAGAAGCCCACTTTTGGCTCTTGATGAGTCGCTTCAAGATCACGGGTTGTGACCTCGATCTGGGTATTGTAGGAGTACTGCGCGATGAAGGCCTCGGTCATTTCATCCCAGCTCCGTTTCACAGAGTCTTCCAACTTTGCATACCGGATGGCTGCTATACCCGACAGGGTCCGACCAAAAAGCGACAGCTTTCAAAGTCTAGTAAGACCCATTGGTCACAGGATATCAGAAATTAACCGCAAATGGACCATGAGATCCCTGGAGCCACTGAGCCGGTCTATATGTGGCATCTTGAATCTGTCTAGCAGAGTTATTGCAGAATCTGTGTATCCATCCTCGATGTCAGGGATTGACTTAGCGTCCTATGCCCGCTTGAAAAGCTTTTCTAGCTTGTTGACTTTCAATGCAGTCGAGCCGACCTCGAATTCAAATGGCGCCTCAGTTTGGCACATTGGTGCCTTAAAGGTCTGAGTTGGGATCGGATATACCTGAATGCCCAGATTCTCTTGGACATTGACAGTGACTCTGGGTGCTGGAATACCTACTGGAGGTGCATGGGATGCAGAAGCTACTATTGGTTGTGGTTGTTGTTGTTAAGGCCTATTTATCACTTGCGTTTAATGAGCTGTGACTTCAGCTTGGTGAGCAGCATCTAGTTGCATGGTTTCTATGGTCTGTTGGAACTGACGAAGCATGTCTTCTATGCTAATTGGGGGATGTTGAGCCATCAGAACTGGCAAATAATCTCTCACTGGAATGGAAACAGAAGACTGAGCCTGACTGGGCTCAGGCGAAATAAAAGATGACTGCTAGACTAGTGAATTATGACTAATCCTCCTCCGTCTGGTAACCGGTGGGAGTGAAGGAAACATTGGTTATCCCCTAACAAGATCCCCGGATCTGTAAAGTCTTCTTACACGAGTCTAGAGCGCCTGGGGTGTAACAAAAGCGTCCGAAGCAATTGTGAAAAATTACATTGCAAAAAGAAATAAAGTAAAAGAAAGCAAAAATCAGAAACCGCACAACACCTCGGCTCAGATACTAATAGCACACAGTTGCAATCATAGGCTGTAGAACTACACTCAACACTGATTTCTGCCCGCAAAACTGATACCCAAACTTGCAACTAATACATACATTCCTGTAAAGTTTCACTCTAAAAGCACATACCAGTTAAATGAGAGCCAAAACACCCCTATGATGGGGTAGGGTTACCCTGTGCTAGTTTCGTCAGGAGCTAGGGTTCACTATTCAAGCAAAGTGTTTCACACAATCCTGAATTCGGGTAAGCAACCTCTCCTAATTTGGAACAGTCTCTATGGTTTTCGATATGCAACTAGGCCGATTGGTCAAAAAGGGTACCTCAGCAAGACTACCTAATATAACTCTAACACCTAACAGAGAGAAGTGAAAGGAGGATCAAATGGTACAGTGGTAGTCCAGATCCAAGGGTTGTATTCCTATCGTGGCAGAGCCCGTAACCGGTCAGCCTTTTGGCAAGCTTTTCCAAGCAAGCCTCCGACAAACCGTTTAGGAATATCATATGGCAAACATTGTGACTTAGGCGCACCGATGCAAATGCAAAGAAACACATAAGTGTAGATAAAATGGCATATCATGAGTTCAAGTCAAGTTCTCTAATCTCCCCAGCAGAGTCACTAGAAAACTGTAGCTCGGCTTTTTCGCGCCCCATTTCGGAAGCTCGAAAGAAGCCCTACAATTCGGACTCCCGTGGTTCTGAATCTAATCTCACAAGTGTAATGTGAAATTGATAAACACCAAAAAGTCCAAATCCGGCAAATTGTTTGGAAAATTGATTTTAGGATCAAAAATGCCAAAATTGGACTGCTTTGCCAGATACAAAGTCGCCACCTAAATATTTTTTTATTTTTGGGTAAATTTAGGAAACCCACGACTCGTGCCAAAGGCCATGTGTCCATCATCACCAAAGTTGCCTCGGCTCGACAACTTAGGTACGAGAGGGGAAGGTCATGGATTGAGCACCCCCGCTCGCCCGATCAAAGATCGGCCTCTACTAATCGTGATATGATTTTTATGTGCATTATGTGCTCTTTTTCCAGTTATTAGGCTAGCTTTACTATGTGATGCATGCAAGCAAGTGTGGACTAGTTTGCTTGATTTGGAACGATTCAAGTTCATGTTTGTTTTGTTGAAAAGGGTTTGAATTTGCCACCTCAGGTGGGCTTAAAGTTTGTGAATTTGCCACTAAACATAGTGGGCTTAAAACTGATTTGCCACTCAACAAAGTGGGCTTAAAACTTACATTCGTTGAGTCGTTCCAATTCAAACAACAAGCCTTCATCTACAGGCATTCAAGAAATTTAACAAATAAGCATTTTAGCCTCATGGTAAGCATGCTAGACATGGAAATCACTTACACTCAAGCAAATATGCTAAAGTACTAAAAACTCACCTAGTACTCCAAGCCAAAAAATAAAACTAGTTAGAAAAATGCATGTTCCTAACTATACAAATGACTAATGCAACGCAGGCAACAAATGCAATTAATAGGCTTGGGTACTAATATGGCGTATGATTCAGTTAAACACGTATTTAAATAAGTATTTGAAATAACAATGTAGTTTGAATGATGCACCAAACCTCGGTGCATGCAATACGAATGAATGTATGCAAGCATAAGATATGCTAATTGAAACATGTCCCTAATCTAACCATCATAAGTGATTAAATAAAAGGGAAAATGATGTGGGGTTGGAAGGCATGCACATTATTACATTGTTCTCTCACGAAAGAGAGTCCGAATGAATAGAGCAAAACTAACTAGCAACTAATTAGGGCTATGCTAATTAAGCTAATCTAATTAAGCTAATTATTACAAACCAAATAAAAAGCTAAACTAATTAACTGATTATTATAACACTTGAATGAATTAACTAGTAAGCTAAATAATTAATTTACAACATAAATTTAAATAGGCTAAGCAATTAACATTTACTCCGCCTCGGGAAATTGAAGATGCATATGCTTGGTTTTCGCCCGAAAAGACCTTTGTTTTGCTCTCGAAAGTCTCTGTTTGTAGAGTTGAACATTTCCAAAACCATTCTGCTCCACCTTACCAACATTCTACTGAAGTTTACATCAATGGCCAGCCGGCCATGGATGAATGTTGTCGGCCATTTGCCGGCCATCTATAGTGCACTGCGGGCCATGGATGGTGGCCTGCCGGCCATTGATGCACTAGATCACCATGCTGCAACAGAGTACAAACAGAGCAAAAAGAGGGTTTTTCCAAGGATTATCTGTATAATTCACGTCTCCTTTTCATGAATAAATCCAAAGAGTTGTAAACTTAAGCCACAAACCACCAATCCAAGCAATTTCATTGCATGATGGCTTGTGATTCAAGGTGTGCAAGCTCAATGAATGCAAAACAAGACACTCAAGAACCATCACCCTATCATGCATGATCAAGGGCAATGGAGACCTAGGAAACTTGAGACATTTCATCACTTTGAGTATGAAATGTCCCAATTTTCCTTGTGTATAATTAACGTCCGATTGAACACACAACACACAAGTTATTATCTTGTTCAATTTAAGTCCCAAGTTGTTAGTTACTCATTTTAACTTACCAACCATTACTTAGTCAATTCAGTCCAAAAAGTGAGTTAGAGTCCTCCAATGGAAAGAAGGCTCAAAACAAAAGTTGCTTTGGGTATGAAAGAAGTCTCATACCGTTGGTAATGAACCCCCAAAGGGATTAAATCATCAAGTATGAAACCTCAATTCCATACTTAGGCAAACAAATGACTTGAAATAACTTTCAATGAAAAAAGAAAACCCAAGAAAGGAGGGAGGTTACAGAGGTGATTAGTGTTGAAATGAAGTTTAAAACAACACCAAATCATGCAATCAACTCAAACAAGAGGTGCCTAATGGCCTAAAACACCAAGCTTTTAAGGACCTTTACACTATAACCATGCAAAACAAGACTCAACTGACACAAACAGTCCAAAATAGAGCTAAAGCCGTTCAAAACAAAGGCAAAAAGATGCTAGGATATAGCTACAAAAAGCTAGAAAATCATGCTAACATATAGAACTAACTAGGCTAGCAAATAAGGCACAAGGAGGGAAGGCTAACCCCTCCAATTTTGGACTTAAAAACAAGTTTTTTGTCACTAAAAATACTCTGAAAATCAGTGTTTAAAGGCCCAAAAAAAAAAGTTTGAAGATGGCAAACACAAGTGAAGAAGCCTTACAAACAAGCTAAAAAGAAGGGTGAACCTCCCCCTACCTTAAAATGGCCTCAAACCACAAATTTCAGTCCATTTTGACAGATTTTTTATAGCCCATAAAAAGCCCAAAGACAGTAAAAAAAGATAGGAAAACAAATATGCAAAGTAAGCTAACAAAGCAAATGTTCTACCTCTTGAAGAGAAGAGTGATTCTAGGAAACAATTCAACCCAAAACCAACTTGTAGAGCTCCAAGAGGGCCTCAAAGAACCTCAACTCAAAGGTGATCAAGTTTTGTTAAGGAAGTAAAGGCAAGAGTGTAATGTAAGAAGACAAAAGTGTAAAGAATTGCAAGAGAGAGAGAGAGAGAGAAAATTTTGAGTTTGAAATCTTTTGACCTTAAAACATGGGAGGGGGACTCCCTATATATAGAAAACATGAAATCTATACAAGGAGATCTAGCCCTCCACGTGGGGACAGATGCAAGCATCTGTGCAAACAGCTGGCACCAAATATCTGCAGAAAACACTGGTGGCCGGCCGGCCATCAGTGTTGGCCGACAAGGCACATCAATGGCCGGTAGACCAGGAGCTCTAGCCGGCAGCCTTCATAGATGGTCGGCAGGTCACCAGGGACTGTAGATGGGAAAGACCAAGACATGGTCCAAAAAGGTGACAAAATGGATGCAGGGTTTGAAAGGCTCAAACCTGCGGCGTTCACTTGGAACTTCAAGCGCTCGGCAAGCAATCAAACTCGTCATCGGATGTACCTGCAAAAACATCCAAGTCTTGAAAGGCTGTCAAAAATAGGATGTCTACAGTAATAAAGTTTCAATGAATGATATTTGAGATTAATCAAACAATACATATCATAACTTGTAACAAAATCAAATGATGAACCAAGTTCATTAATCAAAGGCTTTCAAAACTTCAAGAGATGTTTACTAATACTTACATATTACAAAAGATGAACATTCATTGACAAAACAAAGAAATAACCGACCTAGAATCGATTAGACAAGCCCACCCGTTGGTGGCAAAGGAGATATCTCAAACAAAGGTACTAGTTGTATTAAAGTTTCCTAGCCCACAAGGACCTTTCAAGAATGTCATCAAAACCAACATAATACTTGATACAAAAACTGAGAGATAATCATTCATGCTTGATCATACTTTTCTAAAACGAAGCAAAGCTTTTATCCAAAACATTATGACACAACTTTATTAAAAATACAACTTACAATAGCTCTTCGAAAATGGGGATTAGGGCAAAGATCCAAGACCTACAAATACATGGTAAATCCCATCGAATGCACTTCAAGAAGACAAGGAGAGATGCTTAAAGATGGTTATGTAATGCACTCTCAAAACAAGTATCAAATGAGTAAAATAGATCTCGGCATTTCTTCCCAAAACCAAGTCAAAACAAAGCAAAACATGTTTTGGAAGTTCAATCAAAGTTTTTCTTCTTGGAAAAGCATGTTTTGTACAAACTAGGTCAATGAATGGATGCACAGAGATGAGCTGGGCCGAAATGGCCTATTTGGGTGAACTCAAGAGGTCATGGCCAAGGTTTCACACCTCTTGGCTGAGGTGTGGTCTCCTTAGCCCGGATGTGGGCTGCCCGCTCGAAGTGTTACAAGTTGTCGGCGTATTGTGGGCGGCCTAGGTGTATAGTGGTCTACCTAGGTGCAAGTGATCATGCAAGGTAGGCCAAGGTGAATTGCAAAGCTTGGCCTAGGTATGGAAGTCGGACAAGGGTGGGTCTTGGTGACCACACTTTAAGAAATAATGAAGTCTGGAAATTTGAGTTTCCTCTTGAAGAACATGAATGCTAAAATTATAACTTCTTATTCAAAATCTGAGATTTCATGATATTCGAAAATATGGACCTGGATACCCATACTTGAAGATTTCATGAAAACAAACACAAAAACATAGAACCTGTTACAAACTTGTAGATCAAAACAAAGCTTTTCTTTAATAACACAAGGACATCACTTTCTCTTTGTAAAACAAAACTTTAAATCAATACATGGCTTATGAATCATGCTAGATCATACATTGTGATCAAATTAACGTAAAGAACAACAAATGCAGATCAAGAATTTAACCTCAAAACACAAATCAAATAGTTTAAAGTCTAAGAATCAAGCTTGGAAAATCTGGTTTCCTCCCTAGAACTTCTTATTCTTCTTCCTAGAGCTCCTCTCTCTTCAAGACAAAGATATGGCAAATGATATGGGTTTCTCAACTACTAACTGACTAATACGTACTACTGGAATACGTAGTATCATCTTGTCAAATCTCCTCGAAAAGGTGTTTGAATGAAAGGACAAGAGTAGGTCAAAGTGTATACAACAAGTAAGGTGGCATGGGTACTCTGACAAGGCAAGGATCTTGGATCAAAACACAAGCTTCGGACAAGTAAAGGATAGATGAAATCTTCCTGATTTCGACTAGAAGGGCTAACACTTGGCCTAAGTGTGACACACCTCGGCCTATGTTGTACAAGTTATGGAACAAGATTGTTAGGTGTTGGCTAAGGTGTACAACTCAACAATAAAGTGCCCAACATGGCTGCAAGGTTCAAGGATCAAAGATCTCTGATGCCTAGGTGATCCATACCTCGGCCTAGGTGCGAGGGTGAAGGTGGAGATCAACTACGATGGTTCCAAGATAGTCCTATGTGTTGTTGCTTAATGGCCTAAGTGTCAGAGATCTAAAGGTGTGAACTAGGTGTGAGATAGCAAAGGTAGATAGCCTAGGTTCAACACAAAAAGTATAGAACAAAACATGGATCTTATACTTAGGCAAAGTACAATAGCATTAAAACAAGACATGATCTCATACTTAGATAAAATATCAAAATTTACAAAATGTAGCTTAACAAATCAAAATCATTTAAATTCTCATAAATATGACTAAAATAAAATGAGGGTTGTTATTCCAATGTAACATATTAAAAAATTCCTTGGTATACTTTTCTTAAACATAACAACGTAACATTCTAAAAAAAAACTCCTTAGTGTATTTTTTTTTCCAAACGTAAGAACATAACATTCCAAAAAAATATCTTAGTGTACTTTTTCCAAACGTAACACTCCAATCAATGCAACATACAAAAACTCCTTCGTGTACTTTTCCAAACATAATACTCCAATGTAATATACTAAAAAATTCCTTAGTTTATTTTTTTTCAAGCGTAATAACGTAACATTCCAAGAAAAACTCCTTCGTGTATTTTTTTCTCGAACGTAATAATGGCCATTAGGTTTGGTGAACGAAAAGTTAAACGATGTGCCAATTTGGTCCCTATAGTTTACATGATGTGCCAATTTGGTCTCTGTCAAAATCGAGCAAATTAAAACAATGGGGACCAAATTGATATATTGTGTAAACTATAAGGGCCGAATTGACACATCGTTTGAGTACGTAATGACTTTTCGTCCATCAAACCTAATGACCGTTATTTATTAAACCAATATAAAACAATCCGTTCAATTAAGGAGCAAAATCGAGCAATTAAAATAATAGGGACCAAATTGATACATCATGTAAACTATAAGGACGATTTGTATAATTTAATTTTTTTTTTTTTTTTGTAGAATAACGACAATTTGTAGTTTAGAAATTAAGTTACATATTTTGTGATTTAAAAAAAAAAATGGATAAAAAATGTGTGAAATTATCACAAAAATGCGCAACTTCACTTTTGAATCACAAATTATCGTAACTCTACCAGAAAACTACGTAACAATTACCACAAAAAGTGTAACATACCCACAAAAGTATATAACTAGGTGCATAAGGTACACACTTTTTAAGGGGTATTTACCATAGCATTTTCCAACATAATGGGAAATTCTACAATACACATCCTAAAAGGAGATGTGTAAATATGCCCCAATTACGACGTTTGTGATATTTGATTATGATATATTGTGATTTTAGTTATGATTTGGTTATGACTCATTGTGGTATTAATTATGACTTAATGTAATGTTGGTTATGACGTATTAGGATTATTATTTTGGTTATTATTCAAAAGATTTTTAGTTATACTTTATTTGAAGTTTGGTTATGACTAAAAATGATTTAGTTATGATATTTGTGATAATTAACCCCACAAATGTCATAACTTGTAGCCATAGCATAATCCTAGTACAATAGATAGGTAGATATAAATAAATAAATAAATAAATAAAATAAATAAATTGATATACAAGTCCACATTTTAGACTCACAATTTAGATCTAGGGATGTGTAAGAGCAACTCTAACACCATACTCTTTATGTTTTACTATATATATTATTTATTTTGCCTAATTTTTTTATTATGTTTTTTTTTTATCTATGCACTTCAATGGTACTCTTTATTTTACCTATTTATCCAAAGAAATTGTTTGAAAAGTCTCTCAAGACTGTCAAAATGTAACTAGTATTGACATTTTTTGTTAAAATATGTATTGTAATAGCTAACTCATTAGCGTGATTAAAATAAGACGGTACTAGTTATAATAGCCAACACGCTTTTTTTAAAGAACACCTTGGAGATGCTCTGACTCATAATTAAAAAAATATAAGAAAAAAATTTGTCTTAGATTGTCTAATAGATTGCCACATCATTAGAATACTTAAGATAACTATCTCTCATATATATATATATTTTAATTATTAGGTAATTATTTTTTTTATACATCATTAAAGTTAGAATGTGAATTTAAAAAATGAGTTATGTATAATTTTCCTAGATATATTACTTTGGTTTGGTTAGTCACATGACCTCGGCCTGTATGCAAATGCGGGTGTGTCTGGTGAGAAACATATTAGATGTGTCATGTGATAGGTAAACTGTCATGAAATTTCTCATACCCTTCCCTACCATTTCCTCTCTCCCATTTGATCTCCATATGTTTCTTTAGAGAGAGAAAGTGATAGATCCATTGTGTGTGAGAGAGAGATGAAGATGAAAATGATAATATGAGAGAACTGCATCCAATCATCATCTCCATGGTCCCCTCCTTTGTCGGCCAGTACCATCACCATCTCCATCTGTAATGGGTATATGTACTGTTTTCATTAATTCCTTACCCTTTTTTATTCAATCATTTTTTTTTTTTTAATGAAACTCTTCTTGTGAGTTCTTGAAATGGGTACCAAACCAATAGTTCTAACCGTTTCTTTTCCCCTCTCAGGCAAGCTTGAATTATACATCAAACCCATACAATAAACATTTACATACATATAGCTTTTCTTTTTCTTTTTTTAGTTGTTATAAATGGCTGGAATGCTCCCTGGAGTTGAATGTGCCCGGAGGCGGCGGTTCCACCAAAGCGGAGGATGGGTGGATTCGCCAAACACCAGCACGGGGCACGGCTGGACAAGGCGGCCGTCTTTTTGTTTATATACAAGCAAACATGAATCCCCTCTCGGCTCAAGCTCCTCTCTGGTACTACTAAATGCCTATCACTAGAAGAATTATTAAATTTTTTATTTTTATTTTTTTTGACAATTGATTCATTGATAATAACTTCATATTTCTTGTTTGTCAGCTTCAGCTTTTAGAAGAGTCGCTGTCTATATTAAGTGTTTAATAAAATTAATGTGATTGATAAAACAGAAAAGGAACACAGTGAACCAGGCACATCAAGATGAGAAGCTGGGAGGAGTGGCTAGAGAAGCCAAGGAGAGGTTGAATGAGAGGCTGAGAGCACAAAGGAAACCAGAAACCAAAAGGTAATTAGGATTTTTTTATTTTTTTAGTTTGTGATATTTGATGGCATTTAAATTTTCGTCTCATCACAACAACTCCCATATTATCCAAGACACCTGTGGTCCTCAGGTGTATGCTTAGCTACACCATTCTGGTTGTCTCTGTGAAAAAGTTAAGCAAGTAGGAAACTCAGTCCAAAAAGTATTAGCCATACCATCATATATATGTTATTTGATAGTATCAATTGATATATATATATATATGTCTAAAGATTGATATTAAAAGTTCAAAATTCTAATACATATTATGTATCGGTCAATATTTAAAATTTTGTCAAGAGTTATGAAGTGTGTAGAGTAGATTTAAATTTAACTTGATATGACTCGTATACTCCAATTGAATATTCAAACTCCAATATTTTATTGCATGAATGTATCTGGCCCATCCACTACATTTACCAACATTTTAGATAATTTTAGTTAATTACACCAAGACTTAGTTTGGCATAACCTAAATAAGTCAAAAAGTCAAAAAGTCAAAAAGTCACTATCTTATTTAAATCACATCACCTCTCTAACACATCACATCAAACCCAACCCAAACCCAATCCAAACCCACCAATAAGTCAAAAAGTGCACTTTTTTAGGACATCCCAAAGCAACCCTAAGAATCCTTCAACGGCTCCTTCAACTATTCGTAAATATCTCTTACCACCTCATTTATGACCCTTACATTTTGAATTACTTATCTATAAAAATGTAACATTTTCACTTTGTTTCTGCCTATCTCCACATGGGGTCATTTGTAATGTTTTAGAGTAGAGGGTGTGAAATGTATAAGTTCATAAATAACCGAAGTAAATTGATATTCACTACTAGTTGAGAAACTCTTAATATAATTAACTGCATAATTTTTTCTAAATTCAAACAAGCACTTTTTCTTTTCTTTTCTTTTTTTTTTTTTTTCCCTTTCTTTTTGCCCCCTCATTTTTACAGTTCAATTAATTCAGGAACAATAACCAAGAAAGCTTGAGGTGCATAGAGGGAAGAACTGTGATATCAAGGGATTTGCAAATAGAGGTGTTTAGATTAAAGAAAAAAGGGTCAAGCAGCATGTTCAGTTGTGCAAAGCTGGGGTGGAAGGGCACAGACCAAGATGAGTGTGCCATTTGTTTGGAACAATTCAAGTCTGGTGAGACCCTGGTCAACCTACCATGCTCCCACAGGTTCCATTCTAGGTGCTTGGTCCCATGGCTGCAGACCAATGCTCACTGCCCTTGTTGCAGAATGGAGATTTGAATTACAAAAAAAAAAAAAAAAAAAGAAAAAAGAAAAAAGAAAAAAGGCAAAACTAAAACAAAAAAAACAAAAAAGGTGTTTCAAGTTATGTATTTCTCTTCTTTGTTTTGTAAATTTTAGTCATAAAAATTACTTGAATGGCCTTCCAGTTAAAAAGGATTGGTTTGCACAAACTTCTGTATGATATGAGAGTTGGTATATATTGCCTTTTTTTTCACTATATTATATAACGGAGTAAATACAAGATATTATTTACTTTCTTTATTATTTAATAATTCTTTAAATCAAAGAATCAATCTTTTTTTTTATTCAAAAATCAAAGAATCAATCATAAATATGTACGGTGACATAAAAAGATTAAAACAAATTTGTATTAGTGTTTGTCATATGTAATGATAGGTGAAGGTGATTCATATATCTGACCCAAAATAAATAAATAAATAAATAAAAAGTAAAGTATGGTTGATTGATTTCTAAATTGGTTGAGTAACTTGGAAGAATTTTCGTATTGAGAGGAATGTATGCCAGTTCAATAACTTTTATAAATAGGGTAAATTACATAAATAGTCTATGTAGTTTATACGTTATGTCAATTTGGTCTCTGTAATTTCAATTTGCTCAATTTTATCACTTACTTTAACAGATTGTGTCATTTTAGTACAATAAATAACGGTTGTTAAATTTATTTAACGGAAGGTCAAACAATATGTCGATTTGGTCCCTGTAATTTTAATTTTCTCGATTTTGACAGGGAGTAAATTGACACATTGTGAAAAATACAGGGACTAAATTGACACATTATTTGACTTTCCGTTAAATTAACATAACAACCATTATTTATTGGACTAAAATGACACAATTTGTTAAATTAAGGGGCAAAATCGAGTAAATTGAAACTACAGAAACCAAATTGACACATCGTGTAAACTACAGGGACTATTAGCATAATTTTTCCTTCAGAAATATTATATACCTTAAAAAAAATAGGGTTAATGACACGTGTAACTCATGTACTTTGGTCCTTATAGTTTTAAATTGCATAATTTTTTTTTTATTAGCAAAAAAGAAACTATATTGATGTAATAATCAAGTACAAAGTACAAAACAAATAGTATCAATAAAGAAAAGGGAAGTGCAAAAGCATTACAATGAGCTAAATCATCCCAACTTGGTTGCCACCAAAAAGCGCATCCTATCATTTGCTAACACCCCTAGAGTTGGCGAGAGACCAACAAACTTAGCCACCAAACTAGCTAACATAACAAACAGAATGAAAATAGACCAACAAAACACACCACTAGTAGAGCTTAGCAGACTAACTAGTAGAACTTAGCAGACCAACGTAGCACAACTAGCTGAGCAACCTAGAAGCAAAACACCCAAACTCAGCAGCAAACACACCAACACAGTAGCAACTGTGCTCAGACCACCCTCATCCATCTCTGGTGACAGCGTATAGATCCTAGCAGTAAAAGCCCTTGTGGATACCCAATTTTTGACCGCCCGCAAGCCTCGAGCGCTTTGCTCGGTACACTCGATGATAAAAGTGATGTTATGCGTGGTTCGAGGTCTCAACGAATGAGCCTTATTTAAGCTTCGAAACAACCCCAAACCTCTCATATTCCCACTGATTATACCTAACAAATTCATTTGAACACCTTGTGCCACCCTGTGTTGAGGCTGAAATAGAAAAACAGGGGAATTCATTGAGGCCCGGCTGTGGCTATTGAGGGCCAGCCGGGCTTTAGAAGCGAGAAATACTGGTCTGGGCAGGAGGCCGCCAGCTTTCCATTTTTGAAGATATTTATGATATTTTTGGCTCAAATTCTATATAAACAACCATATACCTCTGTTTTGAGGGTTGAACAATTGAGAGAAAGCCTATACACATAGAAAGAGCTCTTTCTTCCTCTTTCTTTCATTGCAAGCTATCTTTGAGTTAACTTACCTTCCTTGTATCATCTATATACACCATACACAACCTTGACATATCATCTTAGAGCCGTGGTTGACCCTTGAGAAGCATAATTCAAGTTTAAGAGTGTGTCAATAGTGAGTTTGATTATCAACCAAAGCTTATTCCTTTTTGAGAGGTATAAGCTTGCAACTCTTGTTCTTGCTTTTACTTACTTCATTTATGTCTCTTTCTTGTATTCTTAGGCTATTTTGCATCCATTTTAAGTGTTGGAATTTGAGTTTGGATAAGCTACCAAAGGTGGTAAGGTTAACACCCATACTTGCACCTATCTTTATAGCTCAACCCTTGGTTCCTTTACACTCTTCTCCTTTGATTTTTGAACTGATTTTCAGAGTTGAATTAAGGCCAAAAAATATGGTTTGAAATCTTGAAATTGGAAGGGTTGGCCACCCCTCCTTGTTTTTGCTTACATAGCTTTAATGTCTTTTCTTTTTGTTTAGCTTTTTAAGTTCTTTTCTTGCATTTTCAGCCACTGTTTTGGCTTATTAGAGATTATTTTAGGGATGTCCTAATCTATTTAATTGATTCAAACTTTGATTAATTCCTTTGTTGTAGCATTGGTCTTTGTACATAACCTGTAATACGTTGTTCTAAGTCTTTCTTTGTCTAACTTTTGTGTTAATAACCTCATTTTAAGAATCAACTTGCCATCCATTTTTTTCATTTGAGAGTTGTTTCAATCGGTTGACGGTTATTCAATACATGAACTAGAGATTCACGCTTAATGGCTTAATCTCTAAGGCATAATCTCTCTTTCATGTTGAGAATTACTTCCCATTTGACCCTTCTCTCCTTTTAGAGGACTTAATCATCAATTCAGACAAATGGACTAAAGAATGGAAATGACTAAGAGAATTGGTTTAAAAGCAACCAACACACATAAAGAAAATGAATCATATTGCTTGGGCTTGGCCGGCCATTATGCCAAGTTTATCGAGTCAAGAGTGGTCATACGCTAATTCATGGCGTTTTAATGATCCTTGAAGCGTCTCTACTTTCTTTTTTTGAGTTCATTCCATGATAAAGAGGGAGGAGTGGTCATATTCATTGCATTCATTGATTTTTCTCCAAAATTGGTTCCAAAATCAAGCAATCAACTTGCTCATTGATGGTTTTGGAAACAATTATAACATTCTCTCGAGGCTTTCCCATAACAGAGAAGGAAGGAAGAGACAAACAGAGCTTGAACAACTCTGTCTGCACTGTTTTCACTTCAAAACACAAAATAGAGTTTTGCACAAAATTGAGGCACGGTTGCCCTTCTTTAGGCTTGGCTAGGCTTCATTGAGGGCTGGCCGGTCCTCAATGTTTGGTTAGCAGTGTATTTTTGCAGAAAACACAGGATAGTGATTGAAGTGAAACAAAGCAAGCTTGGGGCAGACAGAGCTGTTCTTGAACATTGTACATATGCATCCATGCAATCCTTGCGCGTCCTCGCTTACATTATGATCGTCGTTGTAATTAATTGTTTATTGTAATTAGTCTCATTAATCATTAATGTTGTAATTATTATTATTGTCCCTTTGTAATTATTGTAGTTACTTAGCTTAGAGAGCTACTTTATTTATCGTGGTTATCATTGTTGTAATAGCATAGTTAGCTAGTTAATTAGCCTCGCTTATTTATTTATTCGGTTTGTAATAGTTAGTTTATTCGGACTTTCGAACTTTGATTCGCACCCTCTTGCACGAGGGCAAATGTTGTAATAATGTATATGTTTTTCAACACCACGTCTTTCTCCCTTTTACTTACTTACTTATGATGGTTAGTATAGGATATCACGTTTCATTAGCATTCTTATACTTTTCATCCATTGTCTTACATACATCCAAGGTTTGGCTCATCACCCAATACCTAATGTTCAAATTCATTGTTTGAATACGTGCTTTATTGCATGTCTTGAATACAATCATATGTCATGCTTATAGCCGAGCTTATAAAATACATAATGTGTGCGTTGCATTAGTTATATTGCACAAGTTAGAAACATGCATATTTTTCTAACTCTTTCACCTGTTTTGGCTCGGAGTACTAGGTGAGCTTTTATTGCTTTAGCATGTTGCATCGAATGTTTGCGTTGCCATGATAAAGCATGAATACCATGAGGCTAAGTGCTTAAATGATATAATTGTTTGCATGCCTGTGGATGAAGGCTACTTGTTGAATTGTGATGGCTTGATTAAATGTCCATTTTAGCCCACTTTTTCGAATGACAAATTCACAAAACAATTTTCAAAACAAAACATGAGATCAAGTGTTTCAATTCTTGCAAACTAGTCTATACCTTGTGTGTGCATCACATAGTAAAAATAGCTAATAAATCAGAACAAGAGCATATAATGTAAATAAGAATCACATCATGGTTAGTAGAGGCCGATCTTTGATCGGGCGAGTGGAGTGCTCAATCTATGACCTTCCCCTCTCGCACCTAAGTTCCCGAGCTAAGACATTTTGGTAATGACAAATTATTGGCCTTTGGCACGAGTCTCGGGTTTCCTAAATTTCTCAAAAATATTTAGGTGGCGACTCTGAAATCTAGCAAAACAGTCCATTTTTGCCATTTGATTCAAATATTGATTTTCCAAAAAGAATTGCCGGATTTGGACTCTTTTCGTGTTTTCACTATTTCACATTGTACTTGTGAAATCAGATTTAGAACCACAAATGGATTCCAAACTGTAGGGCTATTCGCCTTCTGAAAGGAGCACGGAAAGTCGGGCCACAGTTTTTGGCGACTTTATTGGGAATTTAGAGAACTTGACTCGAAACTCATGATGATAATTTTTATCTACACTTATATGTTCTTTGCATTTGCATTTGTATCGGTGCGCTTAAGTAATTGTGTTTGCCGACTGCTACTCCTGGACGGTTTGCCGGAGGCTCGCCCAAAAGGCTGACTAGTCATGGGCTCTGCCATGTTGGAAACACAACCCTTGGATCAGGATTACCATTGTGCCTTTTGATCCACCTTTCACTTCTCAGTGTTAGGTCTGAGAGGTATATTAGGTATTCATGCTGAGGTACCCTTTTGACCATTCGGCCTAGTTGTATATAATGAAGCTATAATGACTATTCCAACTTAGGACATGATGCCACCCATTTGCAGGATGTTGTGAAACTCGTTGTTTGAAATAGTGCAGCCTAGATCATGCCAAAAATCTAAGACAAGGTAACCCTACGCCCTTATAAGGGTGTTTTGGTTCTTTTAACTTGATATGTGCTTTTATAGCGAGACTGTACAGGATGGTTCATCTCAGTATAAAGTTTGAAAACAAAGATCAGTGGGGATTATAGTTCAACTATGTGTTTTGATTGTTGTGAATTGAGGCCGAAGTGTTGTCCGTTTTTTTATTTTGTTTTTCTTTCTTTTTGCTAGGTAATTTAACATCATAGCTTCAGAAAGACCCGATATTCCCCAGGTTATGTGGACTCGTTTTGGCAGGCTGTGTAAAGCTCGAGACTTTCTTGGTGGTCATCCCGTGCTAGTCTTGCTTCCTCCAGTCACTCGACGGAGAAGAAACAGACGGTCAGTAGTATCAGTACAAAGCACTCCATAAACACCTACCCCATTCTCAGTCAATCAATTCACCAGCATCTAGTTCACCCAGATTAGCAATGGCATAGAACATAGCACCAAAAGCAGAGGAATTCACTGCCATGATGACTGCCATCCAAAGGACTATGGACACTATAAACCAGAGGATGGCTACACAAGATGAAGTCAACGCCGATCTACGGCGTACATCTAGGGCATCAGCATCAACCGTACACCCGATCCCTAGTGCTCAACCAAACTCGTATCTACCCCCACCAGTAAAAAATCTACTAGTCCCAAATCCTCAGGACATGTTTCCCCCAGCTCCAGCTTATCGTCCTCTGGTTCAACCTCCTCTAGGGATTTTTTCTTTCGATATCAATGAAATTGATCCGGCTTTATTCAAGATTGCCAGATTGGAGAAAGCATTGAAGAATTCCCAGGGCTTCAACTCCATTCCAAATATCGAAGATGGGTACACAGAGGCTTCGGTCAAATTACCGGAGAAATTTAAGATGCCCCATATCGACAGATTCGATGGGAGTGGGGATCCAATTATGGATGTCCGGTTGTTTTCGGATGTATTGAGGCCCATGGGTTTGTCTCGAGCACAGAAGCTTTCATTGTTTGGGAGAACCCTGTATGATGTAGCGGCCATCTAGTACGTTAAGTTGGAGGACTCTACAAAATAGAATTGGAATGAGCTATGTGAGGTGTTTGTCAATCAGTATTCATATAAAACCTAGATAGAACTAAACATTAGTGAGCTGGAGGCTACTGCCTAGAACCCCAAAGAATCATTCATTGATTCTGTTGCCCGGTGGAGGGCCAAGGCAGCCCGAATGACAAATAGGCCTGTCGAAAGAGAACAAGTCCGACTAGTGGTCCAGAACCTTGAGCCAGACATGATGCAGAGAATGATAGTGGCACCGTTATCCACGTTTGCTTCCTTACATGAGCTGGGGGTCCAGATCAAGAGTGCATTCAAAAAGGGTATCGTCCACAGAACAAGTGAACCTGCAAGAAGGTCGTTCTCTCGGAATACCTATGCTAGCAGTAGCACTATTCCGCGGCCTGCAGCTGTCAGCAATGTCATCACGACGGCTAAGATGGCTGATCCTTTTGCTACTGCCATAACCTCACAACCTTCACAAAATACTGGTCCACCCCGAAACCGTAGAGTCTTTACCTCCCTCCATATGAGCCTAACCTATGCCCTCAAGCTATTAATGCAAAAAGGGCATCTCAAGCCTCTTGATTCTCATCTACTTTCAGACCCATTGCCACCCAAACACGACCCTACCTAGTATTGTATCTTTCACCAACAACATGGCCATCCCACGAACATGTGCTACCGTCTACGTCATGAGATCCAGGATCTCATTGACAACAAAGTCATTGCCCCACCAGCCAAACCAAACATAACAACCAATCCACTTCCTGCATACAACCAAGCCCCCTCACCCAGAAATATTAACCACATCCATACATTACCGCCCACCTTCAACCCTAGCATATACATTACCTTATCCTACCTACCAAAATCGGAGGTGGTCATTCCGTAAGGCACAGTCATGTATATGATGGATCTGACACCATAAACCCAACCTAGGCCCGTGGCAATAGAAACAGAGAAAGAGAAGAATGCACTGAAGACAGGGTCGTCTGATACCCGTGTCATAGAGAAGGGGGCCTCGCTCGCAAAGGAGTGTGATCCCAGTCTATACATTGTGGCCATCGATCAGCCAAAGCCAGTGGTCATTCTACTAGACTTTCTTAGCATCAATGCTATAGAGGAAGACCAAATGGCACAGAATCAGAACGAGTGGCCCGAGCGAGGCCTGAATAACTTAGCAAACCTAGAAGAGGATCTGGAGGATCTTCACTTCTTCGAGGAAGAAGATACAAGCTGTGTACAGATGGGATGATGGGACCTGAGCCAACTAGAAACAAGCAATGGATAGTTAAGTGTGGAAAAGTCCGATGTGGAAGAACAGATAGGAGAGACCGAGACAGAAAAAGGAATTGTTGTTAAGGGTAAGGCTAAGGCTACACCTCTTATTGAGAAGGAACATGCACTGAAACAATTTCAAAAAGAAATAATAGAAGAGATCCAAGCGAAGATAGCTCTAGAACAAGGCAAATGGAAAGGGAAAGAATAACTTGAAACAATGGTGGGTGATGCCCAGATAACCAGAAAAGTCAAATGGGATCCCAATGACTGAAAGAGGATGTTGAGGAAACTCAGAAAGTACCAAGATGTTGAAACCTGAGCTGTGGTAGAAGAAGAATGGTATGATGATGGGGCGCGTGATGTTAATATGCTCCAGATGGAACCCGATGCCAGTCCAATCATGACTTCGGGAGAGTGGTGGGAAGACAGCGACCTAAGTCATACGTACACTCACAAAGGTTGGAAAGCTGATACCCTAGATGACACTTGGTATACCGATGACATCAATCACATAACCCGGAGCGGTCGGCACTTCAAACCCACAGTAGTAGACCAGCCAGAAACCTTTGGAAAGGAGGCTGAGAGATCAAAAGAGAAGGATGCTAAAGAAAACCTAGTCTTAAAATAGCTCAAGAAGATTTAGGCCGACATATCCATCTGGGGACTGATAATGGCGTCTCGGGAGCATAGGCAAGCCCTGCTCGAAGCAATGAACCGAACCAAACTACCCATTGATACCTCCATTGACCAATTGGTGTTGTTGGTCACCTCTGGGGACGTTACGTCGGTAATATCCTTTACGGATAAAGAATTTCCTCTTGAGGGCACCAACCACAATCGTCTGTTATATGTAACCTTGGAAAGTTAGAAGAAATGGATTTCGGTGGTGTTAATAAATACCGGATCATGGATCAATGTGTGCCCAGTGAGAACTACCTATGCGATTGGCTTAAGGCCAATTGACTTCACCCCTACGACCCAAGCTGTCCGGGCTTACGACAATACAAGCCGAGATGTCATGGTAACGTTCAAGAGCAATATCCTAATTGGCCCGTCTGAACATGAGGTAGAATTCAATGTCATGGATGTTCCGGCCACATTCAACCTACTACTGAAAAGGCCCTGGCTACATCAAATGAAGGTTGTATCATCAACAGTCTATCAGTTAGTGAAGTACCCCTTCAAAAGCGAGATTGCCGCTGTGTACGATAACTCTGCAATCCAGCCTCCCCAGGGAACCACCGCACCATTATTGGAAATCATACATGGGGAAGAAGAAGTGTTCCGTTCTAGCTTCTCTCTGGCAGAAGCCCGGTTGGTCCAAACCATCATGGCAGAGGGCAATGGAGATTATGTGAGTGCGCAATCCATATACATGATGAACAAATAGAGCCATATGCCCGGGTCGGGACTAGGCTAAAATGGTAGACATGGAGGTATTGTTGCTAAGGAGCTGAGTCATAACCCCCATGCTTTTGGGTTGGAATTCAAACCAACCACTGCATATTAGCAAAGGAAAGGGCAAGAGCTGAGAGAAAGGCTGAAAGCAAAGAGGACTGGGAAGTAGTACGAGTTAGTCCACAAACCTATACAGAGAACCTTAAACGGATGCTTTTTCTGCCAAGGAGTAGACTTTCCCTTTTATGGATTCCCAAAGCCTTCGTATGACTGGGAAACAAGGACTAGGTATCCGGGGTTTGAGATCTTTTTCAAACACCAGTTACTAGAAAAAGAGGATGAGCAGCAGACCTAAGTACTGGTACGGATCAAGGAAAGACTGCAAAACCTGGACATCGAAGAGGAAGAGCTGTTCGGAAAAGCACTGGCTGACTTATTGATGAGTTCCACTGTTGAAGTTGCGACCACCAACTTGGGGGATAGTTTTACTATCTCAATGATCAAGGAAACCCCAGCAGCAAATTTCTCCAATCTTATCGTGGACACGTCTGAGGCTCCGCGCTTGGTCTGGAAGTTTGAGCAAAGCGTCATCAGTAGTTCTGAATTGGATAGTGAGTCTGGATCTGATTCCACTGAGTCTATGGAGTAAGAGTCGGAGTCAGATTCGAGTTTTTCTAAGTCCGGTACTTCTAGGAGTGGTAACCTAGATACCAAAGTCCTATCCAGGTCTTCTTTTAGCTTTTCTTTTGAGTCCATTATAACCGAAGATCCAGACTTTTTGAATGGAAATGCTGTGAATGTTGTCTACTTCTCTGTGCCTTTGGTTTGTTGTGCTGATCTTAATTTTCAAAATTTTGACATAAACGAAGATGAAGAAATTCCTCGTGGTTTTGAAAATTTTGGTTAATCACGAGGAAGAGAGGTTTGTTAAGCCTTGTACAGATGAAATCGTATCAATTAACGTGGGCACTGAGGAAGATCCTCGCTTGGTCCAGATCGGTCCATGCTATCTTCGGAGGAACGCGATTGTTTAATCGCTTTATTAAAAAATTTCAAAGATGTTTTCGCGTGGTCCTATGAAGACATGCCTGGAATCGATCCTGAGATTGTACAGCACTGAATTCCTCTTAACCTTGAGGCCTGGCCAGTTAAGCAAAAGCTGTGTAGAGTTCGTCCAGATTGGGCTTTGAAGATCAAGGAAGAAGTTACCAAACAGATTGAGGCAGGGTTCTTCCTCGTATTTAAGTATCTGACGTGGTTGGCCAATATTGTTCCAGTTCCAAAGAAGGATGGCAAAATCAGAGTTTGTGTCAACTTCAAGGATCTGAATAAGGCTAGTCCGAAAGATGATTTCCCACTACTGCATATTGATGAGTTGGTAGACCTTCACCGCGGGCCATGCGTTGCTCTAGTTCAGGGATGGGTTTTCCGGGTATAACCAGATTCTGATGGCATCCGAGGATAGGGAGAAAACTACTTTCACAACTCTGTGGGGCACCTATTACTGCCGAGTCATGCCGTTTGGGTTAAAGAATGCCAGGGTAACTTATCAAAGGGCTGTAACTACCATTCTGCATGACATGATCCCCAAAGAGGTTGAGGTGTACGTGGACGATATGATTGTCAAGTCCTAAGATCGAAAAGGCCACTACACCACCTTGGAGAAATTCTTTCAGCGGATCAGAGAGTATAGATTAAGATCAACCCACAAAAATGCACTTTTGATGTAACAACAGAAAAAATGCTAGGATTCTTAATTACAAAGAGAGGAATTGAGGTAGATCCTTCAAAAATCAAGGCCATCTTAAAAATGCCACCACGAAGGACTGAAAAGGAGGTGCTCGGTTTTCTAGGTAAAGTGCAATTTGTGAGAAGGTTTATTTCAAAACTAACCTTGACTTATGAACCACTATTTGCTCTCCTGAAGAAAGGAAAGAAGTTCCAATGGGACGATCACGTGTCAATTCACTTTTGAACAGGTCAAGCAGTACTTGCAGAATCTGCTTGTGTTATCATTGCCAGAACTGGAAAAATCGCTAATCTTGTACCTGTCAGTAACAAACTCAACTATGGGGTGTATGTTAGCTTAGGTGTCGGAAGCCAAGGTGGAGAAAGCCATTTACTACTTGAGTAAGAAAATATTGGATTAAGAGACCCAATACACTCCCCTTGAGAAATCTTGTCTACCAGGAAGTTGAGTCATTACCTGTTAGCTCACTACGTAACCCTAGTTTGAAGATTAGATCACATCAAATATCTCTTTAAGAAACCAGGGCTTACGTGTGAAGCCCCTGAAGAATGTATTCTCTTTAAAAACCTTAATGTTTGAATTATTTTCTTAAAGCCCCACAGTTCCTTGAATTATTTCGAATCTTGTCGGTTAGCATTTATTTATTTATTTATTTTTATCAAAACAGGAATATCCTAGCCGATTTAGGTTCCTTAGCCTAATTTAATTTCATTCTACATAAGTAAGGTTTCAATACATGAGTTTAATTCAAAGCCCTCACATCTTTATTTAAATTCAAGAATTACCCCAAAACAAGTACATGTACTTTTATATTATAGGTACCATCAATCAAATTGAGATCTATATATGTATACATTGGAAGATGTGTCCCTAGTACCTAAATTGAATAAAAAAAAAAATGCCCCATCACTCTTCCCAATGGCCGGCCACCCTAGGAAGATGTGAGGAGCCTATTTTCAAGAATTGTAATCATGGTATTCTAGAAACCCTAACACCTAGTACCCCTAGGACCGAGGGTTTTGTTTCCAATACTAGTTTCATTTCAACTAGGGACCAACTAGATATTGTCTAATCCCATGATTAAGCTCCCTAATCACTCCTATTCCATTAGACTCCAAGTAAAATCCTAACTTTTCCATCCAATTCCAACTAGTGGGTCTTTATGTCTTTTTTACACCAAAATTTGCCTATAAATACCACCACTCCCTAGCTTGGCAAACACAACCAACACACTCACACACACATTCGGCCTAGAGGAGAGAAAGGAGAGCAAGAGAGAAGTCTTGAGAGGAAGAGGAAGGAAGAGAAGAGCCATCTTGTTCAAAGCTTAGCAAGTAAGCCACAACACAACCTTCTCTTTCATTTTCCCTTTTTTCAAATACATGTTCTTAAGGGTTCTAAACATTATTTTTCAGATGTGTTATTGATGAGTTACCTATGTTAAAAATGATAAGAGTTGAGCCATGATTCTACCTCTCTTGTAATGTCTCTTATTTCGGTACAAAACTATCCTTTTCATACCAATCTCTCAAACTTTCCAAAGGCACACATTCAAACAAATTTTCTGAGTATAATATATGTTAGTTAGCATGTTTTTATCACAAAAGAAACAAAAAATTTCCCTTAGTGGTTCCCTTTTCTCACAAATCTTCTTGTTTTGGGTATTGTGCCTTAGAATCTATTTTCCCAGCCAACTTTCAAAATTTCTAGAAAAATGTAGAAAATTATTTTGGACCTCTATTTTATTCAAAATCTTCCTCAAGGAGTTAGCTTTCAACTAAAATTGGTTTCGTTGAAAAATAGTGAGCGGTTTGTAAGAAAATCAAATTTTCGTAATGGTCGACGAATCTGGACAGCGCTGGAGTGTTTTCTAAATAACTTAAAATCTAGAAAAGATATCCCATTTCTGAAATATGTTCTGGAAACTAGATTAAATTCTCTACGAACCAGAGGAAGGCCGAGTCCGGTAAAAATTCTAAAATAGGCCCTTTTCATTCTAATCTTTATGTGATATTGAATCTGGAAATTCTGTTGTGCATGGATGTTTTATGCCCTTATGTTCCTAAAAATGCTTATTAGCTTATGATCATATCTTGGCATGATATTATATGTGTTCTGGTTATGTTCTTTATCTTCTTCATCTTAATGATGCATGCTTATGTGGATATTATTATCTTGTTAAGTTGGTCTAACCTTGATTTAAAACATTTAACTCAATAGAAAACTTAATTGGGATGGTATTGGTTTTCGATCACTTGAGTAATAAAAAGATGATAATGTGTGATGTATGGATTGTTGGGATGCGTTCCCTATTTGGAAGTTAAAGTCTTGGCGCAGGTGGTTTTCGGAACCCTTGAACGGAGCGGTTTGTATTCGGGACCCTAGGTGGTTTGGTGTGAGGAGGGATTTGGGCAAGGCCCATTATTACCGTCTCTTTTGAGGCCCTGCGGTTGGCGCTACGCGGTATATAACCGTTGGTAGGCATCCGAGGTTAGTTCTGTAACAAAGCAGCAAAAGAGGGGGCATACCAAATAATCTGCATCCAATTCTTGTGGTTGGGAGGACGAAATCTCTTTGGGGGATTTCTAGTTTACTAATATCTAACTTATAACCCTTTATTTATTTAGTTGAGTATCATGCTTTACTACTTGATGTTATATTGGTGATTGTGTATTGGACTGGGAAAAAGGGGCGGGGTGTGTGTGTGTTTACTGGGCATTCAAAGCTCACGGCGTATCATGCCAGGTGCCGAAGAGGAAATATAACTGGAGACGATGAGCCTGAAACCTTCGAAGACTTTTAGCTATCTTAGGGAAGTTAGAAATTTCCTTTTGATATTTTGTAAGACTCATATGAAGATTTAAATTCTCTTTTGGGATGTAATGTAATGGAACAAGCTTTTGAAATTAAGGATATTCGTGGTTGTTATGTACCTATATTCTATGTATATATGTATACACCTTATCGTTGCTTATGAGCCCTTGTGTCAATAACTTTTAAGATCTGTCAAAAGGGTAGTGCGCTGCCTAAGAAAGCCGGACTTAGAAGGGAGGCTAATTTGACTCCTCCGGCGATCTGGGATCTTACTTGGTTATTGACCATAGGACTCATTAGTGACTCTCCCTTGACTGCAACCAATAGTGTAGATTCGGGGTGTCACATTACGGGTAGGCTAGCTCGTTGGTTTCTTATTCTCTTCGAATTTGATCTTACATATGTTACACGCAAGTCTGTTAAAGAGAGAGCTGTAGCGGAATTCTTGACAGATCACTCGGTAGAGGGAGATGAATCGGTGGAGCACTTTTTCCCAGATGAAACTATTCTGCAAATAGAGAAGAAAATGTGGATGATGTACTTCGACGGAGTAGCCAATCAATATGGTTATGGGATTGTTGTGTTGTTGATAGCACCCGATGACTCTCATATACCCTTAGCCTTCAAACTCTAGTTCAAAGTATCCAACAACGAAGCAGAGTATGAGGCGTCTATCATTGGTTTAGAAGCCGCCCTGGAACTAGAGGCAAAAAGGTTGGATGTCATTAGGGATTCAAACTTGGTTGTGTCTCAAGCCAACAAAGATTGGCGAGTTAAAGAAGAGAAAATGAAGGTTTACCATCGGGTTTTGGATATGCTAATTCTGAGGTTTGAAAAGTTAACGTTTACCCATCTGCTAAAAGAGAATAACCGATTCATTGATGCACTAGCAACTCTATCTTCTATAGTAGACATTCCATTGGAAGTCAGGATGCGTCTGATCATTATTGAACAGAAGTACATGTCGGCCTATGAAACCATTGCCACAATAGACGAGGCTTCAGACAAGAACCCCTGGTACTATGATATCTGGAATTTCCTAGAAAATGAGGCATATCCACCAGGAGCAAATGCCAAGGACAAAAGGGGAATATGACGTCTGGCCATTCAATTCATCATTTGCGGAGGCAGGTTGTACAAAAGAGGTCATCTAGGAATGCACAAGCTGTGTTGAGGAAGAGGAATCAAAGCGCCTTATGGAGGCCATCCACAGAGGAGAGTGAGGAGCCCACATGAATGGTGTGATACCCGCCCGAAAAATTCTTAGATAAGGCTACTACTGGTTAGCCATGGAAGAGGATTGTATTGGTTTTGTTTGGCACTGTCACAAATGCCAAATTCATGCCAATCGCATAAACATTCTGCAGTCTAAGCTCTACAACATGACTTCACCATAGCCATTCTCTGTTTGGGGAATAAATGTTATCGGCATAGTTACACCAAAGGGGTCAAACGGGCATGAATTCATCCTGGTAGTAAATGACTACTTTACGAAATGGGTAGAGGCCCAGTCTTACGCTGTGCAGAAAGCGTCGCATGTGGCTAACTTCATCAAAAACAACATCATATGCTAGTATGGGGTGCCCAATGAGATTATCTTCGATAATGGGACGCACTTCAAAAAAGGGGTGATAGATTTGCTCGAGAAATATAACGTGGCTTTCCATAAGTCATCAACCTACAGGCCGCAGATCAATGAAGCTATCGAAGCTGCGAACAAAAATATCAAGAAAATTCTACAGAAAATGGTGGAAACCTACAGGGACTGGCCAGATAAATTTCCATTTGCGCTCAGGGGCTACAGAACCTCAATTCGAACATCTATAAGGGCGACCCCTTATTCTCTTGTCTACGGGATGGAGGCTATTTTGTCGATCAAAGTTGAAGTGCCCTCGTTACGGATTATGGCTGAGTGTCAGATAGTAGAGGCAGATTGGTAGCAAAGTAGGTTTAAGGAGTTAATGTTGTTTGATGAGAGAAGACTAAGATTATTATATCATGTCCAGGGCTACCAACGTCGAATTGCCAGGGCTTTTAACAAGAAAGTTAAGTCTAGAAATCTTTAAGAAAGGGACATGGTGCTGAAAGACAACCGGGCTCCTATCCATGACTCTAGGGGCAAGTTCAATCCTAACTGGACTGGTCCTTATATCATCAAGTCAATCTGGTCAGGAGGGGTGGTTATTCTTATGGACTTTGATGGCATGGAGTTCTCACAACCGATCAACATGGACAAGTTAAAGAAATACTATCCCTGAGAGGCTCGCTAGGCCAAAAACCCGAAAGGGTGACCTAGGCAAAAGTTAGAGCATGAAAAATTAGAAATAAAGAAAAACTAAGCTCGCAAGGTTGAAAACCCTAAAGGGCAACTTTGGCAAAAGTTATAGAGCAAAAGAAGAGAATTAGTACTCGAGTGAACCCGAACCGTACTACGTAAGGCCTAATTCCCATTTTTGGGATACGTAGGCAACTTCATCCTGAAGTTCGGCTGTAACTATCTCCAGTTCAACTGTCCTATCCGTTTTCTTGATCAGGTCATCTTTGTTCACTATCTATTAGTTCGGTTGTGCTCTTTATTTCTAGAAGAAAAGTTGCTTACAGTGCAGAGCGGTGATATGCAGCCAAGGGCAGTTATGATTTCTTTTGATTCGAGGCTGTACATCTTGAGGATCGATTCTGTGCGTGTCAGGTGGAGATCGTTTTTGAAAATTGTTTTGAAATTTTTTAATAAAAGTTGATTTTGTTCAAAATTTTACCATTTTACAACTTGGACCATTTTTGGGATCGAAAAGAAAATTTTTAGTACTCGCAACTTTAATTTTATTAATTTCAACACAAGTACATTCTCTAAACTCTTTGATTTAGATCAAAGTTTCTTTTTACATCTTAAACTTGAAAAGAAAGATCAAAGTAGTAAAACTAGGGGCACAGCTAAGTCAGGTGGCTCTATTCCAGAGACGGCCCAACCCCTGTCTCCTCTTCAAGCCAAGTCAAACACTCCTCAGACAGCGTGTAACTGAAATTAATGGCAGTGGCCAAAATCTCTCTCGTCCTCCATGCCGCAAGATACCGAGGCAGGTGCGAGGCGTGAGCCAGAAATGAAGCATTGTACTCCACTCCCTCATCAAGAAGTATCTGATCATGCCCGAGCTAGCATCAGAACCAGAGAGGAAAATAGAATACGCAATGTATAAGGCCAATCAACTCTATACCCGACTGTCATGACATGCTGTAGCTCATCTCTGCCACATTGAGCCAGGGGCAATGCCAAGTTATGTCGACTGCGGACCAGCTGCACATCCAATCACACCATAAACCCTCTGAGGGGAAATCTACTAGCCGTTGACGAAAGAAGTAAGCTCGGGCCGAGTACTCGGGGCAAGGGCCTCCTACTTGCAGTTTATACATAAGCCATACCTGGGGAAGGATGAAAAATAAGAGAGATTAAAGAATAAAGAGGTGTATGATGAGAGAAAAGTGAGGAAAGGGGTTTTAAGAGAAAAAAAAAAAAGAATCAACGTTGAGTGATGTAAGAATCATAAATTAGAAAGGTGGAAAATAATACCTGGAGAAGTAGTGGACTCCCTGCTAGTCGAGTGGTCTCTCCTCGGCAGAAAGCATGTAAACCCATCAAAGGTTTTGGCCAGTGCCAAACCCATACAACTCTTACCCACTTTCAAACGTTGAGCTACTTCGATCAACCGGATGCTAGCTCCGCCGAAACTAGGGATAAGGAGGAACTATGCAAAAAGGCATAAACAGAGAGCATGTTACCGGCGGCCTCACCAAAGAAGGTCACTCCTGTCTCAAATGGCGGAAAATCAATGAACTAAACCGGAGATGTCTAGTGTAGACATCCCTGAACGTCCCGGGAAAATCCCATTTTGTTCATTGGGCTCACTACAGTTCAGACTCGATGTCACGGTTCTGAATCTAATCTCGCAAAGTGCAATGTAAGATCGATAAATCACCAAAGAATCCAAATCCGGCAAATCGTTTTGAAAAACTGATTTTAGAAAGAAGTGCCAAACATGGACTGCTTTGCCAGATACAGAGTCGCTACCTAAATATTTTATTTTGGGAGAATTTAGGAAACCCTGACTCGTGCCTCAGGCCACGTGTCCGTCATCACCAAAGTTGCCTCGGCTCGAGAACTTGGGTACGATTGGGGAAGGTCATTTCATGAGCACCCCCGCTCGCCCGATCAAAGATCGGCCACTACTAAGCCTGATATCTTGTTTTTGAAAACACGTGCTCTTATTCCGGTTATTAACCTAGAATTACTATGTGATGCACGCAGCATACAAGTATAGACTAGATTGCCAAAGTTGGAACGAAGCATCGCATATCCGTTTGTTTTGAAAATGGATTGAAGTTTGCTACTCGCAAGTAGGCTAAAACACGGGTTTCGACAAATTATTCCAATTCAAGCAACCCAACCTTCACCCACAGGCATTCAGGCAGTTATATCAGATAAGCACATAGCCTCATGGTAAGCATGCTATCATGGCAGTCACTCACACGCATGCAAGGATGCTAAAGCATAAACACTTACCAAGTACTCCGAGCCAAAGAAAGAAGTCAATTAGAAAACATGCATGAATCCTAACTATGCTGAGATGCCTAATGCAACACATGCAAGAATGCAACTAAGATAGGCTCGGCTATTCTAAGATGGCATATGAGATGCTACAGGTAACATGTATTCAACTTGGAATTGAAATACGATGCAGTTAGTATGATGCGCCGAGCCCGATGCATGCAAAACAGATGAATGGATGCAAACATACAAGCATAAGGATGCTAATTGAAACGTGCCCTAAAACTAACCATCATAAGCTAGTAAATGAAAGGGAGAAAGACGTGGGGTTGGAAGACATACATCACACACACGCACACTTATTACAACATTGCCCTCTCTCGGAGGGTCCGAATAAATAATACAAAATCGAATTAACTAATTATTACACAACACTAGCTAATTAACAAATTAACTAAACTAGCATGCAAACTATGTAAAATGGGCTACCTCAGCTCTGCTTGGAATGATAAAGGATGCATGCATGCTCAAGTCGCCTCGTCAAGAAATCCATCGCGATGCCCCGGCTCGCCTTTGTTTGTAATTGATTTCAGAAACTTGCACAAAGCTCCAAGGAGATGAAACTCTACCCTGGGAATCTAGGGGGAGGCTGCCGACCAGCTATAGGCATTGGAGACCACCTACCGACCACCCTTGGTGGTGAAAACCAGAAAAGGTGGTCGGCCTGCCAGAAAACCTGGTTGGCCGACCAGTTTCTTCTCCTGGTTTCTGCATTTTCTGCAACAAAGGCAAGAGAGAGAGAAAGCAAGGTATTTGCAACACGTGTGCACGACCACTCTCCCCATCATTGCATAAGCTCTAGAGAGTGTAGTCCTTGATCCTCGGGCCACCAATCACGCATCTCGATGCATGATGGCCGAGGAGTCAGATTACACGACTCAATGTGAAATGAATGCACATATAAACACATAAATGCCTAAACTCCATCATGTGTTAGTCAAGAGTGTCGGCGACCGAGAATCGAGGCATGTTTCATCACTTGGAGTATGAAACGTCTCTCATTTCTCGTGTTTGGACTAACTCCTATTCTAGACACAATGCAACAAGTAGAATGGCATGCACAATGCGACCTCAAGCATGCAATCCTAAGGCGATGCAACCAAGTCATGCAAACAAGCAAAGGATGACGTGCAAACATGCAAACTAACATACGCAACGCTACGAACTAACAATGGCATACTCAATGCACATGATACTATATGTCATACACAATGCACATGTGAAGACTATCATACACAATGAAGTGAACAAGGCATGCGCAATGCAATGATCAAACATGCGACAACGCGGCATACTCAATGCTATGAACTACAATGGCATACTCGATGCAAAATGGACTTAAACCAAAATGAATGGGCCTCAGCCACACCCAAATCAGTGGCCACACATGATGAAAATGAGGCAACAAAACACATGCAAACATGCAAGATGCAAGGGCCCAAAGCCTAGGGCACAAGATACAACTGTATGAAAGCATGGAAATGATGAAATATGGCATACAACAACACATGTTCCAGCTCTGAAATGACATACAAAATGGTCCCGAATCATGCAATCAACTCATGTTATGCATGTTGAATGGCTCAAATACCGAAACTAGTGAAGTGCATTACACTAGAGGTATGCAAAGCAATGCCCAAATGAACAAACCAACCCCAAACAGTCCCTATGCAAGCCCAAAATAGTGGCAAAATGGACTAAGATGATGGCTTGAAATGCGCAAAAATGAAGCTCATGCAATGGCCCATAAATGAGGTATACAAGCACAACTCTCAAACGCATTTAAAGAGTGGAAAACATGGGAACATGGCACAAGTATAGGCTCTGAAATAACATGCTCAATGATGCCAAGACATGGAACACCTCAAGTTAAGCATGCAAGGGGCTCCAAAACTCAAGGCTAGGCAAGGATATTACACTACAAGTATGCATGGCAAGCATCATTCGATCAAGAGGCCTCAAAATAGAGCTAAGGCAACCCAAAATATGAACAAAATCAGTTTGAAGTATGGCCAAAATATGCTAGAATCAATGGCCAAAACAACATGCAATGTAAGCTAGTGAGCATGGTTTACACTACAAGCATGTGAAGCATTCAAGAGGCCACTAAACCAGCCAAAGAAAGAGCTATGATATGCCAAAAAATGACCAAAAACCCACTGAAACATGACCAATACATGCAAGAATGACATGCTCCTTTGATAAGCTATGAAGAGGATTATTCTACACATGCAAGAGGCAAACATGAGGTGACCAAACCAGCCCTAGACAGAGTCTAGGCAGGTCCTAAAAGTCACTAAAAATGGCCTGAACCAAGGCTAGGAAGTATGAAAATATAGGCTCCTTGGAAAGGCCATTTATGCAAACAAACAAGGCCAAAAGAGAGAGGGTCACCCCTCTCTAATTTTGGCCGTCAAAACAAGATGCCAACCACTGAAAATCCACTGGATTTCAGTGGCTAAAAGGCCAAGCAAAAGGTCAACACAAAGGCCTTAAGGCATGGCTCAAAACAAGACTAAATGAAGCATGCAAGAGGGTAGATGACCTCCAATAGGAAAATGGCCTTAAACAAACATGAATAATGCTTAAAAATAAAGCTTTTTTCAGTTGACAACAAACCTCAAATAAGCATGCAAATGAGGCTAAGAGAAGGATCAAAATAATGCTTAAAAAGGGAGAAAATGAGTTACCCTTGACGCTTAACAAAGACAGCAACTTCTGGACCAAAAACCTAGCTCCTTAACCTCTAAAAATGACCTCCAAGAACCTTAGGTTGATGGTGGAAGTGTTAGGCTATGAGGTGTGGTGCAAAAGGGTCAAGAACAATACACTTCCTAAGCCTAAATATAGAGACAAAGAGAGAGATATGTGTATGTGCCTTAACCAAAATCTGAACCCTCACAAAGGAGGGGGAGGCCTTCCTTTATAGACAAAGGAGGCCAGAGCTTCTCAAAGAAGCTAAAAACCAAGGCCAAAGATCCTCCATATGTATGGAGGATGCAGTCTATGCCTTCTAGCTGGCACAGCTTGCAACAACTCATAGAGACAAAACTGGAGGGAGCAGGCCGACCAGTTAAATTGGTCGGCCGACAACTTCCCCTGGTCGGCCGACCAGGGCGAGTGGTCTCCCTCAAGGAAAAGTGGTCCGCCAGCCCATTTGATGGTCTCCCAACTGAATGCAAGCTAGTGGTATGGTGGGAGACCAGCAAATGTGGCTCAAAAATCAAGGAGACCAATTTCCCAACAAGAAAATCGACTGGCAGAGGGAGAAGTGGTCTCCAAGAGAAAAGGTGGTTGTTCCACCCTTGTACCACCTTCCAAACAATGAAAACAAGGTTCAAGCCAGAAATGAACCAACATCGATGCAAAACGAGGGTTCGGGGGGCAAAACGCGCGGCCGGGTGCCCCGAAAACAGGCTGTTAAGCACCAAAAGTGGCGTGCGACCACAAAGGTGGTCTCCCGGGCCGCAGTGTCCCTCTAGACAGAGGAAACAAGGTGTGTGCCAAAAAAAAACCGTGCCAAACGGAGAATGTTAAGCAATCTCGAACCGAGGCGCGCAACCGACGGCTCCGAAAACCAGAAACTGGTCTCCAAACGGGAACAGTGGCCTGCGACCACGAAAAGTAGCCTACGGCCACTGAGAGATGGTCTACAAGACCTCTCATTCCCTCTGGGAAGATAAAGCATGACCTGGTCCGCAAACTGAGGCAAAGCATAAAAGGGTCTCGAGGTCCGGGGGTAAGGACCTCAGCCGAAACTCCGAGACCTCAGAACGAGCACAACATGCGCAATCACCGAGCGCTCAATCAATGACGTCCGAGTCTTAAGGTCGGTCAAAAATGGGGTGTCTACAGTTGCCCCTCTTTGATAGAACTCGAAACTCATAAGTGACGGGAGTAAATGTCAAAGCCTAGAGACGACCCATTTTTGACAAGGCCAAAGACTTAGACAAACAGGCGAGATAAACAAAGAGATGTGCCCGTAGGCAGGGGCAAAATGCAAAGGGGTATGCACAAAGCCGAACATAACTTATGATCATGCAAAGCACGCTGTAATGAAGCAAATATACACAATAAATGCAACAGTTTAAGCAAATGTTATGCAAAGCAAGTAAACACGAGCCAAACCACATCTCATGCAGAAAGGATGTAAGAAAATTATACAATTCTCACTGCGTCTCACGCGAAGAAGGCTAAAAGCGACTACCAAGAACACTCGGAGTCTCAAACGAAACAACTCTCAACGTATCAAACGCAAAAGGAGAAAGCGAACAAGTGGACACCGGAACGCATTTGAGTGCTTGAAACTGAAGACGTCCTAACGCACCACATGCGAAAGGAGAAAAGGTATGAAAGAACACCGGAACTCATCCGAGTGTTCGAAACCGAAGATGTCCTAACGCACCGCATGCGAGAGGAGAAAAGGTATGAATGAACACCGGAACTCATCCAAGTGTTTGAAACCGAAGATGTCCTAATGCACCGCATGCGAGAGGAGAAAAGGTACGAATGAACAACGGAACTCATCCGAGTGTTCGAAACCAAAGATGTCCTAACGCACCGCATGCGAGAGGAGAAAAGGTATGAATGAACACCAGAACTCATCCGAGTGTTCGAAACTGAAGATGTCCTAACGCACCACATGCAAGAGGAGAAAAGGTATGAATGAACACCGGAACTCATCCAAGTGTTCGAAACTGAAAATGTCCTAAAGCACCGCATGTGAGAGGAGAAAAGGTACGTTCAAACTGAACCGGAACTTCGCTTGAATGAACCGTACATACAATATCGTGCCTGTAAAAGAAAGGAACTTAATAGGTACAATAAGTTAGCAACATATGTTCAAAGCTATATCAAACGCGGACACGTATGGTGCCGATGGCAAAGTGTATAACGATGCAAGTGAAACGTGCAAGACGACGCATGCAAAGCATGGAGGCATGGTAATACCAATGAAACGTGCACAACAATGCAAGTGGTGTGCATAACAACGCAAGATCAGTTCAACTTCAAAAGCATGCTTGAAACAAATTGCTGAATAAAGAAGTGCAAGCTTCGAAGAGAGCAACTCAAACGCAACCTCCGATTTACCTCTTGGAGGGGTCGCAACGTACTCAAAAAGGATACACCTTGCTCTTGGCAAGTAATGACGAGCCATACGTCGAAGACTTGAATTGAAGTTCCGGCAGAGGCATTTCGCGCCAAAAAGTGCACTTTTCTTGTACTTTCTCGAGAGCCGGGGATTCCAATCATCACCAAAATTCACAAGGAGAACAAAGGGACCTGGGAGACCACCCAGGAGGGCCACCGACCACCTACCAGTGCCACCGACCAGTTTTTGCCCAGGGGGTGGTCGGCCTGCCAGAAAACCTGGTCGGCCGACCAGTTTACCAAAACTGGGGCAGTTTGGTCCTTTTATGCTCGGATCTTTAAATCCACTTGTCCAAAACACTTTTGTTCACATCCCCTAAGCCAAAATCAGTTCCTCTCCCTTCCTAGACCACTTTCTCGCTCAGATCTGTGCTTTATACGCGCTTTCCAATGCCCCACGCGAAGTTGTTTCGCGAAAACTTTCAGTTCTCTTCACTTTGAACTGATTAAAATTTGATTTCGGTGTTTCTTTCTTCATTTTCACCACTTGAGGTATGTTTATCTCGAAATTTGGCACCTTTTCTTAGGAGTTGACTTTTGTTGACTTTTTCCTTTCCCGAGAGTTGACTTTTGTTGACTTTTTCCAATTTTGGCTCATTTCGCTCATTTTTGCTCATTTTTGCAGATTTCTTCAGATGGCAGATCATTTTCATCATGGTGGAGGTCCTCCGCATGCCAGGGATGAGCCGGACATCATGTCACTGCCTCCAAGAGTTCGACCTTTCGACCCCGATGGGTATCATCCTCAGGAGCACGTCCTACCTCCGACCACTTTCTATCACTTCAATGACTTTGATCGACGAGCACCCCACGGACCTGCTACTACGGGAGCCAGAGTCTTATCTCTCTCATCAGGCGCGAGAGCTACATACTTCACTTTTATATTTTCTGCAATGTACTCTGCATTTCCTGCACATTCCATGCTTTCGCTATGTATTTTTTATCTGCTCGTTCTGAACACATTCACACACCATACTTCTACTCATTCCAGCATACGGCTCGCACATAGCATAATACTGATTTGGCACACAGCTTATTTAGAATACGATGCTAATTTGGCACACAGCTCACAGCACAATATTCTGTTGATTTGGCACACAGCTCACTCCAAACACACGGTTCATTCTGACCACACAGTTGGTTTTGGGCACACAACACGTTTTCGGGCACACAGCTCATTTTCGGGCATGCAGCTCGTTCTTTAGGCACATAGCTCGTTCTTTGGGCACGCAGCTCATTTCTCGGGCACACAGCTCATTTCTCGAGCACACAGCTCAATTTTGGGCACGCAGCTCATTTCTCGGGCACACAACTCATACATTTTCATTTGCACGCAGCTCATTCTTAATTCTGAACACGCAGCTCATAAATTTTCATTTCTGAACACACAGCTCATTCACTTCATTTTGAACACGCAGCTCACACATTTCAATTCTGGACACGCAGCTCATACATTTTCGTTTGCACGCAGCTCTTTCTGAACACACAATCCACTTACTTCATTTGCACGTAGCTCATATGTTTCATTCCGAAACTAAATACATCTGTTCGTTTTGAATGCAGGTATCTTCCTGTTCCATACGGGGTTACGGATCGATCCTCGCTAGGGAGTGGTATGCGGAACTCCCAGATGCTATACGTCACATCATGGACGAGGTGAGATTTGGACCCTTCTGCGCAGGGCTACCTCGTTATCCGGCGAGCAGGACCCTGATGGGGGCACTTGTGGAGAGATGGTGAGACACCATCAATTTGTTCCACTTTTCAGCTACTGGGGACATGACGATGACCCCATTTGACTTTGCCATGCTGACTGGCCTTGACATGGCCGGCCGACCGGTCCCTTATGATGCAGATATGGGCGAGTGGGAGGCGGCTTGGATTTATCTGCTGGGAGTCTGCTCGCCGATCGACAGATCATCGGGTAGAGTTAGATACACCTGGTTTCCTATACAGTACAGGGGGACTATGCCCGAGGCCATCGAGGAGATAGAGCAGTATGCTCGGGGGTTTTTGAAGTTCCTCCTCGGGACCACTTTGTTCTCCGACAGGGGGAACACAGTTGGACTTTATCTGCTCAGTGCTTTAGTAGACCTATCCCAAGTCAGCCAGTATGATTGGGGCGGCACCGGCTTTGCTACCCTTTACTGTTATATGAGTGCGACCTCCCGCAGGCGGGGGAACATAGTCGGTGGCTACAGGAGAGCCTAGGAGGTACTTTTTGTTCCTCTTGATTTACACTCCTGTTTTTCATTATCTGTACACTACACACACGACACACTTTTCATTCTATGCTCTACATTCTGCACTCAGCGTTCTGTATTTTTCGTATATTCTGTATTCACATTATGCACACGGCACTCTGTATTTTGTATACATTCTGTATTCTGATGGCCATTGTTCTGTTTTTTCACAGCTATGGGTTTATGCATACTTCCCGACGTTGGCCCCAGAGCTCGAGGTGGAGGCACCTCTTGAGATCCCCTACTCTCGCAGATTTGAGGGTCGATGCTGGCTGAGGACTCGGGAGACTCTGCCCTTCCTTCGGCAGTTTTTTGATACTGTGCGGGCAACCGAGGTAATCTAGAACTCTCAGTTCTTCGGCAGTGTTTTGGTTCATCTTGCATATTTATGACATCTAATCAGTTTGTGCACTTGTTATCCGCAGATCACTTGGGAGCCCTGGATACCTTTGGGAGGAGATACCCATTTCCGATTCCCTGGGGCGTAGGCCTCTTCTCGATATTGGATTTTATTTGAGAGGCCAGTGGGCAGGGCCTGGTTTCTGGGGGATCGCTTCATGCATCCGACGATGGGCGTCCCCGATCAGGGTATCCCGACAGTACCTCCAGAGGATATGCGGTCCATTGAGAGACTCACTCCCTGGGAGGTCGAGGAGGCTATGATAGGCACTGTTGTAGTTCTGCTCTTGGAGGAGGGGGAGTACACGACTTACCACCATACGTACTTGATGCCCCCATTGATAGGTATCCGTACTCCTACGAGGAGGGCTGCCGGTGCATCATCGAGTCGAGTCCGGGCTGCAGATACCCCTTCGACTAGCAGGGCTGGCATATCGAGAGGTGGGGCTGGACTGATTCCCCCGACTTATCATCATGCTAGATGGCCGGATCTTCTGACCGAGCTAACTGGCTAGCGGTATAGGACATCCTACCCGATTCTGCTGGAGCCTCCATTGCCTGATCATCGATACGTCAGTGACCCTGACTCGCCACCGGTATGCTTTGCAGTTTTGATTTACCAACTCAGATATATAGATATTCATTCATTCACTGATGATTTGCACTTATACCTGCAACCTCCCAGAGAGTACATGGATGGGCTGCTCGGAGTGGTGGCCTCGCTTGAGGGCATGGTTCTGCGGAGGGAGACACAACTGTTCATCGCCGGTGTCTCGGTATTTTTTATTTTTTTATTTTTTTTTAATTTCCTTGCACTGGGCATACTTCTGATGACATACTGTAATTGAACATCCCATTACATTGGTTGAGTGCATGTGTAGAGCACATCTGACACACTACATTCACATACAATATCTGCTTGCACATACTCTACGCAACATTCTTGCATCTGCATCTGATATACATTCTTTAGCTGATGTATTCCAATTGCCCTCCTTCTTTTGTTTCAGATGCCACCGCTATAGGCTGGGCCATCTGGGCCTTCTCGAGGAGCTGGGAGAGGGGGCCCGACTCGCAGTCGAGGCAGGCGTAGAGCACCTATCAGAGATGATGAGGAGTCCAGTGAGGAGGAGGAGTCTGCGCATCCTCAGTCGGAGACATCCGCAGGCAGAGAGGAGGACTCTGGCTCCGGTTCTGAGAGTGGAGGTGATGCTGGGGAGGGTTCTGAGGACGGCAGCTCTGATTCAGATGGTGATGGCGCAGGGGTTGCTCAGCCGAAGAGGACGAAGAGGGCCTCTCAGGCTTGCGCTTGATAACACTGATGCAGATGTTCTTGCTTTATTTTCTTTTATTACTAGTAGTTGTAGCACATTAGCTTTTAGGCAATTTTATTTTCTTTAAAACTTGTACCCTGCTGTACAATGTTGTAACAAAAAAAGCTATGATGGAATGAAACAGCTTTTGTCCAAAAAGTATTGCCTTTTGTATTCTTAGCATCGCATCGCATCATTTTGCACAAAAATGAGATTGAATGGAAATTGAGCACCGTGTATTGCCAAGTCAGGTAGTAAACCAACACAACAAACTAAACAACTTAACTTACTAAGAAACAACAAAACCTTAGCAAGTTTACAACTCAATAAGCAAAACACGACAATGTTGATTAAACAAAGAGTAACAACTCGATGCACAAAACTCGACAACTCGATAAGCAAACTTAACAACTCGATAAACAAAACTTGACAACTCGATAAGCAAAACTTGACAACTCGATAAGCAAAATTTAACAACTCGATAAGCAAAACTTAACAACTCGATGCACAAAACTCGACAACTCGATAAGCAAACTTAACAACTCGATAAGCAAAACTTGACAACTCGATAAGCAAAATTTAACAACTCGATAAGCAAAACTCAACAACAACTCGATAAGCAAACATATTTCTGACAAACCGGGCGATGGAATGCATCCAAAACAGAGGTAAACACGGACCTTCAATACTCCCAACGCATGCAAAGGCTAGGAGCTCTTTTCTAGAGGCTAGGAAAAGACCAAAACCCAATTTTCCTCCATGATCGACCACCAAAGAACGCTGGCCGACCAGCTTTCTGCCTTGGAGACCAGTTGTGTGGTCAGCCGACCAGAAAAAGTGGTTGGCCGACCAGAAAAAGTGGTTGGCCGACCAGTTAGCCCGGTGACCTCCAAATTTTTTACACGTATCACACGAATAGTGCCTTATCCTCCATAAAGGTTCCTGCTTCATGGTTCTCTCATTCCATCTCAGTTTTGCATCAAAATGGAGCCATTTCTCATCCAAGATCTCACAGCTTGGATTGCTACTTTAGACGGCTCGGAAAAGTTGAACTTCCGGGGCTTCGGCATAAATGCACTATTCACGCTGAGTCGCACTCCGCTACACTTTCCATTTCTCCATGCCGCGGCAAGGTTTTGGAATCTGGTAACTCATGTCTTTAGCTTTGGCGGGCAAGAGGTGTGTCCTACCTTTGAAGATTTCCAAGCTTTGATGGAATTCAAGCGCAACAAAGAAATCTTGCCCCAGCTCCACTTCGGCCACGCCCAAGCCTTAGATCGAATGTGTGGGCTTACTATGCACAACGCTCGGTCACTGATCCGCGACGGAGAATTGGACATCCTCAGCCTGATTCACCGCTTTTCTGATGCTGGTGACCGCGGGGATCACCACTGGCAAGGTTTTTGGCGACATGCCCTTTGCTTGTGCATGCTATCTCATTTTTTGCTTGCCGCAGGCTTTAGCGGGTCTAGCATTCGTCTGATCAAAGTTGCTCAAGGCTTGAAAGATGGAAAGAGCTACATTGCCATGACATTGGCCGAGAGATTGATGGGCTTGGATGCTTTCCATCGCCGAGAGACGACCAGATTCGCGGGGAGTCCACTGCTGCTGCAGGTAATGTTTCCCACCCTATCTCGCATGTGTGTTGCTCACATCACTCGGCCCTCAGGCTCGGTTTTTCTCACAAACCCGTTTCTCACTTTTCTCTCAACATACACCTCTATATTCTTTAATCTCTCATTTTTCATCCCTCCCAGGTGTGGTTGATGGACAAATTGCAGGTTGTGGACTCTTGCCCAGCATACTCAGCTTGCGGCTACTTCTTCCAACGTTGCCTAGTCGATGCCCTTGACGAGGGATGGTGGTTTAACTGGATGTGCAATTTGTCTGCAGACCACATTGCTTGGCGCTGTCCTTGGCTCAATCTACCGGCAACGAGCTATAGCATGTCCCGGCAGCCTGGGATTCAGTTGATTGGCCTGACACACTGCGTATTCTACTTTCCTTTCCAGTTCCAACGCCAGTTTGGCCATGATCAGATTTGCCCGGCAGAGGGGATAGAATACCCAGCTGCATTTCCGATCCGAGGCGCACAGCTTGCTCGGTATGCCACAGTATGGAGGACTAGAGAGCTCCTGGTCCCCGCTCCCACTTTCAGTTGCACTTTGTCTAACGAGTGCATAGATTGGCTCAATGAAAAGGCACAGGTTGGGCCCAGCTTGGCATCAGAGGCTTCGACCAGCTCTGGGAGGGGGCGCAGGAACACCTGGCTTATATATGCCCTGGATTTATTGCTTTATCAGTACTCTCAAGTTTTCTTTATGAGTGTAATAAAAAGCAACTTCAATTTGTATTCAAGAGTAGGAGAACTCTGTATTGAAATCAATGAAATTGAAGGTTGTGGGTACTGAAAATTTTCCGTTTGGTCCAAAATTGGTCTAAGTCGTAAAAAGATTAATTTGAGCAAAATCAACTTTTATTAAAACTTTTCAAAACCATTTTCAATATGGATCACAACTGGATATGCCTGAGATCTGTCACTGAGATGCACAACCCCGGATCCTAGCAACTGGAAAGTTGCCCCTAGTCTAAATAGCACTGCACCGGAGATCACAACCGAAGCTCTTGAATGCTGAATAGACAAAGATGACCGAGATGATCAAATGGACAAAGTTGATCGGGGAAAAGTTTATGGCTGGACTTCAGGATGAAGTTGCCTACGTATCTCAAAGATGGGAATCAAGCCTTACGTAGTTCGGCTCAGGTTCACTCGTGTATTAACCCTCACCTTTTGCGCTCTAACTTTTGCCAAGGCCGCCTTTTGCGGGTTTTCAACCTTGCGAGCTCAGTTTTTGTAATTTCAAATTTTTCATGCTCTAACTTTTACCTAGGTTGCCCTTTCGGGTTTTCGGCCTAGCGAGCCTCTCAGGGGTAATATTTATTCAACTTGTCCATATTGATCGGCTGTGAGAATTCTAGGCCATCTTGGTCCATCAGAACGACAGCTCCACCTGACCAGATAGACTTGATGATGTAGGGACCGGTCCAATTGGGTTTGAACTTGCCCCTAGGGTCATGGATGAGAGCTCGGTTGTCTTTGAGCACCAAATCTCCTTCTTTCAAATTCCGGGACTTAACCTTCTTGTTGAAAGCCTTGGCAATTCGACGCTGATAACCTTGAACATGGTACAGTGCTTTTAGTCTTCTTTTATCAAAGAACATGAGTTCTTCAAATCTGCTCTGTTGCCAATCTGCTTTGGCTATCTGACACTCAGCCAGCACTCTCAATGACGGAACCTCAATTTCAATAGGTAGAACGGCCTCCATCCCATAAACTAATGAATACGGAGTCGCCCCAGTAGAAGTTCTAATTGACGTCTGGTAGCCCCACAGAGCAAATAGCAACTTATCTGGCCGGTCCCGGTAGGTTTCCACTGTCTTCTGCAAAATGTGTTTGATGTTCTTGTTGGCGGCCTCAACTGCTCCGTTGGTCTGCGGCCGATATGTGGATGACTTATGAAAATCCACGTTGTATTTTTCCAACAAGTCAATCACTTCCTTCTTGAAGTGGGAGCCATTATCTGAAATAACTTCATTCGGGACCCCGTAGCGACAGATGATGTTGTTCCGGATGAACTTTGCAACGTGTGAAGCATTCAACGCCGCATAAGATTGGGCCTCGACCCACTTTGTGAAATAGTCTATCGCGACCAGAATGAACTCGTGCCCATTAGACCCCTTCGGAGTGACAGCCCCGATCACATCAATCCCCCAGACTAAAAACGGCCATGGCGAAGTCATATTGCACAGCTTTGACGGCGGGATGTTCATACGGTTAGCATGGACTTGACATTTGTGGCATCGCCGAACAAAGCCGGTACTATCCTCCTCCATGGTGGACCAGTAGTTACCTTGTCTAAGGATTTTCCGGGCTAGCATCACCCCGTTCATGTGCGCTCCGCACTCTCCTCCATGGATGGCCTCCATCAGGCGCTTTGATTCTTCGGCATCAATACACAGATTATGCATTCCCAGATGACCTCTCTTATACAGTTTTCCCCCGCAGACGATGAACTGAGCAGCCATTCTTCGGATTGCCCTCTTGTCTTTGGCATTTGCCCCTGGTGGATATACTTCTTTCTCCAGGAAATTCCATACATCGTGATACCAAGGATTCTCATCTTGAACCTCATCTATGGCAGCAATCAACTCATAAGCCGGCACAAACTTCTGGTCAATGATGATCGGACACATCCGGACTCCAAAAAGGATGTCTATCATGGAAGATAGAGTTGCTAGTGAATCTGTGAACCTGTTGTTTTCTCTTAGTAGATGAGCGAAGTTCAGCTTCTCAAACCGAGGAATCAGCAGGTCCAAGGTCTGGTGGTACATTCTCATCTTTTCTTCTTTGACTTTCCAATCTCCCTTAGCTTGGGATACAAGAAGGTTCGAGTCCCTGATGACGTCCAACCGTTTTGCTCCTAGTTCTAGGGCTGCTTCTAAACCAGCAATGCATGCTTCATACTCTGCTTCGTTGTTCGAGACTTTGAACCGGAGCTTAAATGCTAGAGGGATGCGGGAATTGTCGGGTGCTATCAGCAATACCCCTATCCCATATCCATATTGGTTTGATGCTCCGTCAAAGTACATCGTCCAAGTTTCATCTTCGACATGCAGAATGGCCTCGTCTAGGAATAAGTACTCAACTGCTTCATCTCCTTCCACTGGGTGATCAGCTAGGAACTCTGCTACTGCTCTCCCCTTTACTGACTTGCGAGTCACATACTTCAGATCGAATTTAGAAAGCAGAAGCAACCAACGGGCTAGCCTACCCATAAGTGTCGGTTTCTCGAAGAGATATTTAATGGGATCCAATCTTGAAACCAACATTACGGAGTGAGCTAACAGGTAGTGCCGTAGCTTCCTGGTAGCCCATACCAAGGCCAAACAAGCCTTCTTGAGTGGAGTGTAGCGAGTCTCGTAATCCAACATCTTCTTGCTCAGATAGTAGATAGCTTTCTCCACTTTATCCTCTGATTCCTGCGCAAGCATGCAGCCCATCGTAGTTTCAGTCACTAAAAGGTACAAAATCAATGGTTTTCCCGGCTCAGGCGGTGACAACACGGGTGGGTTCTGTAAGTATTCCTTAATCTGTTCAAAAGCAGCTTGGCATCGGCCATCCCATTGGAACTTCTTTCCTTTCTTCAGGAGACCAAAAAGTGGTTCACAAGTCAAGGTTAATTTTGAGATAAACTGTCTTATGAATTGCACTTTACCCAGAAAGCCTCTCACCTCCTTTTCAGTCCTTAGTGGTGGCATTTCTAAGATGGCCTTGATTTTGGAAGGGTCGACCTTGATACCTCTCTGTGTAATTAAGAACCCCAGCATTTTCCCTGCTGTAACACCAAACGTACACTTCTAAGGATTCAGCTGCAACCGAAATTCTCTAATCCTTTGAAAAAAAATTTGCAAGGCGGTGTAGTGGCCCTCTCTTTCTTTGGACTTGACAATCATGTCATCTACGTACACCTCAACCTCTTTATGGATCATGTCATGCAATATCGTGGTTGCGACCCGTTGATATGTAGCTCCAGCGTTCTTCAACCCAAATGGCATCACCCTATAGCAGTAAGTCCCCCACGGAGTGGTGAAAACCATCTTGTCCCGGTCTTCAGGTGCCATCACTATCTGATTGTAGCCTGAGAATCCATCCATGAACGAAAGCAAAGCATGCCCTGCTGTGAAGTCTACTAACTCGTCGATATGTGGCAAAGGAAAGTCGTCCTTTAGACTGGCTCTGTTCAAATCCCTGAAATCCACGCATACTCGGATCCTACCATCCTTCTTCGGCACCGGAACGATGTTGGCCAACCAAGTTGGGTACTCAGATACCAGCAGGAACCCTACGTCAATTTGCTTGGTGACCTCTTCTTTAATTTTGAAAGCCCAGTCCGGGCGGATCCTTCTGAGTTTCTGTTTAAGGGGTCGGGCCTCTGAGTCAAGAGGGATCCGGTGCTGTACAATCTCAGGATTAATTCCAGGCATGTCTTCGTAGGACCACGTGAAAACATCTTTGAAATCTTTTAATAAAGCGACTAAGCGCTCGCGCTCCTCCGAAGACAACGTGGACCCGATCTAGACCAGTTGCGGGTCCTCCTCAGTACCCATATTAACTGTAGTGATTTCATCAACCAAGGGTTTAACAAATCTCTCCTGCTCTTGATCAATTAGACGTTGTAAAACCGAAAGAATTTTTTCCTTGTCGTTTTCATCAAAATTTTGAAAGTCCTGATTAATACAATAAATCAAAGGCACAGAAAAGTACTCAGAAACCATAGCCATTCCATTCTCATTAAGCACATCCAAATCGTCCGATTCCTCTGTTACAACAGACTCAAAAGAGAAAGAAAAAGATGACCTAGACAGGACTGTGGTATCCGGGTTATCACCCCCAGGATTATCGGACTCAGACTCAGACGAGCTGGAACCTGATTCCGACTCTACAGACTCGGTGGAATCAGATTTCGGCTCACTACCTGACCCGGTGCTGCTTGACAAAAATCCCTCCTCGTACTGCCAGCTGAGAGAGGGTGTGATGGATGCATCCAAAATGCTTGACGGTGGGCTCGCAGCCGTTTCATTCCTAATCATGGACACCGAGAAGTTATCCCCCAAGCACTTCTGTATGATCGGAGGATCTAAGAGTAGACAAGCCAGTGCTACCCCCATTTCGATTTCGGCGTTCTCAAAATCCACTTTCTTGCACTGCTCAACCTCAGCTGATGGGTCTGTCTGCTCTTCGGCAACATCATCCCCGGATAACTGCAGGTCGAAGAAGATCTCAAACCCCAGTAGGTGCCTCCTCTTGGCATTCAGCCATGGCTCTGGGAAGCCACAAAATGGAAAGTCCTCCCCCTCCTAGATGAAGCGTCCGTTAACTCAAAAGGCTTCCCCGCCTGCTTCGCTCTGGCTCTCCCAGCCATCTCCTTACCTTTCCTTACCCAATCCTCTTTGGTGGGCAGATAACCCAAGCCAAAGGTATGTGGGTTGTGCGGCACTTCGGCCGATACTGCAATGCCCTTCTGGCCACTCTTCCCTAATCCCATCCCGGGGATGTATTGGAGCTTGTTCATGAGGTACACTGATTGAGCGCTAACATACAACCCCTCATCAACAACCAAGATGTTTTGTACAACCCGAGCCTCGGCTAAGGTAAAACCCGACAAGAACACATCCTCCATACCATGCTCGATTTCCAAAACTGACGTAGATACTTCTGGCGATGGATGAATCGATGAATTTCAAAAAACAATAGCCACCCCCTTCCCGTGGGGGTATTTCAACATCTGGTGCAAGGTGGAAGAGATTGCCTTTACCTGGTGCAGCCACGGCCTCCCCAAAAGTAGGTTAAAGTTTGCAGGAACGTCCAAGACATGAAAGTCAATCTCGTGTTGTCCCGAACCAACTTGGGTCTGAATTTTCACAGTTCCCATCACCTCCCTGCTTGTGTTATCATATGCCCTTATCACCTGGGCTGTCGGCACAAAGTCCGAGGGCTTCATCCCGATTGCATATGCCGTCCTTGGCAGGCACATGTTAATAGTGGATACTGTATCGACAAGAACCACCAGTATCCATTTGCTTCTACATTCCACAAAGATGTAGAGAGGTTTGTTATGGTTTGCGCCCTCAAACGGCAGTTCTTTGTCAGAAAAGGTCAACGTCGGGGAACCTCCTCTTGGAAAGACCAATCCCACCAGTTGTTCAGGCATGGTGTCTATTGAGAGTTTGGCCTTGTCCATCGTCGATAGGACAGCTTGTCTATGAACACGTGAAGCCATAAGTAGTCCCCAGATGGAGATGTCTGCCTGTATCTTTTTCAACTGCTTCAGGACGGCCTCTTCTTCAAGTAGCTTCTCTTTCTACTTGTTTGACTCCTTGTCCTTCCCCGACGCCTCTGGTTGGTCTAGGTGTGGGGGCTTGAAATAACGCCCGCTCCTAGTCATATGATCCACTTCGCCAATGTACCAGATATCGTCCGGCTGGTTACTCCCCCAATCCTCATCTGTGTGGGCAAGACATAGGTCATCGTCTTCCCACCACATGCCATCGACAGCCGACAGACACCTGTTTGGCTCCGTTGCAACTATCCTTGTACTCGCAGTACCTTCCATCCATGTGCTCGCAGCACGCTCTATCTTTGTGCACATAGCAGGTTCAGTCCCCACAGAGGCCTTGGCTTTTCTAGTTTTCTCAGTCTTCGATTCCTTCTTGTTCCAACTGCGTCAGTACAGTTTTCTGTTCAACATTCCCTGTATTTAAAATGCCCAAATCCTGAGCGAAATTCTTGGCACCGACGCTCTCTGACGATGTATTCTGATCCCCGGCCCTTCCGGCCATAATTGATGTCCTTGCCCCTGACGGGCCCTTTTCCAGCTGAGATTCTTCAACAATATCTGGTTGGTCGTCAAGCCACCCTATGACCTCTGCTGACTCCTCAAAATCGAACCAATTGACTGTCATGTCCCCCGGATCTTGTTCATTGAAAATCTGAAGGTCAGCAATGTCCCCTTCCAGAACTGCTAAGTCATCTATCCTCTGATCAAGTCTATCCCCCCGTAATACACAAATTTCTGCCCCCACCGGTAATTCCACATTTGGCCTAATTTGACCCGCTGACGCAATGTAGCCACTCGGATTGTACACTTCCTCAACAAAGCTCCCCAATTCCTCAGTCCCTAAATCCACTGTACCACTTTCCTCCGAAATCATCCCTATTCTGTCTTCGACAGCCACCACCATTGGTTTGGGTTGGGTTCGGGAGATGTGCAACATGCACAAGTTAGTGCTGTCAGGAAGGAACACCACCGGCTTAGGTAGGTGAGATGGGGTGATATATATGCTGGGGTCGCATGACTTGACCCCAGTCTGGATAAAGTTGATGCGTTTGGGAGGTGGAGCTTGGTTGTGTGGTGGGAGAGGGTTGGTTGTGACATTGGGTTTCTCTGGAGACACAATCACCCTATTATCAATGAGATCTTGAATCTCATGACGTAATCGGAAGCATTGGTCGGTGTCATGATCGTGCTGCTGGTGAAAGGCACAGTATTTGGCTGGATTATGGGAGGGGGGAAGAGGATTCGGCAATGGCCGTGGCTCTAGGGGCTTCAAGTGCCCTTTCCTGATTAAAACCGCCAGAGCTTTGGACAGGGGCATATATAACGGAGTAAAGGTTCTTTGGCCTCGAGGTTGGTGTTTGCTTATTTGTGAGCTTCTTCCGGACGCACCGGAGAATGATGTAGCCGCAAGGGTTCTTGGGGAAGTGGTGGTGACCATGCTTACTTCTGAAGCTCAGGTAGTTGCGGCATTGCTTGTGCCTGTATTGGTGTTGCGGTTGAAGGTTCTCCTAGGTTGCTCTCTATCTTGGTCAAGCAAACCCTGTTTCATAGCATCCTCAATTTGTACCCCCATCTCATGTAAATCTGAAAAGGTGGGGAAGGGGAGAACAACCATTTTCTGCATAAGCTTGGGCTGGAGATTGCGCACAATCATCTGAATCTGATCTTTGTCAGTGGGCCTAGTGGTCATCATTGAGGCCTTGGCCCTCCACCAGGTTACGAAGTCAGAAAAACTCTCCTTAGGCTCCTGCCTAGTCGTCTCGAGATCACGGGTTGTGATCTCGATTTGTGTATTATAGAAGTACTGAGCGACAAAAGCCTCGGCCATCTCATCCCAATTCCTCTTAACATTGTCTTCCAATTTTACGTACCAGATGGCCGCCACACCCGACAGGGTCCGGCCGAATAAAGAAAGCTTCTGTAGTCTGGTGAGGCCCATCGGCCTTAATATGTCCGAAAATAGCCCTAAGTGCACCATGGGATCCCTGGACCCGTCAAAGCGGTCAATATATGGCATCTTAAATCTATCCGGCAGCATCACGGCTGCGTCAGTATACCCATCCTCGATGTCCGGGATGGACTTCACACCCTGAGATTTCTTGAACAGCTTTTCAAGCTTGCTCAGTTTTAATGCCGTGGGGTCCACCTCGAATTCGAAGGGAGAATCCGGTTGATTGATAGGAGTGGGTGCCTTGGATAGTTGAGGTAGAATCGGGGCCGGAGCCGGCCCTGTTGGGATGTTTGTATCCTCCTGGACATTCTGGACATTCGCTGTCTCCCCGGGTATTGGAACTCTTGGTGGGGGAGGAACTTGGTGTGAAGCTGATGCTCTGGCTTGCTACTGTAGCCGAGTAATTAGCTCTGCCTGTTGGGCCATAACGACGGCTTGCTGTTTGGCAAATTCTGCTTGACGAGCAGCATGCTCCTGCATGGTTCTCATGCTCTCCTGGAGCTGACGCATCATTTGTTCCATTCCTGCCATAATGCCTTGATCTATCTGAACTACCGGTATGTCTATCTCTGGAGTAGCCTCGGGAATCCCAACCTGACTGTTCAAAGAGCACTGATCTGGCAATCTCGGTACCAATACACTGCGTCTTCTTGACCTCCGCCTGACAACCGGGGGTAAGGAATAGAACACTGGTTGTCCGTCTACCAGATCCTCAGATCGATGGAGTCGACGACCTCTAGTCCAGAGTGCTTGGGGATTATCTGCTTGGTCGGAAGCAATTGTGCTAAACTACCTAGCAAAAAGATAAATAAAGCATAATAAGGAAATAAACAACCAGAAACGGACAACATAACGGCTTAAATAAACACAACACATAGTCGGCATGACAACACACAGTTGGCACGTGTAAGCTGAATATACTGTTCTCAAATACTGGTCATTGTTTCCTAAATCACTGCCCCAAATCTGAGTCTGATACCCGTGGATATACTGATTCTCAAAACACTGGTGCCCACAGGCTTGATGCCCAAACTTGCAAACTGATACATGCATTCTTGTAGACACACACTCTAAAAGCACATAGCAAACAAGTGAGAGCCAAAACACCCCTATGGAGGGGTAGGGTTTCCCTGTCCTATTTTGTTAGGAGCTAGGGTTTCACTACGCACGAGCGGTTTCAAACAACCTATAATCGGGTGAGCAACCTGTCCTAGTTTGGAATGGTCACTACGGATTCCGAATATGCACTAGGTCGAATGGTCAAAAAGGATGCCCCGGTAAAAATCGGGGTTTGTGTTCCCATCGTGGCAGAGCCCGTAACCGGTCAGCCTTATGGCACGTAGCCTCCGGCAAACCGTTCAGGAATAGCAGATGGCAAACACGGTGTCCTAGGCGCACCAATGCGAATGCAATGCAAAGAAACACATAAGTGTAGTCAAAACAAGATGTCATGAGTTCGAGTCAAGTTCTCTAAATCCCCAATAAAGTCGCCAGAAACTGTAGGCGTCCCCGAACGTCCCGGGAAAATCCCGTTTTGTTCATTGGGCTCACTACAGTTCGGACTTGATGTCACGGTTCTGAATCTAATCTCGCAAAGTGTAATGTAAGATCGATAAATCACCAAAGAGTCCAAATCCGACAAATCGTTTTGAAAAACTGATTTTAGAAAGAAGTGCCAAACATGGACTGCTTTGCCAGATACAGAGTCGCCACCTAAATATTTTATTTTGGGGGAATTTAGGAAACCCTGACTCGTGCCTTAGGCCACGTGTCCATCATCACCAAAGTTACCTTGGCTCGGGAACTTGGGCATGATTGGGGAAGGTCATTTTATGAGCACCCCTGCTCGCCCGATCAAAGATCGGCCACTACTAAACATGATATCTTGTTTTTGAAAACACATGTGCTCTTATTCTGGTTATTAACCCAGAATTACTATGTGATGCGCACAGCATACAAGTATAGACTAGATTGCCTAAGTTGGAACAAAGCATCGCATATCCGTTTGTTTTGAAAATGGATTGAAGTTTGCTACTCGTAAGTAGGCTAAAACACGGGTTTCGACGAATTATTCCAATTCAACCAACCCAACCTTCACCCACAGGCATTCAGGCAGTTATATTACATAAGCACATAGCCTCATGGTAAGCATGCTATCATGGCAGTCACTCACACGCATGCATGGATGCTAAAGCATAAACACTTACCGAGTACTTCGAGCCAAAGAAAGAAGCTAATTAGAAAACATGCAGGAATCCTAACTATGTTGAGATGCCTAATGCAACACATGCAAGAATGCAACTAAGATAGGCTCGGCTATTCTAAGATGGCATATGAGATGCTACAGGTAACATGTATTCAACTTGGAATTGAAATACGATGCAGTTTGTATGATGCGCCGAGCCCGGTACATGCAAAACAAATGAATGGATGCAAACATACGAGCATAAGGATGCTAATTGAAACGTGCCCTAAAACTAACCATCATAAGCTGGTAAATGAAAGGGAGAAAGACATGGGGTTGGAAGACATACATCACACACACACACACTTATTACAACATTGCCCTCTCTCGGAGGGTCCGAATAAATAATACAGAATCGAATTAACTAATTATTACACAACACTAGCTAATTAACAAATTAACTAAACTAGCATGCAAACTATGTAAAATGGGCTACCTCAGCTCTGCTTTGAATGATAAAGGATGCATGCATGCTCGAGTCGCCTTGTCAGGAAATCCATCGCGATGCCCCGGCTCCCCTTTGTTTGCAATTAATTTCAGAAACTTGCACAAAGCTCCAAGGAGATGAAACTCTACCCTGGGAATCCAGGGGAAGGCTGCTGACCAGCTATAGGCATTGGAGACCACCTACCGACCACCCTTGGTGGTGAAAACCAGAAAAGGTGGTCGGCCTGCCAAAAAACCTGGTCAGCCGACCAGTTTCTTCTCCTGCTTTCTGCATTTTCTGCAACAAAGGCAAGAGAGAGAGAAAGCAAGGTATTTGCAACGCATGTGTGCACGACCACTCTCCCTATCATTGCATAAGCTCTAGAGAGTGTAGTCCTTGATCCTCTGGCCACCAATCACGCATCTCGATGCATGATGGCCGAGGAGTCGGATTGCATGACTCAATGTGAAATGAATGCACATATAAACACATAAATGCCTAAACTCCATCATGTGTTAGTCAAGAGTGTCGGCGACCGAGAATCGAGGCACGTTTCATCACTTGGAGTATGAAACGTCCCTCATTTCCCGTGTTTGGACTAACTCCTATTCCAAACACAATGCAACAAGTAGAATGGCATACACAATGCGACCTCAAGCATGCAATCCTAAGGCGATGCAACCAAGTCATGCAAACATGAAAAGGATGACGTGCAAACATGCAAACTAGCATACACAACGCTACGAACTAACAATGGCATACTCAATGCACATGATACTATATGTCATACACAATGCACATGTGAAGACTATCATACACAATGAAGTGAACAAGGCATGCGCAATACAATGATCAAACATGCGACAATGCGGCATACTCAATGCTATGAACTACAATGGCATACTCAATGCAAAATAGATTTAAACCAAAATGAATGGGCCTCAGCCACACCCAAATCAGTGGCCATACATGATGAAAATGAGGCAACAAAACACATGCAAACATGCAAGATGCAAGGGCCCAAAGCCTAGGGCATAAGATACAACTGTATGAAAGCATGGAAAGGATGAAATATGGCATACAACAACACATGTTCTAGCTCTGAAATGACATACAAAATGGTCCCGAATCATGCAATCAACTCATGTTATGCATGTTGAATGGCTCAAATACCAAAACTAGTGAAGTGCATTACACTAGAGGTATGCAAAGCAATGCCCAAATGAACAAACAAACCCCAAACTACCCCTATGCAAGCCCAAAACAGTGGCAAAATGGACTAAGATGATGGCTTGAAATGCGCAAAAATGAAGCTCATGCAATGGCCCATAAATGAGGTATACAAGCACAACTCTCAAACGCATTTAAAGAGTGGAAAACATGGGAACATGGCACAAGTATAGGCTCTGAAATAACATGCTCAATGATGCCAAGACATGGAACACCTCAAGTTAAGCATGCAAGGGGCTCCAAAACTCAAGGCTAGGCAAGGATATTACACTACAAGTATGCATGGCAAGCATCATTCGACCAAGAGGCCTCAAACCAGAGCTAAGGCAGCCCAAAATATGAACAAAATCAGTTTGAAGTATGGCCAAAATATGCTAGAATCAATGGCCAAAACAACATGCAATGTAAGCTAGTGAGCATGGTTTACACTACAAGCATGTGAAGCATTCAAGAGACCACTAAACCAGCCAAAGAAAGAGCTATGATATGCCAAAGAATGACCAAAAACCCACTGAAACATGACCAATACATGCAAGAATGACATGCTCCTTTGATAAGCTATGAAGAGGATTATTCTACACATGCAAGAGGCAAACATGAGGTGACCAAACCAGCCCTAGACAGAGTCTAGGCAGGTCTTAAAAGTCACTAAAAATGGCCTGAACCAAGGCTAGGAAGTATGAAAATATAGGCTCCTTGGAAAGGCCATTTATGCAAACAAACAAGGCCAAAAGAGAGAGGGTCACCCCTCTCTGATTTTGGCCCTCAAAACAGGATGCCAACCACTGAAAATCCACTGGATTTCAGTGGCTAAAAGGCCAAGCACAGGTCAACACAAAGTCCTTAAGGCATGGCTCAAAACAAGACTAAATGAAGCATGCAAGAGGGTAGATGACCTCCAACAGGAAAATGGCCTTAAACAAACATGAATAATGCTTAAAAATAAAGCTTTTTTCAGTTGACAACAAACCTCAAATAAGCTTGCAAATGAGGCTAAGAGAAGGATCAAAATAATGCTTAAAAAGGGAGAAAATGAGTTACCCTTGAAGCTTAACAAAGACAGCAACTTCTGGACCAAAAACCCAGCTCCTTAACCTCTAAAAATGACCTCCAAGAACCTTGGGTTGATGGTGGGAGTGTTAGGCTATGAGGTGTGGTGCAAAAGGGTCAAGAACAATACACTTCCTAAGCCTAAATATAGAGACAAAGAGAGAGATATGTGTATGTGCCTTAACCAAAATCTGAACCCTCACAAAGGAGGGGGAGGCCTTCCTTTATAGACAAAGGAGGCCAAAGCTTCTCAAAGAAGTTAAAAACCAATGCCAAAGATCCTCCATACACGTGTATGGAGGATGTAGTCTATGCCTTCCAACTGGCACAGCTGGCAACAACTCACAGAGACAAAACTGGAGGGAGCAGGCCGACCAGTTAAGTTGGTCGGCCGACCACTTCTCCTGGTCGGCCGACAAGGATGAGTGGTCTCCCTCAAGGAAAAGTGGTCCGCCAGCCCATTTGATGGTCTCCCAACTGAATGCACGCTAGTGGTATGGTGGGAGACCAGCAAATGTGGCTAAAAAATCAAGGAGACCAGTTTCCCAACAAGAAAACCAACTGGCGGAGAGAGAAGTGGTCTCCAAGAGAAAAGGTGGTCTCCCACCCTTGTACCACCTTCCAAACAATGAAAACAAGGTTCAAGCCAGAAATGAACCAACATCGATGCAAAACGAGGGTTTGGGGGGCAAAACGCGAGGCCGGGTGCCCCAAAAACAGGCTGTTAAGCACCAAAAGTGGCGTGCGACCACAACGGTGGTCTCCCGGGCCGCAGTGTCCCTCTAGACAGAGGAAACAAGGTGTGTGCCAGAAAAAACTGTGCCAAATGGAGAATGTTAAGCGGTCCCGAACCGAGGCGCGCAGCCGACAGCTCCGAAGACCAAAAACTGGTCTCCAAACGGGAACAGTGGCCTGCGACCATGAAAAGTAGCCTACGGCCACTGAGAGATGGTCTACAAGACCTCTCTTTCCCTCCGGGAAGAGAAAGCAAGACCTGGTCCGCAAATTGAGGCAAAGCATAAAAGGGTCTCGAGGTCTGGGGGTAAGGACCTCAGCGGAAACTCCGAAACCTCAGAACGACCACAACATGCGCAATCACCGAGCGCTCAATCGATGACGTCTAAGTCTTAAGGTCGGTCAAAAATGGGGTGTCTACATCTAGCTCCCCATCATGTGCCAAAGACCAAGCGTCATGTAATGATAACCCACACATCTGTCCCAAAGCTTGGGCATGGCCAAAACGAGGTTGCGGTATGATATCTTCATTACACCAGGACTCCATCAAGGCTTGAAATTCCTTGAGTGGCAGACACACCTCTTGGGATCCGAATTGAAGCACATGTGTGATCGGGTTCCAACATCGAACAACGGCATGTAGGAATGGAAAGCAATGAGAAGTGCAACTCAAATGAAAAAGGGCATTTAGGTCAAAACTATAAAAATTCACCTTTTCCGAGCTGTCCAAAGTGGCTATCCAGTCTCAGAGCCTATTGTTGTACAATGTCTTCATTTTGAGAGCAAAACATCAAAGACTTGCTATTGTACCAAAAAAACAGCATGGGAGCATTATTTATAGAAGATGAGAAGGTGCAGTGCATGACAACTGGGTAACACTGACCGACCTCACATTGAGGCCCGGTCGTGCCTTAGTGAAGCCAGGCCATGCCTATTTATGCTCGGTCGGGTCCAAATGATGTTTCAAAATCAGTGCAGTTGCAGGAAATGTCAACCTTTGCCTTGACGTATCATAGTTGTATTTTGAGTCTTGTTTTGTTTGTACCAAGTGTTTCTTAGCATTTTCGAGTTATTTTTATTTTGTTTTTCTGTTATCGAGCTATATTTCACATTTTGTCCAGTTGTGGGCAGTTATCTGATTCAAGAATGAATGCAGGAATAGATATTCGTTGTTTCAAGTCTTATGTGAAGTTACCATGCAAGGGTTATGCCATTAATGCAAATGCCATTCATCACATTATGCAAGGAAATCATTGAACCAAAATTTGTCTTTTATAACTAGCGGGTCCAACCCCAATCATTGTTTTACAGAGCAATAAAACAAAAGAAAATCTTTCAAACCAAACAAAATGGTCTACCTAAAGCTAGTCTTTAACTGCAAAGCAAAAACAACAAAAACAAAAATCGTCGCCCTCATCAATAGCCCAGCAGCGCCTCCCTCGATCGGCTTCTCCTCGGCCCCGCACTGGGCCCCGTCTCTGTCTACTGGCTACAGAAGGTCCTGCAGGCACTACTGGTGCCGGCTCAAGCTGGAGAGAGGACAGGTATCAATATGGACTAACAAGAGTATAAATAATATGGCAACAACAGCGAATTATAGATAGAATGTACCTCAATCCCATTGGTGACTAAGGCGGTCTGCCTCCTCCATACCATGAGGAGCAGTTAGTCGATCGTACGAAGGAGGTCATCAACATATACCCAGGGTACCTGCAAAAGGAATAGAATTTGAGAAAGGAACAGAAGTAACATTGAACAATGAATAGAAATAGTAGAAAACAAAACAAGACAAAGTGCAGTAAGTAGAAGCATAAAGAAATATATACCTGCTTGATGCCAGGAGCGAATACTAGCCTGCGGTCCCTCTCCTCGATGCGCTCAAGCGGGATCTGCTCAATCACTCTATCTGGACGCATGTACATGATCTTAGTGGGGATCACAGAAAACCCAGGAATGGGAGCAATGGCAGGGCCACCTCCAGCAGGGGCATCACCGGCCGCAGTAGCAGCAGCAACCTCCAGCACGGCTCAAACCACGCTGCGAGGTAAGTGTAGATTCGACTTTCTTCGCGTGCCCTCCTTTCGAAGAAGGCGCGAATTGGTCTCCTACAGTTCGGACTCCTGTCACGGTTCTGAATTTACTCTCACAAAGTGCAATGTGAGACTGATGAACACCAAAGAGTCCAATTCGGCAAGTCATTTTGGAAAATCAGATTTTGAATCAAATAATGCCAAAACTGGACTGCTTTGCCAGATTACAAAGTCGCCACCTAAATATTTTATTTTTGGGAAATTTAGGAAACCTTGACTCGTGCCAAAGGCCACGTGTCCGTCATCACCAAAGTTGCCTCGGCTCAGGAACTTGGGTACGAGAGGGGAAGGTCATGACATAAGCACCCCCGCTCGCCCGATCAAAGGATCGGCCTCTACTAAGCATGATATGTTGTTTTATAAATGCATGTGTTCTTATTCCGGTTATTAGCTAACTTTACTATGTGATGCGCACAGCATACAAGTATAGACTAAAATCGCAAGAATTGGAACAAAACAACTCATGTTTGTTTTTGAAAATGGTTTGAAAGTGCCACCCTCAAGTGGGCTAAAATGAGGATTTGCCACTCTCAAGTGGGCTTAGAACATGATGATTTGCCACTTCGCAAAATGGGCTTAAAACTCACATTTATCGAATTGTCCCAATTCAAACAACAAAGCCTTCAAATGAGCAGAACTGTCGAGTGAATGAAGTAAATGAGCAGAAGAGGAAATACAAATGAGCAAAAAAGGTAGAATGAACAGAAAAGATAAGTGTGAGGCATACCTCCCAAACCCTCTAGTAACTGTCAAGTGAATCCACCTTGTGACGGGAGACGGAGCTCATGTGGCAATATAAGGTGGCCAGGCCAACGCCATCCCAATCATACTCTGCCACCTAGAGAAGGTGCACTACTTCCCCCAGAAGGTATAACCCCACGGTATTTTCCCTGTTCGCAAACAGGGCAGTACCGAGGAGAAACATAAGGAAGCCGCAGCTGTACCAGGCGACTTCATATGGAGTGGTAGGCTAAAAGTCGAAGAAGTACTCGAAGAACCAGTTGTACCTCACCATCCTGTGGCTAGTAGTGTTTGGGATAGCTCCAAGAAGTTAACACTATGCGGCTCTCTACTGCGTCATGTCAGGATCACATAGGATCGGGCCTCCAACTCCAACCCGCAGGCTGGTAAGCATCGAAAAGTCATACGGGGTCAGAGTCAGCTTCCTGATCGATGAGAAGTAGAATGAGTCTATGGTGTCCCACCATCTCTTAACCAGGGCCTCGTAGAATAGTGACTCAGCCCTTATCTGCATAAGCCTTGAGCAGAAAGGCCCAAAGCCAGTTGCATCAACTAGTGTGCGAACCTCCGAGAACAGTCTCTCATACTAGCACCAGGGGCTGGATATGGATCTGTATCTGCCAATCCTCCTGGCTATCACCTACAAATGGGAAATATATGGCATTTAATTAGTGGTCTACTTGTGAGATTCAATAATGCATCAAAAGAAAAGGAAGTTGCTTACCGTTAAGGCATCGGCGGACAAGTGCTCTGTAGGCTCTCGCAGCAAAATATCCTCGTCTATCTCGGGAATGAGGCCCTCGAATCTCAAAATGCCACCTGGGGGTGGAGCGTGTGTGCGTCATTGGTATGTGGCCATATCAAATGGCCTATCAACGATGGGAGACAACACGGGAGTGTCCTCGGCCTCCATGTTTGCACCTAAGGCAACCCCAATACCAATGGTGGGGTCCGGAATGGGAACTTCGTTGCTAGCCATGGAGAAAAGTGGAGAAATGAAGAGAAAAAAAGAAAAATGTAAGGGGCTAAACCCTAGGAGAGAGAAAATGAGAGGGAAAAGTGAAAACACGAGAGTGAGTCCCCAAAAACCAAGAAAACTCGTGAGAAACAAGGCAAAAACAATGAGAAACCCAAAAACTTGATCAAATCAAAATCCAATCGGTTCAAAATGTAGAGGAGAGGAAGGGTTTCAAAGAAAAACTGGCGAGGATTGTTAGGTATTACAAGGAAAAGAGGAAATCTAGAGAGAGAGAGAGAGAGAGGAAAGCTAGAGAGAGGGAGAAAGGGATTTCGGATGAAAAGATGTGAGGAAATAGGGTTTGGTTTTGTTTTAAATAAACAAATCGCGAGGAAACAAATCGCGAGGAAAGGTCGACATTGCCCCTGCCGCTATCGAAGCCCGGTCGGCTATCTCTATGCCTAGCCGTGCTTCATTGAGGCCCGATCGGCTCTCAATGTAAATCCAGTCCAGTTTTTTTTGTTTTTCTTTGCTTTATTTTGTTTCTTGTATTATGGAGTTGAAAAATAAGAGTGTTCAAGAAAAAAATAAAAAATAAATAAAAAAACAGTGAATGAAAAAAAAAAAAAAAGAGGAAGAAAAACCAAAAAAATAAAAGAATTAGAAACAAAAATAATAATAAGAGAGTTGAGAAAGAAAAAAGAAAAGAAAAAGCAAAGAGAATAAAACAGTGAAGAAAGAAGAAAAAAAGAAACGAAAAAAAACGAAAAATAAGAGAGTTAAAAAAGAAAAGCAGAAAAGGAAAAAAATAAGAGAATTAGAAACAAAAAAGAAAAGAAAGTAAAAGAAGGAAAGAAAAATGTGAAAAGAGTGGGGAAGAAAAACAAGAATTTTGTTTATTTGAGAATGCATGATTTGATTCGTAATTTGCTTATTTAACTCACAGTTTAAGTCGCAGTTTTAATTTGTTTAAATTTGTTTTAAACTGTTCTGTTAGTATATAAATTATTTTTCCAAAACTGTTTGTTCTGTTATATCGTAAATAAATGATATTGTATGTACGATTCATTCAGAGGAGTTCCAAAGGAGTTTCAGATAAAATCATTCGTGCCACAGTAAAGACATTGTCCATTTCACAACCACATTGAAGCGCGGTATATTGAGTTCATTGCTTCAATACATTGGCAAATTAACTTCACTTTACTACACCGCTTTGATTGTTCTGATTGTACTTATGCGATTTGTTTATCCACCTTTCCTTTTCTCGCGTGTGACACGTTAAGATTGTACCCTCGGTTAAAAACATTGGGTGCGCCTAGTGTTCACACCACATTTCCTCCTCTCGTGTGTGACACGTTAGGATTGTATCCTCGATTAAAAATAGCAGATGCACCGGTTGTTCACACCACCTTTCCTCCTCTCATATGTGACGCGTTAGGATTTCACCCCCAGTTAAAAACATCGGCTGCGCCTGGTGTTCACACCACCTTTCCTCCTCTCCCGTGTGACGCATTAGGATTGTATCCTCAGTTAAAAACAATGGGTGCACCCATTGTTCACACCATCTTTCCTCCTCTCACGTGTGACACGTTAAGATTGTACCTCTGGATAAAAACAGCAAGTGCATCTGTTTGTTCACACTACCTTGTCTCCTCTCGCATGTGACGCGTTAGGATTGTATCTTCGGTTAAAAACATCGGGTGCGCCCAGTGTTCACACCACCTTTCTTCCTCTCACGTGTGACACGTTAGGCTTGTACCTTCGGTTAAAAACATTGGGCGTGTCCCGATGTTCACACCCTCTTGCCTCATCTCGCGTATGACGCGTTAGGATTGTATCCTCGGTTAAAAATAGCTGGTGTGCCCATTGTTCTCACCACCTTTCCTCCTCTAGCGTGTGACGCATTAGGATTGTATCGTCGGTTAAAAACATTGGGCGTGTCCCGATGTTCACACCACCTTGGCTCCTCTCATGTGTGACGCGTTAGGATTGTTTACCTTAGTTAAAAACAACGGGTGCACCCTGTTGTTCACACCATCTTTCCTCTTCTTGCATGTGGCACGTGAGGATTATTTACCTTGGTTAAAAACATCAGGTGCGCCTGTTTGTTCACACCACCCTTCCTCCTATCGCATGAGACGCGTTAGGATCTCGGTTGTGACCTTGGGTACGCTCGATGGTTACGTCACCCTTTTCCCTTTCTACGCAAGGCGTAGTTAGGATTGCATTTTCTTACATCCTTTCTACATGAGATGTAGATTGGTTTGTGCTTTCTTTGTGCTTTTCACGCGAGACGTGCCTATTTATTCAATTCTTTCCGTGTGAAACATAATGGGATTTGTTTTGCTTTGTTTTGCATTTTCATTCACACATTGTATTCTTGTCCAGATTGTAGCATTGTTTCATTGCTTCATTTACATTGTGTTAAATTGCATTGCTTCATTGTATGATCATAAGTTATTTGTTGAATTTCGTTTTTTGTATTTTGCCTCAAGTTCAATTTTTGCATTCATGTCTTGATTTCTTGCCTGAACCTTTTGGCCTTGTCAAATGGGTCGTCTCTAGGCTTTGACATTCACTCATGTCGCTTTGTGACTTAGAGCTCTGTCAAATAGGGGCAACTATGGACACCCCATTTTTGACTGCCTGTAAGGCTCGAGCGTTTTTCTCGGTACACTCGATGATGAAAGTGGTATTGTGCATGGTTCGAGGTCTCAACGAAGCAGCCTTATTTAAGCTTCGAAACAACCCCAAACCTCTCATATTCCCACTGATTATACCTAAGAAATTCATTTGTACACCTTGTGCCACCCTGTGTTGAGGCTGAAACAGAAAAATAGAGGAATTCACTGAGGCCTGGCCGTGCCTTATTGAGGGCCGACCGTGGCTATTGAGGGCCGGCCGGGCTTCAGTAGCGAGAGACACTGTTCTAGGCGGGAGGCTGCCAGTTTTCCATTTTCGAAGATATTTATGATATTTCTGGCTCAAATTCTATATGAACGACCATATACCTCTGTTTTGGGGGTTGAACAATTGAGAGAAAGCCTATACACATAGAGAAAGCTCCTTCTTCCTCCTTTCACTGCAAGCTATCTTTGAGTTAACTTACCTTCCTTGTATCATCTATATACACCGTACACAACCTTGACATATCATCTTAGAGCCTTGGTTGACCCTTGGGAAGCATAATTCAAGTTTGAGAGTGTGTCAAGAGAGAGTGTTTGATCATCAACCAAAGCTTATTCCATTTTGAGAGGTATAAGCTTGCAACTCTTATTCCTGCTTTTGCTTACTTCATTTCTATCTCTTTCTTGTATTATTGGACTGTTTTGCATCCATTTTAAGTGTTGGAATTTGGGTTTGGATAAGCTACCAAAGGTGGTAAGGTTAACACCCTTACTTGCACCTATCTTTATAGCTCAACCCTTGGTTCCTTTTCACTCTTTTCCCTTGATTTTTGAATTGATTTTCAGAGCTGAACTAAGGCCAAAAAACATGATTTGAAGTCTTGAAATTTGAGGGGTTGGCCACCCTTCCTTATTTTTGCTTACATAGCTTTAGTGTCTTTGCTTTTTGTTTAGCTTTTTGAGTTCTTTTATTTCATTTTTAGCCACTGTTTTGGCTTATTAGAGACTATTTTAGGACCATCCTAATCTATTTAATTGATTCAAGCTTTGATTAATTCCTTTATTGTAGCATTGGTCTTTGTATGTAACTTGTATTATGTTGTTCTTAGTCTTTCTTTGTCTAACTTTCATGTTAATAACCTTATTTTAACAATCAACTTGCCATCCCTTTCTTTCATTTGTGAGTTGTTTCAATCGGTTGACGGTTATTCAATACATGAACTAGAGATTCACGCTTAACGGCTTAATCTCTACGGAGATTCATTGTCAACGGCATAATCTCTCTTTCATGTTGAGAATTACTTCCCGTTTAATGCTTATTTCCTTTTAGAGGACTTAATCATCACTTCGGACAAATGGATTAGAGAATGGAAATGACTACGAGAATTGGTTTAAAAGCAACCAACACACAGAAAGAAAATTAATCATATTGCTTGGGCTTGGCCGGACGTTATGCCAAGTTTATCGAGTCAAGAGTAGTCATACGCTAATTCATAGCGTTTTGATGATCCTTGAAGCGCCTCTACTTCCCTTTTTTGAGTTCATTCCGTGATAAAGAGGGAGGAGTGGTCATATTCATTGCATTCATTGATTTTTGTCGAAAATTATATCCAAATCAAGCAATCAACTTGCTCATTGATGGTTTTGGAAACAATTCTAACCTTCTCTCGAGGCTTTCTCATGACAGAGAAGGAAGGAAGGGACAAACAGAGCTAGAACAACTTTGTTTGCACTGTTTTCACTTCAGAACACGAAACAGAGTTTTAACCAAAATTGAGGCACAGCCACCCTTCTTTAGGCCTGGCCGGGCTTCATTGAGGGTAGACCGGTCCTCAATGTTTGGTTAACAGTGTATTTTTGCAGAAAACAGAGGGCAGTGGCTAAGGTGAAATAGAGCAGGCCTGGGGTAGACAGAGCTGTTCTTGAACAATGTACATATCCATGCATGCAATCCTTGTGCATCCTCGTTTCCATTATGATTGTCATTGTAATTAATTGTTTATTGTAATTAGTCTCATTAATTATTAACGTTATAATTATTATTATTGTCCCTTTGTAATTATTGTAGTTACTTAGCTCAGAGAGCAAGTTTATTTATCGTGGTTGTCTTTGTTGTAATAGCATAGTTAGCTAGTTAATTAGCCTCGCTTATTTATTCATTTGGTTTGTAATAGTTAGTTTTTTCGGACTTTCGGACTTTGATTCGCACCCTCTTGCAGGAGGGCAAATATTGTAATAATGTATATGTCTTCCAACCCCACGTCTTTCTCCCTTTTACTTGCTTATGATCGTTAGTATAGGATATCATGTTTCATTAGCATTCTTATGCTTTGCATCCACTGTCTTACATACATCCAAGGTTCGGTTCATCACCCAATACCCAATGTTCAAATTCATTGTTTGAATATGTGCTTTATCGCATGTCTTGAATGCAATCATATGCCATGCTCATAACCGAGCCTATAAAATATATAATGTGTACGTTGCATTACTCATATTTCATAAGTTAGGAACATGCATATTTTTCTAACTCTTTCACCTATTTTGGCTCGAAGTACTAGGTGAGCTTTTATTGGTTTAGCATGTTGCATCGAATGTTTGTGTTACCATGATAAAGCATGAATACCATGAGGCTAAGTGCTTAAATGATATAATAGTTTGAATGCCTATGGATGAAGGTTAGTTGCTTGAATTGGGATGGCTTGATTAAATGTCCATTTTAGCTTACTTTTTCGAATAGCAAATTCACAAAACAATTTTTGAAACAAAACATGAGATCAAGTGTTCCAATTCTTGCAAACTAGTCTATACCTTGTGTGTGCATCACATAGTAAAAATAGTTAATAAATCAGAACAAGAGCATATAATGTAAATAAGAATCACATCATAGTTAGTAGAGGTTGATCTTTGATCGGGCGAGTGGGGTGCTCAATTTATGACCTTCCCCTCTCATACCTAAGTTCCCGAGCCGAGATACTTTAGTGATGACGGACTAATGGCCATTGGCATGAGTCTCGGGTTTCCTAAATTTTTCAAAAATATTTACATGGTGACTCTGAGATCTGGCAAACTAATCTATTTTTTGCACTTGATTCAAACATCGATTTTCGAAAAAGAATTGCCGGATTTGGATTCTTTGCGTTTTCACTATTTCACATTACACTTGTGAAATCAAATTCAGAATCACAAGTGGAATCCGAACTGTAGGGCTATTCGCCTTCCGAAAGGAGCATGGAAAGTCGGGCTACAGCCCTCCTTTGCTACACCCACACAGGCCCAGCAGAGTACTATAAGGAGTGCACCTAAACTCTGCAAAGGAATTACAAGCAACTTCTAACTTGTTGTATATTGTAGACAAACTCATCCACCACATACCCTTGCCCAAATGAGTGTGCTTTCATCTAAAGGGTTACTCTAATTTTAATTAACTTACAGAGGTCATCACAGATGGGCTCAATTCATTGAACAAGCAGTCATTTCTGCATTTCCAAAGGGACCACAAACCAGCAATCAAAACTTATCTCCACAATTCTTTCTCCCTTTTTCTATAAGTGCAACCTAACCACCAGTGCATAAGCATGTCCACGGTACTAGGGAAGGCCCATTGCAAACCCCACCACATGATTATGGTGGACCAAACTTTCCAAGCAAAGAGGCAAAGCAAAAGAACATGATTGTTGAATATTATTTTAAATTTGATCATTTCGTCTAAATTTTTGTTAATTTTTTCTAAGTTTACACATTAGGAGACTGATAAATGTTCTAAAATCTTTAACTCTAACCTCCAATTTGAACGGAAAGACCCTAAATTTGAAGTGTAAGGACCAAATTGTTCAATTTGAAATTTTAGGACCAAAGTGAAATTTAAGACAAACTACAAGAGTGAAAAGTGTAATTAACCCAACAAAAATACCTAAAAGGTGTTTATAATTTAAATGTATAAATTTAAACTTGATTTCGTGTAAATTTTTGTATATATTTTTCTTAGTATGAACATTTCACAATAACTTTATTGCCATGTTGCTTTGAGCTAAATTTATTTTTAATTAACTTTTGGAGGTGAAAGTTATCATGCCATAATAGAAAAATTAGTGGCCAAGCATCATTAAAAATTTCTAATAACAATGATCTTTCTCCAAGTACATATATATATATATAAATCATATTGATAGTCCCTGTGAATTTTTCTTAAAGACTTATGCATCAATTTAATTTAATTAAAAAAAGAGTAATGCTATACAACCCCCCCCCCCCCCCCCAAAAAAAAGAAGCTACATCCCCCCCCCCCCTCCCCCTCCCCCTCCCCCTCTAAAAAGGCTACATCAACATGTATTTTCTTATTTACCTATAAAGTTCTACACAAACTCAAACACAATTTAAATTATACTAAATTTACCTATTTTATATGAACTCTATTTGACAAATATTTCTTTTTCATATATTTTTCATCATAAATTGAGATGATCCACAAATCCAATATCAATTTTTTTTTCATTTTTCCGTACATTATTCTACACCTAATACCAATTCTATATTATTATCTATTATGGATTTGTCATTTAAATTTTATAGTGATTCTATGTATGAAATAATATACATTTTTTTCTATATTATTTTATATAATTACAACTTATAGGAGGAAAAATCTGCAAAACAATGATACTCTCGAAGAATCTCTACAGTTTGGATTTACTGCTTAAGTTACTTTTTCAATTGCTGAATAGTAAGTTTTTTTATGTTTTGACATCATATTATAAATGATTAATTAATTCATACGTTGAGATTTATCTATCGTTTAGATGTTTTTATTATTTTTTCTTTTGGGTTTAGATGTTGTTTTGTAATTCTTTCTTGTTGAATTTCTTTTATATAGTTGATATTTAACTGTAATTAAGAATGTTTATTTTATAATCTTATAATTAATATATGCCATATAAAATCATTATATGATAATCCAACTACAACATATTTATATTTAATTTTTTTAATAAATTTTATATTGTTTCTATTTCTACAAATTTTATTTTCCAAATAAATATAACAGAAAATTAAATATTTAGAATTACTTTTAATTTTATGTTTCTAATTCTTTTTCTAATTTTACCATTATTCTTAATATTTAAAATGTGTATTTATTTTACTATTTTATAATTTAATATATACAATACAAAATTATTATACGGTAATTACACTTTTATAATACGATAAAACTAATGTTATCAAAATACAAAAAAAAAATTTATTAAATTTAATATATATAACTATTCAAGTAACAATTTTATAGAATGATAACGCTAATATTATCAAAATAAATAATTAAAATTATATTTTAAATGTAAATTATTCTTTTATAACGCATATATTGTACCATCAAATAAATTATTATTTTTTTTAAAAAAAAATAACATATGCATTGCACGGATTAACTATTAGTTTTTCATATATAATAATGTTCATTATAAACCATTCATTTTAAAACAAAACACTATTGAATGTGCTTTTATTTTACAACAATGACAGCACTACATTATTCTTATAGAATGTTTTGTATAAATTTTGAAAAAAATTATTGAAAAGTCCAACCTAAGTACGATATAAGACATTAGATCCAGTAGATATTTTTTTTTTGATGAGAGATCTACTATCTGTGAAATAGTTTGGTGATAAGCTATTTTGTTTGTTCTGAAGGAAATTTTGTTTCTAATTTTACACTTTAATTTATCTGTTCACTTTTTTTATATACTTAATTTTTTTGACTATCTGTTCAAATTTATATTTATATGTTTCAATTTATATCTATATGTTTGAATTATTTTCTATCTGTTCAAATTTTTTGACTATTTATTCAATTTTTTCCCTTTATTCTATTCAAATATATGTCCAAATTTTATTATCTGCTCAAATTTTTATTTTATTTTATTTTTAAGTTAAAATATTAAACCAAACCAAATCCTATACGTTGAAATTGATAGCCAAACCAACCCTTATCTCTAAATCTTATCTGTTCAATTTGTTCCCTATATGTTCTCTCTCTCTCTATTTCTCTCTCTCCCTCCCCCCCATTTGTTGCAACTTTTTTTTTCAATCATCATCATTATCACCACCGTCAGCAACAATAACAATTAAAAAAATAAAACAAAAATAATCAACAACTAAAAAATAAATTGAGATCCACAATAGAGATCTACTACTACAACAATAATAATAATCGACAACAACAGCAACTAAAAAACAAAATCAAGATTTCTAGGTAATGGAGATGATCCAATGGAGACGACAGCGGTGATCGGATCTTACCACCGCGAAATCCGATTTGTTGACTCCAGTTGATATGTTGACTCTAGATCTGTTCACTCCAGCCGATAATGGGCTCTTGAAACTGATGTGTTTCAACCATGATTTCTTCCCCTTTTCCAAAATGTCGCTTGAAAATGGGGTATTTTCTTTATGACCACACGAGTATACATGTGGAAACTTCATCAGAGTTTACTGTGACGGCGATAAGGTCATCTCAATAGAGACGTCGTTGCATGGGCTGCGATGGCAATGGAGGAGCGGAGGAGGCCAGCATCTGCGCTATTTTAGTCAAAGACCTCCAGATCTGCCTCTACGAAATTAACAAAATTAGATCTGCGCTAAATACATAGGTGCTGTTTGGTGTAGCTGTTAAAACAGATTATAGATTATAGATTATGACTTTAATCAGAAGCTATTAATCTGTTTGGTATAGCTGTTGGATTATAGATTTAAGTTGCTGAGTAGTGTTTGTTAAATAAGCTGTGAAATAGCTTTTTCAATTAATTTTTATTTTTTTATTATTCACTATTTGTCTACATTTCTCATAAAAAATAATAATAGTATTTTATAGTCCATTTGGGTCTTTTTCTATTTTTAAAAAAATAAAAAATAAAAAAATTTAAGAGTATAACCGTGAATTAAAATGTCCACAGCAAAAGCTGATAATCAGAAGCAATGAGTGAGCAGCTTCTCAGAATCAGCTTTTTTTGACTTAAAATAAGTTGTTAGAATCAGAAACTGTTTGAAATAAGTTTAACTAAATAGTCCAAAATAACTTTTCAAAAGCCAGAAGCCATAAATTGGCTCAGAAAAGCTCCACCAAACACCCCCATAATCTCACTCTGTTCCTTTACAAGTAGCCCCTTCTGTCTCTACAATTTTCTATTTCTCTCTCTACTTGTAAAGCTAGGGTTAGCTTTTTCACACGCATCTCTAGAAACTCATGTTGTATTGTGGTTTGTGTCTAGACCTAGGGTTTCGGCAGTAATGGCAATGGATCGAGAAGCCCAATGACGTCGATGGCTTTGGCGCCACCGTCTTCGCCGAAATTGATGACGAACTCAATGGCCTCGCCGTCTCCGAGGCTATGAAAGCTGTATGGAGAGAGAGAGGGAGAGAGAGAGAGAGGGAGCGTGTCTGTGATTTGTGTGATGTTCATTGGGACAGTGATATATATACAAGATATTTTGATCATTTTATTTAAATTTACCCTTTTAAACAAGATATTTTAATGCTTGAATCTTTGATCAAATAAATTTGAGATTTAAATTTATGAACTAATTATCTTAAATTTTATGTATGTTTAGACCTTTTTAACCAAAAAAAAAAATGAGCTTTAACTTATTAAGCAAAAAGGGTGACGCGGGCTCCTCGTGATCATTATGTAGAGGCTTTATTGGACATTACACTCAATTACTCGCGTTAAGTTCACACACTCTTTGAATTGACGCCCCACGCCCCCCACCCCCAACCCCACCCCCACGGTTGCATACTCTCTATCCCATTTTATGACTCAGCTACACCTACCCTGACCCACTCACCTTCACTACCTTTTTCGAAGGGTGTTGCTATTAGTAGCTCAATTAATATTTAAAATCTTTTATTTTTTTATTTTTGTATTATAATAATATTTTCAAATAAAATGATTAAAACAAGCATAAATTATTTTAAGATATCTCGTCTCACAATTAGACTCACCCACCTACTAAATCATTACATAAGATTTATAAGAGCACTCATCTCAGTTACTACCCGCATACTTCAAAACCCTCTGGTGGGTAGTCTTCCGACGACTTCCAGTAGCAAACTATTTTACAGTACACACTTCTCTCCCAATGGCGATAAGTGAAAAAAAATTCAACAATCCCAATATCGCGAGACAAATGAAATATCACAAAAAAAACTCAAAGGAGGTTCACAGCTTGAATGATGCAGTTCGAAAGAGATTGACCTTGGGATGATATATAATATTTTTCAAAAACACACAAATATATATATATATATATATGTGATGAAAACTGTTTGAATTTCTTTTAGCACTAAACTCCCGACCATATGCCAAAAAAATAGCCGCACATGGCCGAATTAAAGGCATTAGTTCGACAATGTCTCACCGAATATTATTCATATGTTCAACACTTTAGATCAGGATTTTTTCTTCTTCATATGTTTGGTACTTTGGATCTGAACTTTTTTATTCATATGTTTGGCACTTTAGATCCAAACTTTTTTTATTCATATGTTCGGTACTTTGGATGTAACATTAATACATACTTATGTTTTGGTTATGCAATAAATTTTAGTTTTATTTGTTAATCAAACTAGTTGATGCACACTTATCTTTGTTTGTTAAACTTTGATGGGTCAAACTTATTCACAGACGCAAGACTTTACGTTTTTATAATTTTTGGCTACACAGGTATGAACATATACAAATTGTTCGATAACACAAGTCTAACTATGGGTAATTTGTTCAACAACACATGTTCGAATATATCGGTGGAGAGATTGACAACAGAGAGAGGACGGTAGTGAGAGATCGACTGTGAGAGAGAATGATAACAAAAAAAGGTCGACAGTGAGATATCGGTTTTGAGAACGATCGACACTAAGAGATCGAATACGAGAGAGATTGACAACAGATAGATGTCTACTATGAGAGATCATTTGTGATAAAGATTGACGGTAGAGGTTTGTCAACGGTAAGAAGAAGCTAGAGTTCAACAGTGAAAGTTCAACAATTGCCGGTCCGAGAAAGCTTGAGTTGAATGGTGAGAATGATAAAAATTCAGCAATTAAGGGTTTTGGAAGATGAAAGGTTTTTAGGGGGTGTGTTTTTTGGTGTTTGTAATGTTTTTAGAAGGATACTCTTAATAATATTTGAGGGGTTCTTAGAAATTTTTAAGGTTTTGAATTTATAAGTGGGGCTCCAAAGAAATGGGATGTCCGAAATATTAATTGGCGTGCGAATAGAAACACCATTTCCCTAAACCACCTCACCAACCCTAACCCATCTTCACTTCCACTACCCCTTCACCGGACCACCTCGCCAACTCCACCTACACATCTATCACCCCTTTACAAAACCACTACCACCTCTAACATCTTAAATAAAGTCACATATCTCATTCCCTAAACCACCTTGAGCCCTATTTCGACCATTAACTTTTACTTTACTATTGTTGTTTATGATATTTTTTGTGGAGGGAGCGACAGGAATGATGATCAAGTACGATCAACTTCTCCCTCTTATACTTGCTTAAGGACATGGAAGAAAGGGAGATTGAAACGGAGTGATGGGATGAATGGTTACAAACTGGCGGCTGAGGGTTTGAGTGGCAAAAGGTAGTGATTTGGGTGGTGGAAGGAGATGGGTTTGACTAGTTGATGAAGAAAAAAGAGAGGGAAAAGAGAGATCACGACAATAGTAACAGTGGCAGTGACAATGGTTTCTAGAGAATATAAAGATGGTGGTGGCAGTGGGAGAGTAGAGGAATCTTGAATAGAATGTTATACTCCTAAAAAGTGGCCCTGCTTGCAGTACATCTGTGATTTTCATCTAAAGCTAACACATTAAATTTTCAAAAACATTAAGGCTCTGTTTGGTTGTGATTTGTAATCGTGTTTCTACATATGTGTTTGAGTATGATGTTTGGTTGTGGCTTTGGAATCAATTTTCACGCTCTCTGCAGAGAGCTCTGTGCATCACAGTTGATTTTGTGCAAAATTTTGGCTTGGGGACAACCGCCTGGACGTCCATGGGGACTACCGCCCGGACGTCCATGGGGACATCCACCCGGACGTCCTCTGCTGTACAGTTTTTTTTTTTTTTTTTTTTTTTTTTTTTGGGCAATTGATTTATATAATTGGGAAAAATATTTTTTGAAATTTTTTTAATTTTTAATGTGCTTTAAAATAATTTTGAATTGTATATTTAGTTATGAGTTGTAAATTTTTGTATCACATATCAAATATCACATCAACAATTTCCCACTCAAATCAAACCTCTTTTCCAAAACTATTTTCAAAACTCTTTACCAAACAAATTTTCTACGCTCAAATCATAATTCTACAACACACAAATTCAAAATACAACTCATACTCTCAAATCACATTTACAAAACACAACCAAACGCAGGCTAAATTTTTCTCATCTGATGAAAAATTCAAAAAATAAAAAATTAGTAAACAAACCAATTGTCAAGCGGCACCTCAATAATAAAGATTATATTTAATATGCCTACAATTTGCAGTCATGGTGCTCTCTTGTGGTGATATGCTCACATTTCTATTTTCATGGAAAATATTTCTGCAATATGGTTGGCCCATACATAGTAAAAAATGACATCCTCCTACAAAAAAATACTAGGATGTCACTTTCTTTTATTTGGTAGTATTGATAACATTGTTTTCAACCCAATATTCTTCTTTTCCTGAAAAACAAAAAATAAAAATAAATGATATGAACAAAGGGCATGGATGACCTATACGATAAGAAATGACCAAATAAAAATATTAGGTAGTCACTTTCTTTCATTTGGGGCCACTAATAAATTTGTTTTCAAACTAGCATCCACCAAATCGTGAACACTGTTAACAATGCTTTGTCAGCTTTGTTATAATCTTGAAGCAAGTTTCTTATTTTTTGTTCTCATCCATATATAATTATGCATCAATTTTCATAATTGTGTGCACTACAACGTATAAGAGTTTTAGAGATCAAATTTTTTGGTCTTTAAAATTGGAAATTTTGTTACAAAAGACATTTATGAATCAATTTCTATCGTCATGAGGATAGTAGCTAAAAGGTCGTCCCAAAAAGTAAAAATAAGACTTTTAGCGACAAAATTTTAAAAATGTCACTAATAAATATACTGTTATGGACAAAATAATTTGGTCGTTTATTTTTTGAGACAAAAAATTTAGTCCCAAAAAAGTAATAATTCATCACTAATGTTCAATTTTCGTTGTTAAAAATATAATGACAACACTTTTTGCAACCAAAATATTTGTTTCCTAAAAAATAATTTTTACTCTAAATTTTGATCTTTAAAACTTTGATTTTTTATAGTGGTGGCACGATTTTAATTTCAATTAACTTACAATTAGCGTAAGGCTCTTTCTACCAACATGAATTTCCTTTTGAAAAATGTTACAGCTAAATGAATTTTTTATCTGCTTTTACCATTAGACATAAAGTGATGGATCCCATATGTATTTAATTATATAGGTTTCACTATCTTTATCTATAATAGTAAGAAAATTGAATAAGAAATATGTTTATGTATAACATATTCTTACATTTTTTTATTGTAATAACCCGACCCTCGTACATATTTTTTGATATATTTTCAATCCTTGTTTTGTGCTTTTAAATGCTTACTATAACTGCTTACTGTAACATTCCATGAGAAATTAAGGTTAAGTAAGTGAAATTCATGTTTAAGGATGTCTATCTGTCTAACAAGAAAAGTATCTGTTACATCTAGAATGGTTGAATTAGAAATTGGAAGCCTTAACGGCTTAATTATCTGAAATTGATTATATATATGTGATCAGCATAATTTTCAAGTAATATTAAGCATGTTTACGAAATTTCAATTTCGGAATGATTAAACGATTGGATTTTATTCTACATACTTTTATATGTGAATATCTATAACTAAGTTTTCTTAAGCAAGATCAACACATGAAAATATCTCCTGGAGAGGGATAAGGGTTTGGAAGGAAGAGATTGGGTCTTCAAGGGAGCAAGTGAGGAAGTGAAAGGGGGTAGAGATTCTAAAGCTTAAGGTCAAGACGAGGACATCGTTCCACCGTTATCAGAGACCTACCACTGTGAGTAGTAGTACTGTAATTGAACATTTACTTACCATTAATAATTCTTATTATTATTAACGTTTTGTTCCTCGCAAGTGATTATGGTAACATAGATGTTGATGGGAAATCGGTACAAACTTGTGTGAATATTGAAAGAGCTGGGTACATTGGTATGACTCTGGAACTACTCTGCATTCCGGTTACATTTAAAGATTATCTGTAAGGTGCTACAATCTATAAATTACTTGTGATTCCGCATATGAATTGCATACAAACTATTAATGCTGTGAAGTTGGTTAACAGGAAGAAATCATGAATGTAAGCCCGTGTACTGGGAACATGCCATTGAATGGGAACATGACTTTATACGATACTTTATACATGTTGCTTTATATGTTAGTAACCGTTGAGAAAGTATGCTAAATATCATATTAACCTATGAATAACTCAATCCGAGGAAAGAATTGAATATCAATAATATTATTATGTGACCCACACTATGATGTGAATTATTCTGTTCTGTTTATCCGTTCTGTTATACTATGATATGAGATGAGTTGTTCGGTATAATCCGTTAGACCTATTAATTTCTGGTATGGAACAAAGTGCTGTACGGAACTAAGTGCTGCAAGGCGAGCCACCTCTAGAATCCGTACGAGCCACCTCTTGAGTCCATACATATGTGAACTGGGCTTAAAGCCGATGTGAAAGTTGTGAGGCCTATGGTCGTTCTGTGAGGGCCAATCTGTGAATTTGTGAACCGACAAGACCATTCTGAACTTAAGACAGAATCAAATTAATCATATGCTCTCTTTATTTATATAAGCGTTGATACGTATCATAATTCAAGTTAAGCATTGAATTGTTTAAGTACTATTATTTACTGAGATTGTCTCACTCTATATTTTGTTTGATTCTGTAGGTAGCAAGTCTGGAGGTCAGCCTTGACCCTCGATGCTCATCCCTCTCTTGTCAACCTCTATGTGTCCGGGCATTTAAATAAAGCCTACCCATTTTTGTGGAGTTTTGCTAAGCTTTTGACTCGTACGTTAATTGTCTATAATATGTTCCACTATTTTTGTTATACACCTAAGCAAGGGGCGGGGTTTGTATGTGTATATGTAATATTCACCTTTCGATGCACTGTTTGTGATCCTAGCATGATAGTGGTCGCTCAAGGGATGTAGTTTCTTTTTATTTCATGTTGTTTTATATAAAGAATGCTTCCATTCAGGCCCCATAACTTATGTTCATCGAATTAAGTGTTCGTTTCTGAAGTAGTCATGCCCAAACTTTTAGGGGCGGGTTTGGGGTGTGACAAGGTCCTCGTCTTGACCTACAAACATAATGCACATAGCAGATTATGAGAATAAAACCAATCTCTTTTTATTCCTCACCCAATAGCTATGATGGTTCTAGACTCATTAGTCGTCCATAGGTTATAATCTATGCCTCATAAAATAGGAGGAATCGATAAGAGAAAGGTTCAGGCGAAGAAACGGTACAAATTCAGTAAACAGAAAGTGAACAGTAGTCACTAATTTGGGCATAACTATTTCTGTACTTAGAATTTTGGAGTGAGATTACCACCAATGGAAACTAGATTTCCGAGGCTTGATTTTAGGCTCAAGAATCACTCAAAACGGAGTCCGAATGCCAAAGATATGCTTGTTCAAAGTTACCCAATACATGCTGAAACAGGGGTGGCCGCTCGTGCGGCCCAATTCCGCTTGAGCGGAAGAACTCGGCCGCTTGAGTGCCCAAAAGCAGAATGCAAACCCCTTTTTTTCCCTTTTCTCCGCATGTGCGGCCATGGCCTCCGCAAGTGCGGTCTGGCCCCTGTTTGGTAGTCCGAAATGCATACAAAACTCCATTCTTGGTGAGCATTCATAAGGTCTAAATTAGATCTTTTAAGTGCCAATTCATGGTTCAAAAATCATGTAATTAAACAAATACAATCATACACAATCTCAATCATACACAATCTAGGTTGAACTAGATCTTTACACCCATGAACACAACTTGATCACACCTACTTGTACTCAAACATGGAGAATCAAATATAAGAGGCTATTTCCTTTACATTCAATCCCTTTATTCTTCATGATGCTCACATACAAACACATGTAGCCATATACTTACATAGTTGGATTCAAGCTTAACAATATAAAGAGCAAGATATAAATTCCTCTAGATCATACAACATCAAGACATTTCTACTTCAATTCACGGAAGAGGGTTGAACTAGAGAAATTAAAATTAAATTAAACTTACCTTAAGCTTTAGAATCTCTACCCCCTTTCACTTCCTCACTTGCTCCCTTGAAGACTCAATCTCTTCCTTCCAGACCCTTATCCCTCTCCAAGAGATATTTTCATGTGTTGATCTTGCTTAAGAAAACTTAGTTATAGATATTCATATATAAAAGTATATAGGACAAAATCCAATTGTTTAATCATTCCGAAATTGAAATTTCGTAAACATGCTTACTATTACTTGAAAATTATGCTGATCACATATATATAATCAATTTCAGATAATTAAGCCGTTAAGGCTTCCAATTTTTGATTCAACCATTCTAGATGTAACAGATACTTTTCTTGTTAGACAGATAGACATCCTTGAACATGAATTTCACTTACTTAACCTTAATTTCTCATGGAATGTTACAGTAAGCAGTTATAGTAAGCATTTAAAAGCACAAAACAAGGACTGAAAATATATCAAAAAACATGTACGAGGGTCGGGTTATTACATTTATACTATTTTAATGTTTTCTCTCCTTTTACCAAATCATTTATTGCACTTTTAGCAAACATTTAGGCTACATTTTTGTTTTGATCAATCAGTAAGAGAGCAATTATAAATATAAAGAAATATCACATCAAACTAATTACTAGCCCAACAGTAGCTAGTGAAAAATCTAAAAATTCCTGAGATATTAATTCGTGATTATGTTTTACTTTAAAACAATAAATAACAATCACAATCAAACATTCAAGACAAATCGGCACAACGATTTAATGTGAAAAAAATCACAATTGGAGTACCTCTAATTGTGATAAAAAAATCACAAGCCAAAGTCACAAAACAAACTACTAAGAAGACAAAAAGGAATTACACAAGAGCACTCTCAATTACCTAGCGAATCCACGCCAAAATTCAATCGACCCTAATGTACCTCTTCCACCACAGTCTTCACCTTGGGATTGTCTTGCCCAACGTTGAATCCACAACGTCGATGCCAAATCCACGACGATGAGCTACTCCAGAATCCACCAAAACTTCGGGCCCAAAATCTCCGAAATCCACCAAAGACCACCTCTTTCTTTTGTGAACGAAATAATAAGAATAACCCTTGATGTTTGATTATCTATAATTTGTTGATCAAACACCTTTAATACACCAAGGAAACTCATATAAAACAGCCTCCAATAAAAAACACTTTATCTTTTCTTTCTCCCTAATATTCTAGATGACTTCAACCCTAAAAATAACGAACGACTCAATTTATAGAAAACAGGATCACAAAGACCACTTGAGTGCACACATCACCGTTTGAGCAGTGTGAGTAAAGGCGGTGCAAAATATATAGGCTGGCCGGTCGAGCGTAACTTTGATCGCTCAAGTAGTAAAACTTGCTTCTTAGAAATTCAAACGCTTTGCAAAAATATTGGATGATGCCATTCACCGCTCTAGCGCACAAATGACCACTCAAGTGGTCAAACCACTTTGGCCTCAAGGGCGCTGCCCCTCAACCCTACCTGGGCACTACACTAGATAGTCAGCAAAGTGGCAAACATGAAGTCTCAAGATTATAAACTCCTCTACATAAGCCCAATTTGGGTTAGATTCACATCTAAATGCTAACATCCTCACTAAAATAAAAGAGTGAATAAAATTAGAACTGAAAATAGCTTTGTCAAATAGGATTTCCAACAAAAATCTAACAATCTCCTCCTTTAGCAATTCCGTGACAAGACACACCTAACAAATAAAATCCTAATCACCCCAACCCATTACAACCAACAAAAACTAACTTCTTTCTCAAGGTCATAAACTGCAAAACATCTATTAGTGTCACAAGAGTTTATGAAAGTAATAGACATATAACAAGCTTATTTTGAAGCTTGAATAGATGGAGATTTTAAGAACATGTAGCATGAATAAATGAAAATTTGAAGAACATGCAGACACACTAAAAAAAACTCCCCCTCAAAATTCTCCCTCTTTTTGTCATGAATTGTCAAAGGAAGCTTAGTCAACTAAAGCAAGATCATAAACCACAGAAGCAAGGACAGGATGATCGAGATATAAGCAATAAAGAAGCAGTGCATAGCAACATGGAAATCAACTAACACCAATCTCCTTTACAAAACCAATCAATGTAAGTCTATGCAAAAAAAATAAAAATAAATAACAACTCCCCTGCAATGATTAACCAAACTTCCCTTCACTAAATGTCACGACCCAAACCTGTCCCTAAAAGTTTGATCCATGACTGGCCTGTACATCAGCCTCAAACCAAATTTCATGAATATTTATTCAAATACGGGGCCTTAACCGGAAGCAAATACCAACATAGAGATAATGCCCATTGAGCTTGTGCATACATGAAGACTTTAATTAATTTAAGCATTTAAATACACTTTCCATGCATACATAGAATCACAGAACTTATATAGATCTCACACACAATACATAAGATTCAATAAAATACATAATTCTCCAATACAAAGTTAAAGCCTCAACACAGAGGCATAACCCGGGCGGCTTGACAAAGAGACGGACCTCGATACAACTCTAGTGTTGTCCCCGATGGCTCACTTACATATATATATAATAAAGGGGTGAGCTAAGCCCAGTGAGTAATATTAAAGTAAAGAGGTTAATGAATGGTGTCCTTAACATTAGGAAAACATATTTCACAATTTAGAAACGTATCATAAATCTTTTCAAAACAAACATTTATCGTATCATAATCCATACCTTTTCAAATATAATATATAATTGAACTATTACAAAACATTTTACGTGGTACGTGATATGCCCACTTACACAAAACGTTAGAAGCACATTTTAAAATAGGACATCCATTCATACATATAAAATAGCACATCATAACATGAGTCATATAACGATGTCAAAACCTTTGTATTCATATCATATGTTCTAAACGACCTCAGGTCCATGTATAACAAAATGGCCTCGGGCCCAATCATGTATCAAAACGACCTTCGGTCCAAACGTATCATATCGTATCATTGTATCTAATCTTGGAGTAGATGGAACATCGATATGTCTCCACCTCTCCTTGGGCCCAATTTATGTATGTATGGACTCAAGAGGTGTCTTGTACGGATTCTAGAAGTGACTCACACTGTAGCACTTAGTTCCATACAACACTTTGTTCCATACCAGAATGATTAGATCTTAAAGACCGAACACTTCATATCATGCCAAAACATAAGCGAAGTAGATAAATAGAACGGCTTTTTGCCCACCATATCATATTATAAATACTTCACATTTCTTGTTCATAATTCATTTCGTATTTCTGGGAAACTTGTGCATTTTGACAAAATACGATATTTAGAGAATCATGTCATACATAAATCAAAATAGATAATGAAAAATATATCTTTACTATACTATTACTCACAGTGATGGGCTCCTGGTAGCAGTGGGACGATGTCCTCGTCTTGACCTACAAACACAATGCACAATAGCAATATATGAATATAACCGATCCCTTACTTTGCTCTTTAACCAATTAGTTATGTTGGTTCTAAACTCATAGGTCTTCAATGGTTCATAATTCATATCAAGGATAATAGGAAGAAATGAAAGGAAACTGGGTTAGGAGAAAAAATGGCATGAAACGGTTAGATAGAAAGTGAACAACTCTCACTAATTTGGGTATATCTATTTGTGTACTTTTAATTTGGGAGTGAGAGCACCACCATTAAAAACTAGACTTCCAGGGCTTGAATTTAGGCTCAAGAATCACTTAAAACGGAGTCCGGATGCAAGAGATATGCTTATTTGAAATTGGCTGAAACAGAGCTGTCCCGCACTTGCGGGAAACAGGGCCACATGTGTGGGAATTGAGCCGCACGTGCGGGACAAGGTGATTTTATTTCAAAATCATTTTTGGGTGCTAGAATGGACTGCCGCATGTGCAGGAAGCCCTGCCACACGTGCCGCTCTGGGCAAAAACCAGTCCGAAAATGGCTTCTTGACTTGGAACCCCTCATTTTCAAAATTAAACTTTAATTTCATGTAAATCAAAGCCCAAAACTCTCTATCACATGTTAAATTTCACATTCGTAGCTTCCATAAAAAATGATTACTCCAAAATACTACTCAATTTCCCAATTACAAGAACAAGATTAAGAATCAGAACACAAAAGCATAAAGTAGACATGGTTGTGGGTCCAAAGCTCACTTACATGGTGAAATTCTCTTTCGCCTCTTTAAGAACCATAAAACTCTTACAAGAAATTAAGTTTTAACATAAATTCATACCATGTACAAAGATTCAATATCTTCTTGCTTGAAGAAACAAAACTCATACATATAATCATAGATAACCTAAGAAACTCACTCTTTAGCTTATGATCTTCAAGTATTGAGAGGGAAAATCTTACCTTAAGCCTTTAACACCACTTGTTCTTGCATAATCATGATGAATACAAGCCAAATCTTGGATTTCCTCTTTCATTCCTACACTTTCTCCCTTCTTCTCTTTGAGTTCTCTCTAGAACTTTCTCTCTCCCTCTCTCTCACATGTCTCCCCCTCTCCCTCAGATATTTTTGGGCTCCAAGTGATGAGTTCAACTCATATATCTCATATATATCTATACAACTAACTATATATAAGCTTATCACAATTTGGGAGAGCCAAACGCACCCTTATGAATCGTACGAAATCAAATTTCAATTAAACTTCTCAGATGACTCTAAAAGTTATGCTGATCATAACTATGTACTTCGTTCTGGTTTCTGAAGCCTATAAGGCCTTCAATTTGCAGCACAAAGTTAACCACCCAAACACACCTTAACGAATTAGACAAAATAAATTTCCAATTAATTTTCCGAAATGGCTCTAAAAATTCCCATTAGCATAACCATGTACTCAATTGTGGTTTCTGAACTCTTAAAGGTCGGCAATTTCAGTTCCAAGGTCGTAACTCAACAGATAATTCTTCAATTCAAACAGATGTAATTAAATTAAAGCACATTAACCCATAATTACATAAAGGTAACTTCTGATACGCATTTTGGGGTCGTTACCCTAAATGCAACCACAAGTAGCAAATGCAATTAACAAAAAGCAAAAGACAAAAACAATATGGTGGAGCAAGTAAGGAATTTCAGATTTGTACCTTAAAATCCACAAAAATATCTAAGAAACACAATTACTTGAAAACACAAAGTGCACAACCTCTAGAAGATTTTTCATGAAAGAATGTAACGCAATATGTGAAAAGCATAGATCCCATGATAAAAGTGTCTGTGTGGCACTTGGAGTTCAATAAACACTAGATTCAAATCCTAGTAGCGATTTGATGGCTGGAGCTCCAACAAGAGAATATGTGAATGACTGAGAAAAGTCAAACCTCTAGTGATCAAGGTGTATTTGTTGAGTAAATGTGAATGCTCTCCCTCAAACAATGTACACAATTTTTTTGCGCACTCACCGACAACTTTCAGGTTCAAGAGTATGTAAACCAAACTAGAGAAGAATGGAAAAGATAGTGAAGCCTGGTTGGTGACTTTAAGGTAGCATTTTTTTTATGCCATAAGAAACAAATACAGAGAGGTAAGCAGTGGAGATGTAAATAGATGGTAGGGGGTTAAGAGACTCAACATTACCCAAGATATGCTAGCATTGGTCAATTTATCAAGAAAAACACATGAAACACTGTGAGTAGTCCATAGAGAACTTTGATCACTTATGCGGAAGAGTCGAGTATTTGCTAATCCAAGAGTGTACATAATAAGACATACTAATCAAAGTACACACAATCCGAAATGAGTAATGACCATAGAAAACACACACATATTAACATGTTATGGATATTCTTATCAATTCCAATATGCACCAAGAACTTAAAAATTTCAAGCTTGTAAAACCATACTAAGAAAATCTTTTTGGATTTTATTTATTTATTCATTATATGGAAAGAAAAAAAGACACGAACAAACACACACAAAAGACCTAAAAACAACCAAACAAAAACTAAAAATAAAAAGAGAAAAAAAAAATTTAATACAAGTCAAGCTTTTTCACCCATACCGCTTTAGTATGAACAAAGTTGTGAAAATTGCGGTTCTTGGATGGTGTGTTGATGTTGTGGTTCCCTTCCTCTTCAATGCAAGCCTGTCTCGACTTGATTTCCAACCTCCTATTCCTATGACTAGGCAAACACAACCTCTCTTCATGTTTGGTCTCAAGCAAATCAACACAATAAGGTAAAATATGACCCTTAACCTCATTACAACCAATGAAATGTCTCCTATCCTACGAGGTATTAGAATTTCTTCTGCCTCCATATGATACTCTCCCATGCAACTCATAACAATAAGGGTGAATATGACCATACATACCACAATGATAACAAATAAAAATAGGGTATACCTTCTTTTCTTTGACCTTACCTACTCTAGGAAGATTAAGAAGTCTATCATCATGTTGAATCGCTTTCTCTTCCTTTCCTTGAGTTCTTGTATCATGAGATGTAGATGCACTCCATTTTTGCTCTTTGTCACCACAAAAGCCAATGCCACTCTTGTCATAACACATTTGTTAAGACCCAATGATATTGTCCAAAGTCTTTGATCCTTTGTTCCAAAGACCAATGGTAACTATAGCATGCTTGAGTTTTTCCTCTTTCTTGACGACTATCTCTTCCAAGGAAACTTGAGACATCTCAAGAGTTTCAATCTTTTCTTTATATGTTGCATAGATTTGATGTAGCTCATTCCTTTTTATCTTATAAGTGAAGAGTTTTGCACAAAGTGCTTGCCGATCATTAGAGATCTTGATGGCATCATTCCTAGCCTCGAAAACCTCTTCCTTTAGTTTGAAATTCTCACTTTCACAAGCATTGAGTTTCATAGTGAGTTTGTCATTCAATTTGGATAAGTTAAGAGATTTGTTGTACAACTTTTCATAAGCTTGTTGAAGTTTTTCACCATCTACATCATCATCATTCTCCGAGGATTCATCATTTGTGATATTCTCAACTTGCCTCTTGGGATACTCCATTCGTCCTTCAATTTCGGAAGCCACCATGAAAGTAAGAAATTGTTCACGTCCCTCTTCACCTTGAGCCTCGTTGTCACCTTCGTCCTTATCCGACTCTGTTCATCATCCCAAGTGATAGTGATAGCGAATGTTTTCTTCTTCCTCAAACGATTAGGGCATTCTTGAGCAAAGTGGCCAAATCCTTGGCATTTATAGCATTGGACTCTTTCAGAGTTCCCTTGTATTTTTTCTTTCTTTTTCTTAGAATCAATTTTTCGTTTATCTTTGCCTTTAGATTTATGAGTTGATTACAAAAGATTAGGCTTCTTTTTTAGAAAATTTTTTAAAAATTATTTTACAAATGCATCCATAATCTTGGAATCAACCTCACAATCCTCATCAAAATCCTTTCCAACTCTATGAGCACTATCAAAAGAAATTTCATCTTTTTGTTTCTTTTTGAAAATCATGCGTGCCTCATAGGTTTGGAGATTTCTAACCAAATGATCCAGCTTGAGGTTGTCAACATCTTGAGCCTTCTCAATAGCCGTAACTTTTGGTTGAAACCGATCAGTCAAGGACCTTAAAATTTTTCCCACAATCTTAGATTTTGGTATTTTTTTCACCTAAATTGAAGCTAGAGTTTACAATGTACTCAACTTCGCATAAAATTCATCAAAGGTCTCACTATTTTTCATTGAAAGGTTTTCAAAATTAGAAGCGAGCCTTTGAAGTTTTGAGCGCTTAACCGAAGGACTGCCCCCAAGCCTCTTTTGCGACTTCATAATTGCAAATGCGACTAAAATCTTCCAGTGTGATAGCGCAAAAGAGAGAATTGATAGCTTTACTATCCCGACTAGTATTTTGGTGATCAATTGTGTCATATTTATCAATTGTTTTGGGGAATGTTACTCTATCAATGGTAATCGTCGGTTTGGTCCACCCACACCTGATGGATTGCCAAACTTTTTCATCAATAGATTTCAAAAATACTCTCATCCCTTTCTAAAAAGAGTAATTAGATCCGTCAAGTAGGAGTGGTCGAATCGTAGAATTCTCCTCATGAATTGAATCCATTATCACAAATCAAACAAGATCTTGCTTCAATAGTTTTGAAAAAATAAAAGTTGAGTGACTTGCTCTGATACCAATTGAAAAATCTAAAAATCTCCGAGATATTGATTCGTGATTATGTTTCAATTTAAAACAATAAATAACAATCCCAATCAAGCAATCAAGACAAATCGGCACAACAATTTAACATGGAAAAAACATAATTACAGCATCTCAAATTGTGATAAAAAACCACGGGTCAAAGCCACAAAACAATCCACTAAGAAGACAAAAGGAAATTACACAAGAGCACTTTGAATTACCTAGCAAATCTATGCCCAAATTGAACCGACCCTAATTTGCCTCTTCTACCACCGTCTTGACCTCGAGATTGTCTTCCCCAGGGTTGAATCCACAACGCCGATGTCAAATCCACGGCGATGAGCCACTCCGGAATCCACCAAAACTTTAGGCTCAGATTTCCCGGAATTCATTAAAGAACACCTCTCTATTTTGTGAACGAAATAATATGATCAACTCTTGATGTTTGATTATCTGTAGTTTGTTGATCCATCGATCACCTTCAATACTCCATGGAAACTCATATAAAACAGCCTCCAATAGAAAACACTTTGTCTTTTCTTTCTCTCCAAGACTGTGGACGACTTCAACCCTAAAAATAGTGAATGACGCAATTTATAGAAAACAAGATGGTGAAGACCACTCGAGCGCACATTTCACCGCTCGAGCAGTGTGAGTAAAGGTGATGCAAAACATATAGAATGGCCGCTCGAGCACAACTTTCATTGCTCGAGCAGTAAAACTTGCTTCCTAGAAGATCAAGCGCTCTGAAAAAGTACTAGGTGATGCCATTCACCATTCGAGCGCACAAATGATCGCTCAAGCGGTCAAACAACTTTGGCTTCGGGGGTGCTACACCTCGACCCCGCCTGGGCGCTGTCCTAGATAGTTAGCGAAATGGAAAACATGAAGTCTCAAGATCACAAACACTTCTACATAGGCACAATTCGGGTTAGATTCGTATCTAAACACTCACATCCTCACTGAAACAAAAAAGCGAACAAAATTACAATTGAAAAGAGTTTTATCAAGCGGGATTGCTAATTACAAAAACCTAACAGCTAGAAAGCCAACCACCAAGCTCAACAACTATCACAAGTCCAGACTTGAGAAGAAATAGTTAACTACTATATACAATTTCCATAATGGGAGAGAAATAAACACTACCACAAGTATCAAACTTCTCTCCATAAGAAATCTGATCACACCATAAAATAGTGCTACATAACCACTAGCCCTGATTTATTTTACACCGCATTTAATCTTTCACAAATTTGAGAATGCAATTCAATTTTAGAATATCAAATTAATAAATTATTAATCATCATTTCATCTAAAAACTTGAGTAACCAAACTTTCTTTCATAGAAGAGCTAAATATGTGCAAGATTTATAAACATCAAGTAGCGATGGGTTTGAATCTACTCTATATCATGAAAAAATATTAACCACTTTCTCATATGAAAAACTTAAATTGTGTTGGGACATAGTAAACATAAAATAAAAATTAGGCATCAATATGTATGGCTTGTAAAAAAACTACTTTGATATTATATCAATACAATTTACTTTCTTACATATGATAATCAATATAACATGTCCTTTATAGGACTAGATATAATGTTCTTACATCCCTAGATGAACATGTCATGTTTATGTGCATCTATGTTAATAGTTCACAAGTATTTTGCTAAAAGTTAAATGCATCACAAAACATAAATATACTCTAGAAATTTGTGGACTATAACAAGAGTGCGGCGAAATGCCCCCACTTTCTTCTTAGGGTTCTCTATTTCTTCAAACTTCACTACCGAAATTGCTTCCATCTTATTTTACTTTAGATCCCTACTCTTATACCCTTCTTCCAACTGCCTCCACTTCTAACGCCAACGAACCTTTGGTGGCAACTCCCTCTCCAACAACCGTCCCTTGCACCCTTCCTATCTAGTGACTCTCTCTCACCCTCCCTTTTCTACCAGTGACCTCTGTCTTCCACTGCAATGTCCTTTTTCTGACACCTCACTTATTCTCGCTAATCTTGTGAAACCCTAATCGCCACCACTCGTCTATGATAACAAGAGAGAGAGAGAGAGAGAGAGAGAGAGAGAGAAGAATACTAAGAAGAAAAAGAAAAAGAAAAAGAAGAAGATGAAGAAAAAGATGATGAGAAAGATAAGTTGTTGCTGCTATTACCCTAACACGCATGCGTGAAAAAAATAGGAAGAGATGGATAAAGAGAGATCTAGGGTAGGGGCGACAGAGATACACCAAAAAGGTCAATGCAAGGGTTGCTAGAGTTGGCAGGGATGTTTGAGTAGATGGAGGTGGTGGTAGAGGTAAGGTTTAGGGTTAAGGTTAAACCACTAATCACTAAAAAATGCCAATAATGGACTATATTACCAGACTCAGAGTCGCCACCTAATCTTTTGGGAAAAACTAGGAAATCCATCACTCATGCCAAAAGGCCATTTTCTGTCGTAACCACAGTGTCTCGACTTGGAAACATAGGTATGAGGGGAGAAGGTTGTGAATTGAGCACTTCCACTCACCCAATCAATATCAGCTTCGATTAATCTATGAAATGAGAATCATTAACATGGTATGTCCATATAATCTAGTTATTGTAATTGCTATCTTCACTAGGCGAGGCAGATAAATATAGATCAAATCACCTATTTTGGCATGCTCTAATCTCTTGTTATTTTGAAAAGAGTTTGACAAGCAGAAATCTCATGAAAAATTGAGACATCCACCGTACAAAGAGATTGCAACCATTCCAACTTAGGCAATGAGACCTCCACGTGCAATCGTAGAGATATAGAAGGGTTTGACAAGCAGAAATCTCATGAAAAATTGAGACATCCGCCGCACGAAGAGATTGGAACCATTCCAACTTAGGCAATGAGACCTCTACGAGCAGTCATAGAGATATAGCAAATGAGCACATAACCTCACAGTAGCATGCTAGACATAATAAGAAATAATCGCAGGCGGGATGCAAAGATAAAAGAAGCTCACCTAGTACTCCTCCGCACCATGCCAAGAGCGTAAAGGGTTAGAAACCAATGCATGACCCTAGATGCTAGTCTAAATGATATACAAAAGAAAAGTAATTAGAGATACTCACTTGGTACTCCTGCCAAGTGAAAATAGAAAGCAGACTAAGTAGAGAATGCGTAATCCTAGATGTGATATCTAATGCAAAATCTGCACACAATGGGTCCTAAGGGCTTTGGACATTATCAAGATGGCCTAAGAAAAAACAAAGTACACACCACATAATTAATTTGGAAATAATTGTCCAAGCCCAGATGCGTGCTTCTACACTAATAATGTGATTATGATGATATTTTAAATTAAGTTCAAGCTAGCAAGGAATAACAAAGTAAAAAGAGTAGAAAATGATGGTAAGGAGAAGAGGAACCCATCCCAACGCACACAACAGTATAATGAATAAGGGCTAAGAAAATGACAAGTTGAGATAAAGAAAACTCCAACGAGGATAAAGAGATTATCGCCCTCTAATGCATGAAAATAAGTATAAGCTACCCAAATCCATGAGAGATAGTGGTGGGAGGGGAGATCCAATCCATCCTCGAGGAGGAAGCCACATCTGGGCTTCAACATAACCAAGACTAACAAAAATGGCAAAAAGGGGAAAAACTCTAGTGAGAGAAGGGAGATTCTCATCCTCCTACTCATGAAAAGGAGCATAAAATGCTCAAATCCATGTAGAATAGGTTCGGAAAGAGAGAATCTATCCCTTCTAATAGAGAAAATCGTGCCTAGGTTTCTAACCCATAAAATCAAAAAGAAAGTAATTTGAGCTTGGCCAAAGCCTCTATACAGGCCTCTACTAACTATAGAAAAGGGAAGAATGATAGAATCCAACTAAGCTAATAGCAATTCAATCAACAATCCTAAAATATCTCTAAAATAGAATTAAAAAGGGAGAGAAAATACGAAAGTGGAAATACAGATTACCTCTAGACTATTAGAGATAGGGCCCAAGTTGATCACAACCTCCAACCCAAGCTCCCTCTAATCAATGGAGGTCTTCTAGCTCCAAATCATCCAAGCAAAGGTATGTGGAAAATAGTCTAAAATTCTCTCCAAACTCTCTCTCTCTCCCTCTCCCTTAATGTATTTGATTAAATATTAGAGGAAATGATTAGAGAGGATTAGGGATGTTGATTAAAATTTTGGAACCCTTTTTCCCTCAAGAGAGGGGGGGTGATTTTATAGGCATTTGGGGCTTGGAATATGCCTCTAGATCCCATGGATCCGAATGGCATATTCCAAGATCGTTGGGACACCTCACAAAAAAGATGTTTGGTTGATGTCAAAGTAGGTTGTGTTAGAGAATATTTATCCAGTCGATGTATAGTAGCCCGACATGTTTCCTCACAAAGTTGTCCGATAAAGCAAAAAGGCCCAGAGATGCATCCACGGATTAAAATTGTATGGCGTGTGTAGACAGCCCATTTTTGATCGCCCTCAAGAATTGGACGTCATCGTTTGAACACTCGATGATCATCCTTGTTCGTGTTCGTCTTGAGTTCTCAGAGGTTTCGGCCGTGCGCCTTGCCTCAAGACCTCTTGACTTGTCTGTTTTGTGCTTGGTTGTGCACCAAGCACTTGGGTTTTTGTCTCTGAGGGCAGGGAATGGCTTGTTGGCTACCCCCACACCTCACCGCCTATTTCTTGAGGCCACCGGCCCTGTTTTCTTGCTACCGGCCAAAGGTATTGGCCGGTCGGCAATGTTTTTGGTCGGGCGGCCATTTTTTTTTTGATTAATCGGCCACTTTTTCCGGCCGAGGCCTTTTCTTGAGAGGGTTTGAACCTTTTGAACCCTTGGTTTTTAGCTTCTTGAGGAAGCTTGAACCTTTTGAAACCTTGGTTTTTAGCTTCTTGAGGAAGTTTTAACCTTTTGAACCTTTTTAGCTTCTCCAAGAAGCTTGAACCTTTTTAGCTTCTCCAAGAAGCTTGACCTTTTTAGCTTCTTAGAGAAGCTTGACCTTTTTGCTCTAAGCTTCTAAGAGAAGCTTGAACTCTTCTAAGCTTCCAAGAGAAGCTTGACCCTTTTTGCTCTAGCTTCCTCAAGAAGCTTGGACCTTTGCACAAGCTTCTTGAAGAAGCTTGGACCTTTGTTCCACTATAAGAGAGGCCCTCCCTCTCCCTTAGAAGGGTTTCAAAAATTTTGCTAAGGCATACACATATATCTCTCTTTGTCTCTACACTTAGGTTTAGAAAGAGTGAAGTTCTTGGCCCTTTTGCACACCAACTCTTAGCCTAACACCTCCATCATCAACCTAAGGATCTTGGAGGCCATTTTCAAAGGTTGAACGTCTGGTTTTTTGGTCTCAAAGCCGCTGGTTTTGCTGAAGCTACAAGGGTAACACACTATTCCCTCTTTTAAGCTTTATTTTGCTCCATCTTTTAGCCATACTTGTGAGCATATTTGGGCTTTGGAATAAGCTGAAAAAAAGTCTTATTTTGAGTTCCTTTTGAAGTTTGTTTAAGATTACTTTTGTGTTTGGGGTTGTTTACCCCCTCTTAGGCCTTGTTTGGCCTCCTTTTTATGCCTTTTTTGTGAGGTTCTGGACCACCTTTTATTGGCCCTCTCACCACTAAAATCCAGAGGGCTTTCAGTGGTGGGGATGGTGTTTTGAGGTCCTAAGAAGGAGAGGGCCATCCCCTCTCCTTGTTGTCTTGTTTGTTGGCATGTTTGGCCTTACAAAGGAGCCCTTACTTGCATGCTTCCTAAGCTTGGTTCAGGCCTTTTTTAGTGAGTTTCAGGACCTGCATGAGCTCTGTCAAGAGCTAGTTTTGCCATATTGGATGTCCCTCTTGCATGTGTGGAACAACCCTCTTTATAGCCTATCAAAGGAGCCTATCATTCTTGCATGCATAGACCATGTTTCAGTGGGATTTTGGGGTTTATTTGGCATGACATACCTCTGAATTTTTCTGGTTTGGTAGCCTCTTTATTGCCTCACATGCTTGAAGTGCAAATCCCCTTTACTAGCTTGTGTTGCATGCTATTTTGGCCCTTGATTTTAGCATTTTTTGGCCATGCCTTAAACTGATTTTGGGCGTATTTTGGATTTCCTTAGCTCTATTTTTGGGTCTCATGGTCTAATGATGTTTGTTTTGCATGCATGTAGTACAATGTCCATGCTTAGCTTTGGGTTTCGAGGTCTATTGCATGCATATACTGAGGTGTTTTCATGTTTTGGGGCCATTGCACATCATATTTCAGAGCTTATGTGCATGCCATATTTCCATGTTTTCCACTCTTTAAATGCGTTTGAGAGTTGTGCATAAATGCCTTGTTTTTGGGCCATTGCGTGAGCTTCATTCCTATGCATGTTGAGCCATCATTTTAGGCCATTTTCCCACTGTCTTGGACCTGCCTAGGGTCTGTTTGGGATTGGTTTTGTCCTTCGTGCATTGCTTTGTGTAGCTCTAGTGTAATCCGCTTCACTAGTTTCGGTATTCGGGCCATCTAGCATGCATTGGGTGACATATTTGCATGATTCGGGACCATGGTGCATCATGTTTCAGAGCTGGAAAATGTGTTGTTGTATGCCATATTTCATCCCATGCCATGCTTAGTTAGAGTTGCATGTTGTGCCTTAGGATCGGTCCTTTGTATGCTAGTTGCATGTTTGTATGTATTTCGGTTGTCTCATTTTCATGTATGGCCACTGATCTAAGTGGGGCTGAGGTCCACTCACTTTAGTTTAAGTCCATATTGCATTGCGTATGCCACATAGTTCGTGTGCATTGAGTATGCCATTCTTAGTTCATAGCATTGCGTATGCTAGTTGCATGTTTGCATATCATCCCTCGCATGCCAGCATGATTAGGTTGCATTGCATTTAGGGTTGCATGTTAGTCACATTGTGTATGCCATCTCATTGCATTGTGTTTGGAGTAGGGTTCGTCCAAACACGGGAAACGAGGGACGTTTCGTACTCCGAGTGACGAAACGTGTCTCAATTCCCAGTCGCCGACACTCCGGATTACCCATGATGGAGTTTAGGCCTTGTAATGCTTACATGTGCATTCATTTCACATTGAGTCATGCAATTCAACTCCTCAGCCATCATGCATCGAGATGCGTGATTGGTGGCACGAGGATCGAAGTCTACACTCCCTAGAGCTTGTGCAATGACGGGGAGAGTGGTCTTGCACACATGTGTTTAAAATACTTTGCCATGCCCCTTTCCTGCACTCTGTTGCAGCAAATCGGAATCCAGCAGCAAAAACTATTCAGCAGCCTTCGGAAGTTTTGTACAGTGTTCTAGGACCAATTGCAAAACAGAGGCAAATCGGGGCATCGCAAGGAATTTCCCGACAAAGCGACCCGAGCACGCATGCATCTTTCATCAATCGGAACAAAAGCTGAGGCAGTCCATTTTATAGCTTGCATGATAGTTTATACGCTGTCCTAGTTAATTTGTTAATTAATTAGGGTTTTGTAATATTTAATTAGCTAGAGTAGTTAATTATTTACTTGGATTGTATTATTTATTTGGACCCTCCGAGCGAGGGCAATTGTGTAATAAGTGTGCGTGTGTGTGATGTATGTCTTCCAACCCCACGTCTTTCTCCTTTTTATTTACCAACTTATGATGGTTAGTTTAGGGCATGTTTCAATTAGCATATTTATGCCCGCATGTTTGCATCCATTTATCTGCCTTGCATGCACCGGGCTCGCCGCATCATACTAACTGCATTGTATTTCAATTTCAAGTTGAATACGTGTTAGCTGTAGCATCATCATATGCCATCTTAGAATAGCCGAGCCTATCTTAGTTGCATTCTTGTATGTGCTGCATTAGCCATCTTAACATGAACTAGGATCATGCATTGATTACTAACTAGTTTCTATTTTGGCTCGGAGTACTCGGTAAGTGTTTATGCTTTGGCATCCTTGCATGCGTGTGAGTGACTGCCATGATAGCATGTTTACCATGAGGCTAACTACTTATGTGATATACCTGCCTGAATGCCTGTGGGTGAAGGTTGGATTATCTGAATTGGAATAATGCATTGACTGTGAGTTTTAAGCCCACTAGATAGTAGCAAATCACCATGTTTTCTAAGCCCACTTGAGGGTGGCAAAATCCGCATTTTAGCCTACTTGCGAGTAGCAAACCGCTTTCAAAAACAAACATGAAATGTTTTGTTCCAACTCAGGCAATCCAGTCTATACTTGTATGCTGCGCGCATCACATAGTAATTCTAAGCTAATAACCAGAATAAGAGCACATAATGTTTTCAAAACTCGATATCATGGTTAGTAGAGACCGATCTTTGATCGGGCGAGCGGGGTTGCTCACGAAGTGACCTTCCCCAATCGTACCCAAGTTCCCAAGCCGAGGCAACTTTGGTGATGACGGACACGTGGCCTTAGGCACGAGTCAGGGTTTCCTAAATTCCCCTAAAATAAATATTTAGGTGGCGACTCTGTATCTGGCAAAGCAGTACATGTTTGGCACTTCTTTCAAAAAAATCTGTTTTCAAAAACGATTTGCCGGATTTGGACTCTTTGATGATTCATCGATCTTGCATTGCACTCTGCGAGATTAGATACAGGACCGTGACATTGAGTCCCGAACTGTAGTGAGCCCAATGAACAAAACGGGATTCCCTTCTGGGGCATTCGGGGACGTCTACAGTTTCTGCCGACTCTGCTAGGGGGTTAGAGAACTTGACTCGAACTCATGATATCTGGTTTTGATTACACTTATGTGTTTCTTTGCATTGCAATTGCATTGGTGCGCCTAGGACACCGTGTTTGCCATATGCTATTCCTGAACGGTTTGCCGGAGGCTCGCTTCGAGAAGCGTGCCATAAGGCTGACCGGTTGCGGGCTCTGCCACGATGGGAACACAAACCCTGGTTTTTACCGGGGCACCCTTTTTGACCATTCGACCTAGTACACATTCGGAATCCATAGTGACCATTCCAAACTAGGGCAGGTTGCTTACCCGATTGTAGGTTGTTTGAAACCGCCGTGTGCGTAGTGAAACCCTAGCTCCTGACAAAATAGGACAGGGAAACCCTACCCCAACATAGGGGTGTTTTTTGGCTCTCACTTGCTTGCTATGTGCTTTTAGAGTGTGCCTCTACAGGAATGCATGTATCAGTTTGCAAGTCTGGGCATCAGGCCTACAGGCATCAGCATCAGTATTTGGGAATCAGTTTTACCTGAGGGTATCAGTTTACAGGCAGAATTTGGGACGGAATTCAGTGGAGAGCACAGTCATTCAGCTTTGCTCATATCTGTTCTGGTGAAATTAGGCTGAGGTGTTGCCTGTTTTCTCTTTTGCTAGGTAGTCCTGGAACTATAGCTTCAGAAGGCTTCGATATCCCCCAGGTTCATTGGACTCATGTCAATAGACTTTGTCAGGTCAGAAATTCAGTTCAAGGGCAAATCAGTGTTCCTTCGCCAGAGGCAGGGTAAAAAGGCCAGTCTGGCACAGATCATCAGTTCAACAGTCTTCAGATCAGAAGTCATTATCCATCTCACCTGTGTGCAGTTGGGTTGAGATATTTGCTTTTACTCCAGAGATAGACATACCGGTAGTTCAGATAGATTAGAACATGGCAGGGATGGAGGAGATGGTGCGCCAACTCCAAGAAAGTATGAAAATCATGCAGCAGGACGCTGTCTGCTAAGCGAAATTTGCCAAACAGTAGGCCGAGGTCATGGCCCAGCAAGCAGAGCTAATTACCCGGCTACAGCAGCAAGCCGGAGCATCAGCTTCACACCAAGCTCCTCCCCCACCAAGAGATCCAATACCCGGGGAGACGGCGAATGTCCAGAATGTCTAGGAAGATACAGAGATCCCAACAGGGCCGGCTCCACCCCCGATTCTACCTCAATTATCCAAGGCACCCACTCCTATCAATCAACCGGATTCTCCCTTCGAATTCGAGGTGGACCCCACGGCATTAAAAGTGAGCAAGCTTGAAAAGCTGTTCAAGAAATCTTAGGGTGTGAAGTCCATCCCGGACATTGAGGATAGCTATACCAACGCAGCCGTGACGCTGCCGGACAGATTTAAGATGCCACATATTGACCGCTTTGACGGGTCTGGGGATCCCATGGTGCACTTACGGCTGTTTTCAGACATATTAAGGCCAATGGGCCTCACCAGACTACAGAAGCTTTCTTTATTCGGCCGGACCCTGTCGGGTGTAGCGGCCATCTGGTATGCAAAGTTGGAAGACGATGTCAAGCGGAATTGGGATGAGATGGCCGAGGATTTCATTGCACAGTACTCCTATAACACGCAAATCGAGATTACGACCCGTGATCTCGAGACAACAAGGCAGGAGCCTAAGGAGAGTTTCTCTGAATTCGTAACCCGCTGGAGGGCCAAGGCCTCAATGATGACCATAAGGCCGACGGATAAAGATCAAATGCGGATGATTGTGCGCAATCTCCAGCCCAAGCTTATGTAGAAAATGATTGTTCTCCCCTTCCCCACCTTTTCAGATTTACACGAGATGGGGGTGCAAATCAAGGACGCTATGAGGCAGGGCCTCATTGACCAAGACAAGGAGTAGCCCAGGAGGGCGTTTTTCCGCAGTTCTAATGCGACCACCAGTGGTGATGCAGCTGCAAGATCTTCTGAAGTGGGCATGGTCACCACCACCACATCAAAAACAGCTACCCCATTCACCGGTGTGTCCGAAAGTAGCTCGCAAAAAACCAAATATCCAGCTCGAGTCAAGAGGGTTTTTACCCCACTTTATATGCCTTTGTCAAAGGCTCTAGAGGCCTTACTCCGGAAAGGATATCTGAAATCGTTGGAACAACGGCCTCTACCCGATCCTCTCCCTCCAAAGCATGACCAGACTAAGTACTGTGCCTACCATCAACAAACCGGTCATGACACTGACAGTTGCTTTCGTCTGCGCCATGATGTACAGGATCTGTTTGACAACAGGGTCATCGCCGTGCCAGTCTTGTAAAGTCTATCGGCACTTGATCAGTGAACTCATGGAGGATAATATGACTATGTGATCGGAGGATGAACCACCTGTGGATGGCCCTCGATTTACTCCAGATGTGGCGTATGGCACGCACTATTTTGAGCATTTGCGAATGCTGGTTTTTGTACTTTCTGACTTGGGTATTGAGTCAGTCTTGTTATGTTGTATTGAGTCAGTCTTTTTGTACAGAGTCAGTCTTTTCTTACTGAGTCAGTTGGGTCTGTCTTGTTGTACCGAGTCAGTCCTGCTTTGTTAGAGTCGGGTGATCCCGGGGGCGTTGCCTCAGATATCACTATTTTGTTTTGTGTTTGTCTTTTCGCTTTCTTTTGAGTCTGTTTCTGCCGGGGAGCCAGTTACACCAGAAGATCTAATTGAAGCAGCTGTGGTTTTCATGCTTTTGTGCTTGTTTCTGCTTCGAGCCTGTTATGCCAGCAAACTTGAATGAAACGGCAGTACATTTCACCTGCTCTTCTGTGCCTTGAAATCATTGCATTGACCTAAGTTTTTCAAAACTTTTCGAATAATGTGTTGAAAACGAAGAGGAAGGAATTCCTCGGGTTTTGCAAATTTTGATCAATTGAGAGAAAGAGAGGCGTGCTAAGCCCTTAATGAATTACATCATGTTTGTTAATGTGAGTACTGAGAAGGATCCTGGCTTGATCCAGATTGGTTCTACACTGTCTTTAGTGCGAGCGATTTGTCACTTTCTTAAAAACATTCAAAAAAATGTTTTGCTCGGTCCTGCGAAGACCTGTGTGGAATCGCTCTTGAGATTGTGCAGCCTAGGATCGCTCTCAGCCTCGAGATTCAACCCCTTTGCTCTCAAAACCTTGAACTTAGATTCAGAATGTTCAACGGTCTACCACAATGTGAGGCCTGTGTGGCCAGATTCGAAGCCACCCTCGAACTAAGGGCAAGAAAGTTAGACCAAGAAGGTCAGACATCGTCAAAAGGAAGCTTGCGAAGATAGATCAGAAGCACCCCTCGAATTAGGGGCGCTAAAAATGTCCGATGTGCTCGAAGAGCCGAAGATGGATTATTCTGCAAATCAACGAAGATCGGCAAGAATGCCAAATCCCAGAAAGGGGGAAAGAAGAAAGTATTGCTGAAGGACAACCAAGTTCCTATCCACAACACTATGGGCAAATTCACCCTCCATTGGATGGACTCCTACATCATCAGCGAACAGCAGCCATTCTCTTGGATTCAGATGGCTCTGAGATCTCAAACCATTCAACATGGACAAAGCTAAACTTTTACCCTTGAGAGGCTCACAGGGCCGAAAACCCAGAAGGGCGACCTAGGCAAAAGTTAGAGCAAGAAAAAGAAGAAAAAGAACCAAAAAAAAAAAAAGAGAAGAAGAAAAATGAAGAAAATGAAAAGAAAATATGAAGAAGAAAAAAGAAGAAAAAAAATGAAAAGAATTGAAAAGAAAAGAAGAACAAAGCTCGCAAGGTTGAAATCCTAGAAAGGGCGGCCTTGGCAAAAGTTAGAGCGCAAAATGAGAGGTTAATACCCGAGTGTACCTGACCCCCGAACTACGTAAGGCTTGATTCCCATCTTTGGGATACGTAGGTAACTTCATTATGAAGTCCAGCCGTAAAACACTTCAAATTCGATTGTGTCCATGTGATGGTTTTGGTCATCTTTGACTTCTCTGTATCCGAGAGTTCGGTTGTGATCGTCACTCTGAAGACTGATTACAATGCGCTGCGGTGCCATTCAAACAAGGGGCAACTTTCCGTTGCCATACAATGTGCTGCGGTGCTATTCAGACTAGGGGCAACTTTCAGTTGCCATGCAGTGCCGTTCAAACAAGGGGCAATTTTCCATTGTTTATGGGTCTGAGGTCGTGCATCTCAAGAGTGAGTTCCGTGCTCGTTGAGCAGTGGCCGTTTGCAAAAATAGTTTTTTGAGAATTTTTACTGAGGTTGACTAATTCTCTCAAGAATTATTCCATTTTTCTAAAAAACTAGGCCATTTCTTGGACCCAAAAAAGGAAAATTTTCAATGCTCATAACCGGACTTGCATGATTTCAAATTAGAAAATCGAACAAGCATGTTAATCTAACTCTCATGTTGGTCAAAATTGTTTTAGTAGAAAACCAAAACAAAAAAATGGTCAAAATGATGAACTACGGGCATAGTTGAGTCAGGCTCCCTGTCTTTCCCCCGTTGTCAACATACTTGCCAGAAAATGGCACTCTACTTGCCGGAAAGGGCACCGTATTCGCCAGAAAGGAGGGCACAATAGAAACTAACAGCAAAATGCCGAAGGTTCTCTCATCCTCCGAGCAGCGAGGTATCAAGTCAAGTGCGAAGCACAAACTGGAATGGAGTAGGATATTCCATTCCCTCATCTGGACAGATCTAATCACATCCAAACTCCCTAGTAGAGCATTGTTAACCAATGTCAATTGCAGATCTGCTACACATCCAGCCGCATCACAACCCCTCTGTGGGAGAGACTCACTGTTATGAACAAGAATGTGAATTTGGTAGAATACCAGGGGCAAGAGCCCACAATTTCTTGTTTAGCCATCAACCACCCAGGGGAGGGATAAAAAATGAGAGATTGAAGAATATAGAGATGTACGCTAAGAGCAAAAGTGAGGAAAAGGCCCTTTTCAGAAAAACAGAGCTTAAGGGCCGAGTGATGTGAGAATCACAAATGAGAAATGGTGGGAAACAATACCCGGAGACACTGGCTCCTCGTGCACCGAGAGGTCTCTTGCCTTTGTAACACAGTTGAGTGTTGTGTTTGTGTGTTTTTGTTTGTCTTGATTCTTGTTTTGAGTCGTTTGAGTGTCAATAGATGTGTTTAGGTTGTTTTACCTTGTTTTTCCTTTGTTGAGTTGTGTTTAGGTTGTTCTACCTTTGTTTTTCGTTGTTGAGTCGTAGTGCGCTGTGTTTAGTCGTAGGCTCAATACCCCGGTCAAGAACTCATCTCTCTATTTCAAAAATAAAATCATTTTGCGCTTCGAGTACTGTGCCATTCTCCACATCTGTGCAAAACAAGATTTGTTCTTTCGTAAAATCGCAGGATTCAACCCCGGTCATGCCAGAACAGTAAAACAAGGACCTATCTGAAGCTATATAGGTTCTAGAATGCAAAGCAAAAGAAAAGAGAGAAAATGTCGGGTATCTGAGTTTGTTTCAACTTTAGTAAGTTCCGAGATTGCATTCCGTGTGTACCTCTTCAGGTCTTGCCAATGCTCCGAAGTATGAGTGTGCCTCTACCTCATGCTCAAGATCAAGTCTACTTCAAGCCAGAATAGCAATCAGAAGTGTTCTCCCTGAGTATCATTCCCTCCCAGAGGCATCTCGGCTGTGTTCGCAATGAGTTCCTAGGAGACCAACTGCGACAATGGAAACTAGAGTTCGAATGGCTGTTGCCTAGAACGCAAAGGTTTGGGATTTCCGAGACTAAAGTCTAGTTTAAATACCCAGAGGCGTGTCCTCGGCTTGAAATCTGTATAGAAGCCCCATAGGTTGAGATAGCGTGTATGCACCTCAATTCTGGATACTGAACCAACCTAGTCTGTCACCCTGTTGGAGAATAGGGAAAGTTGTGAATATGATCAGGAAGAAAGGCAGCATCCAAAGTGTTCTACGTGAAGAACCATTGTCAGTATTTTAGAGCCTTTGTACTGTAAGTTGAAGGTAAGTGTTCGAAGAGCACAAGGGAAGATCCCCATCGGAGAAGAGCGGTTCACCGCCACTCACCTCATGAGGTGCTTTCTAAAGCGCTGCTTTGTCCATTTATTGCTTTCCTTAAGTATCATGCATTGTATTGCATTGTACCTATCAAGTTTCTTTCTCATTCATGCACGATATTGTATTTACAGTTCATTCAAAGAAGTTCCGTTTAAAATCATTCACTTAGTGTAGCAATCTCACTTCATTTATTTAGTGTATCAATCACATTCTCTTCACTTAGTGTATCAATCACACATTCTCTTTTTGTGTATCTATCACACACATTCCCATTTTCTGTATCTATCACACACATTCTCATTTTCTGTATCTATCACACATATTCTCATTTTCTGTATCTATCACACACATCCTCATTTTGTGTATCTATCATGCAGATATTCACATCATTATCTTTTGTGTATCCATCACACCTGTTCACTTAGTGCATCTATCACACTTCGTGTTCACATTTAGTATATCAATCATACTCTGTTCACTAAGTGCATCTATCACACTTTGTGTTCACATTTAGTATATCAATCATACTCTCTTCACTAAGTGCATCTATCACACTTCGTGTTCACATTTAGTATATCAATCATACTCTGTTCACTTAGTGCATCTATCACACTTCATGTTCACATTTAGTATATCAATCATACTCTGTTCACTAAGTGCATCTATCACACTTCGTGTTCACATTTAGTATATCAATCATACTCTTTTCACTAAGTGCATCTATCACACTTCGTATTCACATTTAGTATATCAATCATACCCTGTTCACTAAGTGCATCTATCACACTTCGTGTTCACATTTAGTATATCTATCATACTCTGTTCACTTAGTGCATCTATCACACTTCGTGTTCACCTTTTGTGTATCTATCATACTCTGTTCACTTAGTGCATCTATCGCACTTTGTGTTCACCTTTAGTGTATCCGTCACACTCTGTTCACGCCTTGTGTATCTATCACACTACACTCACCTTGTGTATCTATCATACCTTGTTCACTTAGTGCATCTATCACACTTTGTGTTCACCATTTTGTGTATCCATCACACTACTTCCGCTTTGTGTATCTACCACACATGCTCACTTTGTGTATCTATCACACGTTCGCTTTGTGTATCTATCACACATGCACACTGTATTCGCAGTGAGAATTGTAGTAATTCTCTTACATCCTTTCTGCATTGTAATGTAGTTTGGTTGATGCTTGCTTAAAACTGTTGCATCTTATGCTTCGTTACAGCTTTCTTTGTATGAGCATAAGTTATGCTCGGCTTTGTGCATTGTCTTGCATTTTGCCTATGCCCTCGGACGCATATCTTTATCTATAGCTTGTATGCTTTGTCTAAGTCTTCGGCCTCGTCAAAAATGGGTCGTCTCTGGGCTTTAACATTCACTCCCATCATTGTTATGACTTTTGAGTTCTGTCAAAGAGGGGCAACCGTAGACACCCCATTTTTGACCATCCTCAAGACTTGGACGTCATTGTTTGAACACTCGATGATCATCCTTGTTCGTGTTCGTCTTGAGTTCTCGGAGGTTTCAGCCGTGCGCCTTACCTCAAGACCTCTCGACTTGTCTGTTTTGTGTTTGGTTGTGGACTAAGCACTTGGGTTTTTGTCTCTGAGGGCAGGGAATGGCTTGTTGGCTACCCCCATACCTCACCGCCCATTTCTTGAGGCCACCAGCCTTGTTTTCTTGCTACCGGCCAAAGGTATTAGCCGGTCAGCAATGTTTTTGGTCGGCCGGTCATTTTTTTTTGATTAATTGGCCACTTTTTCTGGCCTAGACCTTTTCTTGAGAGGGTTTGAACCTTTTGAACCCTTGTTTTAGCTTTTCAAGGAAGCTTGAACCTTTTGAACCCTTGGTTTTTAGCTTCTTGTGGAAGCTTTAACCTTTTGAACCTTTTTAGCTTCTCCAATAAGCTTGACCTTTTTAGCTTCTTAGAGAAGCTTGACCTTTTTGCTCTAAGCTTCTAAGAGAAGCTTGAACCCTTCTAAGCTTCCAAGAGAAGCTTGACCCTTTTTGCTCTAGCTTCCTCAAGAAGCTTGGACCTTTGCACAAGCTTCTTGAAGAAGCTTGGACCTTTGTTCCACTATAAGAGAGGCCCTCCCTCTCCCTTAGAAGGGTTTCAATAATTTTGCTAAGGCATACACATATATCTCTCTTTGTCTCTACACTTAGGTTTAGAAAGAGTGAAGTTCTTGGCCCTTTTGCACACCAACTCTTAGCCTAACACCTCCATCATCAACCTAAAGATCTTGGAGGCCATTTTCAAAGGTTGAAGGTCTGGTTTTTTGGTCTCAAAGCCGCTGGTTTTGCTGAAGCTACAAAGGTAACACACTATTTCCTCTTTTAAGCTTTATTTCGCTCCATCTTTTAGCCATACTTGTAGGCATATTTGGGCTTTGGCATAAACTGAAAAAAGTCTTATTTTGAGCTCCTTTTGAAGTTTGTTTAAGATCACTTTTGTGTTTGGGGTTGTTTACCCTCTCTTAGGCCTTGTTTGGCCTCTTTTTTATGCCTTTTTTGTGAGGTTCGGGACCACCTTGTATTGGCCCTCTCACTACTGAAATCCAAAGGGATTTCAGTGGTGGGGATGGTGTTTTGAGGTCCTAAGAAGGAGAGGGCCATCCCCTCTCCTTGTTGTCTTGTTTGTTGGCATTTTTGGCCTTACAAAGGAGCCCTTACTTGCATGCTTCCTAAGCTTGGTTCAGGCATTTTTCAGTGAGTTTTAGGACCTGCATGAGCTCTGTCAAGAGCTGGTTTTGTCATATTGGATGTCCCTCTTGCATGTGTGGAACAACCCTCTTCATAGCCTATCAAAGGAGCCTATCATTCTTGCATGCATAGACCATGTTTCAGTGGGTTTTTGGGGTTTATTTGGCATGACATACCTCTGAATTTTGTTGGTTTGGTAGCCTCTTTATTGCCTCACATGCATGTAGTGCAAATCCCCTTTACTAGCTTGTGTTGCATGCTATTTTGGCCCTTGATTTTAGCTCTTTTTGGCCATGTCTTAAACTGATTTTGTGCATATTTTGGACTGCCTTAGCTCTTTTTTTCGGTCTCATGGTCTAATGATGTTTGTTTTGCATGCTTGTAGTACAATGTCCATTCTTAGCTTTGGGTTTCGAGGTCTATTGCATGCATATACTGAGGTGTTTTCATGTTTTGGGGCCATTGCACATCATATTTCAGAGCTTATGTGCATGCCATATTCCCATGTTTTCCACTCTTTAAATGCGTTTGAGAGTTGTGCATAAATGCCTCGTTTTTGGGCCATTGCGTGGGCTTCATTTCTATGCATGTTGAGCCATCATTTTAGGCCATTTTCCCACTATTTTGGAGCTGCCTAGGGTCTATTTGGGGTCGGTTTTGTCCTTCGTGCATTTCTTTGTGTACCTCTAGCGTAATCCGCTTCACTAGTTTCGGTATTCGGGCCATCTAGCATGCATTGGGTGACATATTTGCATGATTTGGGACCATGGTGCATCATGTTTCAGAGCTGGAAAATGTGTTGTTGTATGCCTTATTTCATCCCGTGCCATGCTTAGTTAGAGTTGCATGTTGTGCCTTAGGATCGGTCCTTTGTATGCTAGTTGCATGTTTGCATGTATTTCGGTTGTCTCATTTTCATGTATGGCCACTGATCTAAGTGGGGCTAAGGTCCACTCACTTTAGTTTAAGTCCATATTGCATTGCGTATGCCATATAGTTCGTGTGCATTGAGTATGCCATTCTGAGTTCATACCATTGCGTATGCTAGCTGCATGTTTGCATATCATCCCTCCCATGCCAGCATGATTAGGTTGCATTGCATTGCATTTAGGGTTGCATGTTAATCACATTGTGTATGCCATCTCATTGCATTGTGTTTGGAGTATGGTTAGTCCAAACACGGGAAACGAAGGACGTTTCGTACTCCGAGTGACGAAACGTGCCTCAATTCCCAGTTGCCGACACTCCGGATTACCCATGATGGAGTTTAGGCCTTGTTATGCTTACATGTGCATTCATTTCACATTGAGTCATGCAATTCGACTCCTCGGCCATCATGCATCGAGATGTGTGATTGGTGGCACGAGGATCGAAGTCTACACTCCCTCGAGCTTGTGCAATGATGGGGAGAGTGGTCTTGCACACATGTGTTGAAAATACTTTGCCATGCCCCTTTCTTGCACTCTATTGCAGCAAATCGGAATCCAGCAGCAAAAACTAGTCAGCAGCCTTCGGAAGTTTTGTACAGTGTTCTAGGACCAATTGCAAAACAGAGGCAAATCGGGGCATCGCAAGGAATTTCCCGACAAAGCGACCCGAGCACGCATGCATCTTTCATCATTCAGAGCAAGAGCTGAGGCAGTCCATTTTATAGCTTGCATGCTAGTTTATTCGCTTTCCTAGTTAATTTGTTAATTAATTAGGGTTTTGTAATATTTAATTAGCTAGAGTAGTTAATTATTTACTCGGACTGTATTATTTATTCGGACCCTCCGAGCGAGGACAATTGTGTAATAAGTGTGCGTGTGTGTGATGTATGTCTTCCAACCCCACGTCTTTCTCCTTTTTATTTACCAGCTTATGATGGTTAGTTTAGGGCATGTTTCAATTAGCATACTTATGCTCGCATGTTTGCATCCATTCATCTGTCTTGCATGCACTGGGCTCGCCGCATCATACTAACTGCATTGTATTTCAATTTCAAGTTGAATACGTGTTAGCTGTAGCATCATCATATGCCATCTTAGAATAGCCGAGCCTATTTGCATTCTTGTATGTGTTGCATTAGCCATCTTAACATGAACTAGGATCATGCATTGATTACTAACTAGTTTCTGTTTTGGCTCGGAGTACTCGGTAAGTGTTTATGCTTTGGCATCCTTGCATGCGTGTGAGTGACTGCCATGATAGCATGTTTACCATGAGGCTAACTGCTTATGTGATATACCTTCCTGAATGCTTGTGGGTGAAGGTTAGATTATCTGAATTGGAATAATGCATTGACTGTGAGTTTTAAGCCCACTAGATAGTGGCAAATCACCATGTTTTCTAAGCCCACTTGAGGGTGGCAAAATTCGCATTTTAGCCTACTTGCGAGTAGCAAACCGCTTTCAAAAACAAACATGAAATGTTTTGTTCCAACTCAGGCGATCCAGTCTATACTTGTATGCTGCGCGCATCACATAGTAATTCTAGGCTAATAACCGGAATAAGAGCACATAATGTTTTCAAAACTCGATATCATGGTTAGTAGAGGCCGATCTTTGATCGGGCGAGCGGGGGTGCTCACGAAGTGACCTTCCCCAATCGTACCCAAGTTCCCAAGCCGAGACAACTTTGGTGATGACGGACACGTGGCCTTAGGCACGAGTCAGGGTTTCCTAAATTCCCCTAAAATAAATATTTAGGTGGCAACTCTGTATCTGGCAAAACAGTCCATGTTTGGTACTTCTTTCAAAAAAATCTGTTTTCAAAAACGATTTGCCGGATTTGGACTCTTTGATGATTCATCGGTCTTGCATTGCACTCTGCGAGATTAGATACAGGACCGTGACATTGAGTCCCGAACTGTAGTGAGCCCAATGAACAAAACGAGATTCCCTCCCAGGACGTTCGAGGACGTCTACAGCGTGTTGCAGAGAAGTTGTTCGGCTGACCTAATCTTGTCCAGTGCATTTTCTTGAAATGTTTCCCCTATTTTGTCATTCTTTCTGGCTTTCTAAGCTAACTCTTTTGAAAAGCAGATCAACAATTTTTCGAAAATACACTGCCTAGAATGGCCATGAGAATGTGACAATTGCCTTAAAAACATTTTCAAAATGGGTTTGAGGGTCCATAAAATGTTTTGGCCAAAAATGGTGTAGGGAAGGTTTAGTTCTCTCTCCATCCCTTACTTGTTACTTAGAGCGACCGTTGGTGTCTTCATTGGGAGTTTTTCATAGAGCATACAAGTGTTAAGGGCGATCGAAAATGGGGTGTCCATAATGGGCTCCTATAAATTTGGTAGGGGAATTTAGCCGCACTCATTTTAATTTATAATTTTCTCAACTAGGCCTCAAAATCATTTGAATTTATTACAGCAGATTTCTAACCATTCAAAAAAAAAAAAAAAAAAAAAAATTTGCTATATTTTCTTCAAGAATACCCTCTTTGTTGCAACTTGGTCGGCCTATACTTTTTCAAAGCATGTGTCTTCTTTTCACCTTCCTCTACTGTTGTGATCTTGCTTACTTCTACCTAAAATAGTCTATCCTATTTCATTTGGTAGGTATATGTCCCTCAATTTCCTTTCTTGTTTTTTTTTCTTCTTCTTTTTTTTTTTTTTTTTCCTTCCTACTTTCTTTCAAGTCTCCTTTGACAAACTCTTTTTTCATTCGTATAGTGACACTAATTACTACTACACCAATATTTTTGGTTCCTTTTCATGTTGAACACACCCTCATCCTTTTATTTTGTTTCAATGAAGCACTTACCAGCTTCCCAATTTGCTTATGACCTTTTGGCCTTTTATTATTTGAACCTTGGATAGTATTTTATAAATTTTTCATTTTTTTTTATAGTAAGTTTTTTTCTTATTTTTTATTTTATTTTAGATATCATGGAAAGTTTTGATTTCTTTAAAAAAAAACATTGTTCGAGTAAGGCATTTAGAGAGCTTAAAAAATTTAAGGGTTAACTAAAATCCAATACCAAATTTGTTGGGGGTATGTGATATCTTAGATGAGATAAGTAAACAACCCGTAAGCTAAATGTATCTACGGGTATGCTAGGATCAAGTGTGATCCAAATGTGATTGAGAGCGAATGCGCATGAATCTAACTTCTAATCAAAATGAAAGTATGTGATGCAAAGGCCAAGCCACACATGTTCTTCCTTTCCTCAATGAAGAAGACTTCACCATTTTCTATTTGTGAGAGTGTTCGACTAGACTTGATACGATTGGAATAAATGATGATAAACTAAACAAAGAAAATAAGCGTTACAAGTGATGAATAATAATGGTTATAGATCTGATTAGTGTAAAATCTATTTGCTAAGATAAAAATAAAAACCCAAGCTACTAGATCTAAGCTAATGATAAAGATAGAGGTATTGTGACAAAGTTGAATTGAAAGAGTAAAAAAGTAATAATTTGGAAGAAACACATGAGAGGAATTATCTAACCCACGACCTAGAATTGGTGGCAGTGATTTTTTCCTTGAAAATTTGGCACCACTACCTTTATGGTAAGAAGTTTGATATTTAATTTCTGATCACAAGCGTTTAAAATATATTTTTTTCTCAAAAAGACCTTAATTTACATCCACAAAGATGGGTGGAACTTATGGAAGACTATAATTTTGAACTACACTACCGCCTAGGGAAAGCAAACGTTGTGGATGACACCTTGAGTAGGAAATCTGTGAGTTGTGTGGCATCTATCACTATTCGAGAGTGGGAGATGCTAGGTGATGTGAATGGATTTGATTTGCAATTAGGAGAGTTTGAAGAGAATGCTACTTTGATCACTGTAGTTCCTCAACCCTCGCTAATTAGCAAAGTCATAGAAGCACAACAATTTGACTTAGAAACCAACACCATCCGTGACAGAATTTCCAAGGGGAAAGAAGAATAGGACTTAACCATTCATTCCAATTTAAGTGTTAGATATTTAGATCAGTTATTTGTTCCCAAATCTTGTAGAGAAGAAGTGTTTAGAGAATTTCACCATTCTCGCCTTGCTGTACATCCGAGAGGCACAAAAATGTATAATGACCTAAGTCGTCAATATTGGTGGAAGGGCATGAAGAAGGATGTAGCCCACTTTGTTGCAAGATGTCTAACATGTCAACAAGTGAAAGCGGGATATTAAAAACCCGCCAAGTTATTGCAACCATTACCCATAGTTGAGTGGAAGTGGGAACATGTTACGATGGACTTTGTTATGGGCCTTCCTAAAACACAAAGGGATGATGATGCCGCTTGGGTGATTATAGATTGGTTAACCAAGTTAATTCATTTTATTCCTATGCATTACAATGACTTAGTTGATGATTTAGCTTAATTGTATATTAGGCACATTATTTGATTCGATGGAGTTTTGGTGACAATAGTTTCAGATAGTGACTCCTGTTTCATCGCCTGTCTTTGGCAAAGTCTTCAGTCCGCCTTGGGTGCTCAATTAACCTTTAGTACCGTCTTTCATCCATAAGTTGATGGTCAATTTGAGTGCACTATCCAAATTCTAGAAGATATGCTTAGAGCTTGTGTCTAACTTTAAGGGCTCGTAGGAAAAGCATTTACCTTTGGCGGAGTTCACCTATAAGAATATTTACCAAGCTAGCATTGGAATGGATCCTTACAAAGCCTTATATAGTAGGCCGTGTAAGTCACCTCTTTGTTGGGCCAAGGTTGGGGACACACCTTTGTTGGGGTTGGAATTGGTGAGCAAGAGTAGAGAAAATTTCTTTTATTCGACAATGCCTACTCACTACACAAAGCCCACAGAAAAGCTATGCTGATAGAAGGAGACGACATTATCTTTTGAAGTATGAGAACATATCATCGAGGCAAGGTTCAATGAGATTTAGGTGTAGTGGGAAACTCTTTCCTAGATTCATTGGACACTTTGATGTAATTGAGCAAGTGGGGGAAGTGGCTTATCGTTTAGCGTTACCTCCAGAATTATCTGGGATGCACGATGTATTTCACTTATTGATGTTGCGTAAGTATGAACCAGACCCTTCACATGTGCTAGATTCAGCCGACATCATGGTAGATGAGGATGCCTTTTATGAAGAGAGGCCGGTACAGATTCTAGATAGCCGAGAGCAAGTATTTAGAGGGGAAACGATTCCATTAGTTAAAGTGTTATAGAGATATCATGGGATAGAGGAGGCAACTTGGGAACGAGAAGCGGAAGTCCACTTCAAATATTCGGATTTGTTTGAGGTAATTAGATTTCCTTACATTTAAATTATTGAATTGTAATTGTACCACATGTTTTATATTTTCCTTCATTGACTAAATTTCGGTAATGAAATTTCCTAAGGAGTGGAGGTTCTAATGTCTCAAGTTCAATATTCTAGATTAACACATGAGTACAGGTTCATTGATACGGTTCTAGATCATTGATGCAATAGATTATACATTGTTGATGTTCTTGTTGTTGTAGTAATTTGGGGTCGTATTACTCTCGATTGATTTTGATTGTTGACAATCGAATTCCAGGTGTAAGGACAAAAACTTGAGGTGCAGAAAAACCTCTAGAAAATCTTGAACTCGCCTAGTTGGGCCACACATGCAGTGGGGATAGCTCGCACGCGCGCGTTGAGGCAATCACACACAGAGAATTCTGGGTGGAATTCTGCACATGCGGCGTATGGTCCTGCACGAGTGCTAAAGAAGGGAATAACTTGGGAAATGAACTAGAAGAATCTGTACATGCGACTGAGGCTTCCCGTACATGCGATAGGGTGGATCCGGATGTGCAGTCGAGAGGCCTGCACGTGCAACAATACGTATTTCAGTACAATATTTTTTTATTTTTTATTTTAACTTTTTAACTTAAATTTTGAGCCCATTCCTTTGTCCTCGCTCATTTCTTCCCTACTCTCTTCCCACTTCTCATCTTTTATACCTTCTGTCTCTACAAAACTTACTCAAACCTTGATTTCATCTATTTAGAGTAGGAATTTCACCCTTTTGATTTCATCTATTTGGAATAGGAATTTCACCCTAGTCCTTCAGACTATTTTGAAGTACAAGTCAAGGGCGTCGTATCTATTAAAGAAATTTTAGATTTGGGGAACTTTGAGTTCAAGGGTTTTCTCTTTTTCTCAAGCTAGAGGTAAGGGTTTCTTCTTCTAGTTCAATATGTGTAGATTGTGAATGTGTGCTAAGAATTTATATACAAATGTTAAATGTTTTCTCATGTGCATGAGAGAGGGTTTTGTTGAATCAAGTTTTGGACTTCTATCACTATAACTCTTCAATATATGCTTAGGGTGTAAAGTAAATAATCAAATTTGTAAAGGGAAGGAAAAGCCCCAATTTTCTAGAAAAACCCTAGCTTTTCTTCAATTATATCAAAAGGGTAAAGGTTTGAAATTTCTTAATTATTTATAAAGTATGGGGTTTAATTTGATTATATTATTCTTAGGACGTTGAAATGATTGTCAATGTTGAAATTGAAAATATTCTACTGTGGAGGAAATTTGTGAAACCTTCATTTAGATACATTGCTTTTATATGTTGGAATTGTTGTTGATTATTGAATTCTTGGAAGTTGAATACTTTGCATAAATAATGATTTTGGAATTGATAGAGAATTTCACATTGCTCTACATTGATGGAATTGTATTATAGGCCTATTCGGTTTTGAATAATGAATCCGAATAGTAAGAATTTGAGAATTAAGGTTGTGAGAGTGTCCATGGTGAAAGACCAAAAACCTGTGCGGGAATAGGTACCACATACCTCCTGCTAGCAACGGGTTAAGTGGGAAAGTTTTGGTGGTTACTACTTTTAGTACTACTGGTAGATACTAACCTGGGATTCATTATGATCATGTTGGTGATTGAACTCATTTCAGTGTAATTGATTTGAGTTGTGTTTTAATTACGTCATATATATATATCAAATTATGTTGCGTATATTGAAATCTCACTGAAATTATTATATCTATGACTCGTATCATGATCATGTTCCATATTCATACATATTGCTTTAGTATAGAAATTTCCATTGGACTTCGGTTCACCCTTTGTGGACACAATTTTTTAAATTCAGATGGCATGCAACCATCGTGTAGTTGGCTTGATGGGTTGATAAGCTAATAGAGCTCTTGTTTTGTGATTTTTGTGTAAAAGGCCTAGGGCCATTGATATAATTAACTAGTACTTACTTTCGAGCAACTTATTTGATGGTGGGAATGCCCTCCTATTTTGTGTAATGCCTTAAGGCAACCAACTTCTTTTGTGATGTAATTGAATAGTGCACATGTTCTATATTCATGTCAATGTAGTAACATGAATATCATTGACTTGTGGGTATGAATATATAGGCATACGAAGTGCAAACTCTTAAACTCTCATTGTATCCTTGTCGACCTATCCTTCTTCTCCTCACTTCGACTCATGTCTTTATTCTTTTATTCTTGTGAATCTAATTCTTGCTTATTTTTTTTGGGGGGTGTTACAGACCGTCTTCTAGAAACTACTCTATCTCGCATGCTTTTTGCGTTGCAGACACAGGAAAACATTAATGTTGCAGCTGGTTTTAATGCTGTGGTTGGTCACTGAAAGATGTGGCTCAATTGTTTCTAAAGTAATCTCTCTGCTTTTATGCATTTCATCGTTGTTCTTACTCATTTTCTAGAATAAACAAGATCTTTTGATGAATATGAAGCTTGGACTCAATTGAATGATTGAAGCAACACCTCTTATGTTTAAAAATCTTTTTGAAAATCTTTTCAAAAGGCTTGAAAATATTTTAGCCAAAATAGGTTTAAGGTTAGGCATTCTCTCTTCAATCGAAAGTTGTTTTGAAAGAATCAAAGCAATGCATTCATCATTAGGTAGATTTAGAAGATGCCTAAGTTTTAGAGCCAGTTAAAATGAGATGTCTACATACATAAGGAATTCATACATTCACCTAGTGAATCCACGCCCAATTGCCTCAAATCCCTCATCCCTCTTCTGACTTCATCTTCACCTTGGAATTGATTCTCCAAATGTTGCATCCACAAAAATGAATCACTCCGGAATCCACTGAAGCTTCCAACCTCAAGTTCTCCAGAATCCACCAATGAACATCTCTCTAGAAAAGTGTAATTGAAATAGAAACGCCTTCATGATCTTCAATGTAAGCAGGTTGATTCTCGATTCATCAAGGTATACATACAAATGCCTCTGTTTTTCGCACACCAGGGATAAATATCTTAGAGTCTCACCATAGATCTAATCCAAAAATTTACTTTCAAGTGACTATAACCGTCTTGACCACTGATGCACAACTTTGGTCACTCAAGCGAACTTTGTTACCTTACAGGATTTGTCTTTGGCTCTCTGAGATCCTACAAGCATGTCTTGACCGCTCAAGTGAACTATAAGGCTCTACGAGATTTGTCTCTAAGTTTCTGAGAAGCAGGAAGAGTGTCTTGACTGCTCGAATGATTTGTGTAACTTTACTGGATTGTCTTCTGTGTAAGAAAATGACTATCTGATGATTGCTTGAGACAAACTAGGTTGGATTCGCTTCTAAACAACTGTCAACCTAACAAATACAGAAGGACAAATGTGATTAAAATTGAATGATATTTTGTCCAACGGGATTACTAATTACAAACTCATGGAATACTCATATTAATATTTGTAAGATATATATAACGCAGCGGATAAACAAATTCAGGGCATACCTTATGTGTTAGAATCCAAAATGAAGAACCTTGTGGGTAAATCACGTGCTTCTCAAACACAAACCAAGAACACCCAGCAATTGAGTGATACCATAGTATGAGTGTCACCCACATTAGTCACAGTGCAAAGGCTTGATCGTTATTCTGATGGGAGAGCTAGAGAAAGAATATGGGAAAAATCATTCATTATTCGATTCATCCCTACATCCCACGTATTGGATATATAGGCCAGATTCTTACAATCTACCCATATCTCTTGACAAGATATGGGAGATATAGATATTGAGATGGTGGGTTATATATCCAAACAAATAGGATAATCAGGAAATCAAATTCAAATTACACGGCTAATTTGAACGGGTCGTGGGCCATGCCACATGGGCGTTCAAACCTGGGTCCAATACCCAACCCAATTTCCAACAATATTTGTAACCACTGATTTTAATATGTCATGGTGATAATTCTTGCTCATATTTATTTTGACTCCATAATTATTTATTTATCATATGGTAATTACACCAACTTTAAAAATAAGCCAAAAACAAACATATGTCCTTTTATTATTTATATCTAGGGATGGCAATTTAGAACCGGCCCGACGGGGACCCGACCCCCCGTCCCCGATAAGAATGGTTTTTCCCCGAAAAATACCCCCGACGGGTAGGGGATGGTATTAAAAAATAAATCCCCGGTGACATTCGGGCCGGGGACGGTGATATATATTTCATCCCCGCCCTGGCCCGGCCCCGGTCCCGCCCCCCGTCCCCGGTTAGCCCCGATTTACATTATATATATATATATGTTTGGGGTTTGATTTGGTACACATCATGTCAGCAGCTCTACCCCCTTTATATATTATATACTCTCTTTATTATTATATATTATATATTATATATATTTGGTAGGTACACAGCAGCTCCACTCTCTTCTCTTCTCTCACTCTTTCTTCTCTCCAGTGCAGTGGCGATGGCGAGTGCGACTCGTCTCTCCAGTGGCGACGGCGTGATCTCCTCTCCCCAGCGACGACGGCGAGTGCGATCTCCTCCGCGGCAGTACGCACACCCAGCGTCATCTCCTACTCCGGCTTCGTTTCCCGCCACCACGACAGATCTGGGCAGATCTGAGTAGATCCCATCTCCTCCACACCATTGCAGATCTTACATCTTACATCTCACATCTCAGATCTGAAAAGATCAGATCCCATCTGTAACAGATCATCTCTATCTTTTTTTATTTTTTTTATTTTTATTTTTTGTTGATGATGTTGCTGTTGCTGCCTTGAATCGATGATGTTGTTGAAGAATTTTTTTTTTTTTTTTATGATGTTGCTCCGGTTATGGCTTTGTTGATGAATTTTTTTTTTTTTGGATGATGTTGCTGAATGATGTTGTTGATGATGAGTACGGGGATTTTCCAGGGTCGGGGAAACCCGATCCCCGTTGGGGACGGGGGTGGGGGGAGTGATGAGTTCCCCGTCGGGGATCGGGGCCGGGGACGGGGATGTTTGCAGTTTCGGGGATCGGGGACGGAGAGGGTGATCCCCGACCCCGCCCCGCCCCGTTGCCATTCCTATTTATATCTTGAACACCGCATATCAGACTTCTCTATTTTTTCACTTCGCAGTGCTTGTTTTCATTTCAAGTATGTAATTTGTAAGATGCTGTGAAATATGCAACAGTTTTATGATTAAGAGAGCAACTTCAATTATAGGTTACTTATATTACACCGTAACTCTATATTCAATGGTGCCTGTTGATGATTTGATCTGCAGCAGTAAGTGATTTCAAATGCACCAAAGATCACTATCTACCAGTTTCAAGAGCCCACATGAAATTGTCTTAGTTTGAATAATGATACAACATTCCTGTCTCCCGCGAGACCAAACTGGTTGCATTTTGGGAATTAATTTACCAGTTGGTTTTGTCACTCTCAAAGTACTATGATATGCAGCTGCACAAATCATCATCTTCACCTCCCCAATTGAACACACTTTGGAGTAGTATAGACTTGTTATGCACTTTCAGGTTCATAATGTGAACCAACTTTAGAGTAGTAAAGACTTGAATCGTTCTGAAAATAGAAAATTAAAAGATTAAAAAATTAAAAATGCTTATGTCTCTATCCATGATCCATTACAACTTTGGACAGTGGGGATGTCATTTTCTCCCACTAATATTGATCACCACCTTATCACACGTTTTGACTTATTTTATTTGAACTGTGTTTGGATAGATTGATGAAATGAAAAGATTTGACATTGTTTATTTAAGATGAATACCATAATTTATATTTGATAGTTTGAAAACGAATTTTAAGATTAAATTTGAGAGTTTTGTCATGAATTTGAAATAACAATATAAAATTAAGAGCAAATGACATCGGTAGTTTTTATATTTTGCCCCTTATATCATTTTAGTCTTTATAATTTCAATTAGTTCATTTTTTATCTTTAATTTTAAATTTTGTACCAATTTAGTCCAATTAATAATGTCGATTAGGAATTTTTGAAGGAAAATTGTTGAGGTTAACTTACTAAATGGAATAAGTTTACAATTTTACCTACAAAAACATGACACATATCGCTTATGTGTACATTTTCTATTTAAAAAAGAAAAGAAAAAAAAATTAAAAATTGTAATCAATTTGACTAAATTGAGAAAAAAAAATGATAAAATCAATGTCAAAATCGAGTCAATTAAAATTATAGAAACCACAATGACATAAGAGCCAAAATATAAGAACTACCAACATAATTTTTCCTAAAATTAATTATTTGAAATCATTCATGATGAGGATTCTAATTCTACGAGAACCTTAATAAATACTTTTGTCCATCTCAAATTTGTCTTCTTCTTCATTTTCTTAATTTAGATATAGTAGTTTAATATCTTAATGTTTTTATAAAATTCAGCTTCGAGCTTAATGATTTGGGAAATGTTACAATGTGTATTGTAAGAAAAAGTTACCACATTTGTGATAAAAATTATATATTTTTATCATAAAAGTTGTGATTTTTATAATGAAAGTTATGAACAATAAAACAATGATGTGCACCTAAAAATTATGTATAACTAAAGTTCTACTTTTTGTGAAAAATAAAAATTATATTTTTTGTGACAATTTTTATTTTTATTTTTATTTTATGATAGAAGTTATGTGTTTTTATATAAAGTGCATACTATAGATACCCAAAAAATGGTGCACATAGTAGCCTTCCCTAAAGATATATAGTTTTTTTTTTTTTTTTTTTTTTTTTTTTTTTTTTTTTTTTGGGGGGGGGGGGGCGGTGGTTTAAATGATTTATAGGTATTTAACATTTGGGCTATTCAACCAACTATAGCTGGCCATTCTTGTGTACTCTCAACTATGAGGTCATGTGATCCATCATTACCAAAAGTAATGATTGATTATTTTTTTAACATTCGAGCGTAAAATCCAATCCTACATTTGTTATGCCTGAAAGTCCATGCGCTAATTTCTTATGTCCATCAGGGCAAGCCTTTGCGAAATGATGAATATATCCATGTATACCAAATCAAACCCTAGGTCCCTAACCGAATCATTTTCTTTCTCTCATTCCCCTTTTCCATAGCTTTCCATCTCCCTTTCTCTCCACTCTCCACCACTTCATCTCACCCTCTGTCGCCACCGCTACCACTACCTCCGCCACCTTTTTGCTACACTCAACTTCTCTTACTGCCATCATCGCCTTTTCCTCCTCTTCCGCACTGCGCTACTCCGGCGGTGGAGCATGACAGGACCTCCGTCAGCCACTCCCAAGGGGTTCTCTCTATCGATCGATGGTCAACGAGGTTGTCCGGAGCAATAAGTGGTGGATCAGATTAGATAAGATCTGTGACAACCCCGGCCTCTGTATTATTGTTATATATGATTTTATTGAGCATATTTGCATGATTATGTGCTTAATTGATACTTATCTATTTGTTTGTGAATTATCTGTTAGAATACCGACTTAGAATTCGAAATTGAAAGCCCAAACAGATTCAGAAACCGAAATTGAGTAATTCAATAGGCTAGTTGGAATATTTTGAACCATGTGGTGAGTTTAATTAAAATTTGATTCAAATCAAAACAACTAGAATAAATTAAGCAGAATTGTTTAGAATTAAGCTCATTTCATTAGCCTTAATCTCATTTGATTAGCTTAACCATAATCCACCTTTATATATATATGTTAATTGTCACACCCCAAACCCGCCCCTAAAAGTTTGGGCATGACCACCTCAGAAATGGACATAAAACCTGATGAATATAATCTATGGGGCCTGAACGGAAGCATTTAATATCATATAATAGTATAGAATAATATCCATTGAGCTACCACTACTATGCCAGGATCACAAACAGAACATAAAGCAGATAAACCTTCTGTGACGTGCATCTGAAGATAGCTAAATACATATATACATACAGACCCAGCCCTTAAAGTCGGGCATATGACGAAAACATGAGAAGGTAAATGGATTACATACACATCAACCTTAACAGACATTAAGGGTACAAATTAAAAACTTAGTAAAACTCCGTAACATGAGCGGTCATCTTCTAAAACCTTAGATACTCAGGGATTGACAACTGGGTAACGGAAGCCACAGGTTAAGGTTGACCTCCAGGTTAAGTACCTACAGAAACAGCCATAAAATAGAGTGAGCCAAGCTCAGTGAATAATAGTACATAACAATTCAATGCTTAACATGAAATATTCTACATATTCGTGTATTTATCAATAAAGAGAACATATGGTTAATTTGTTTCTGTATACATAGCAAAGTATCTTGTTTAGAAAACTTGTCATATCTTGAACATTCGGAGTTCCGTAGCGTATCTAGGCATTTTGGGAAAATTATCCAGGAAACGTATCATGTCATAAACATGTCAGAAGTTCGTAGCATTCTTTTATCATTTCAGAAAAGTACTTATCATAATAAACATTTCGTAATCCAAAAATATGGAATTCATTAGACATTGTATAGCATATTCATTTCTAAAATCATTTACATGAAAGTATCTTTAACAGAACGGCCTTGGGCCCAACCTTAAACAGAGTGGCTTTAAACCCTTAACAGAATGGCATGAAATTCTTAACAAAATGATATGAAATTCTTAACAAAATGGCATGAAGCTCTTAACTTGTAATGGCATTAAGCCCTTGTAACTTGGAATGGCATAAAGCCCTTGTAACTTGTAATGGCATAAAGTCCTTGAAACATGTGGCACGAGGCCCTTAAAACATATGGCACGAGGCTCTTGAAATATTTTAGCATTAAACTTTTAAACATGGTGGCATAATTTCAGTTTTCTTAAAATATCATTATGTAATAATGCACATAAGTTTCCCATGGCTTGGTTACAAATAAATACAAGTGTCTCGCGTACAACTGAATAATGATAATAATAACAATTATTAATGGAGGCCACATATATCATTACCACATGCTTAATAAGGACAGAATAATCCACATTCTAACGTGAGTCACCTAATAATGTTAAACCTTTGCATGCATGTCGCAGGTTCTTAACGACCTCGGGTCCATATGTAACACCATGGAATAATCTCAGTTTCATACCGATACTTGGTTTAAAGATAAACATAGTTCCATTTATTCATTAAGAAGCGACATGGTTTACTTATAGGTAGTAAAGAATTATTATTCGTTTTTGACAGAACAGAATCATTCCAAAGTCATACCGATGTATGCCAATCCTTCAACGTTCACATTGACTTTCAATCATCATAAATGTTCGTGTAACATGTTCATGTAACACTTACAAGAAACAGAGCGTTAGTGCTAATAATTATTAATGATAAATAAAATGTACATCTTCGTACTATTACTCACAGTGTGTTGGTGGAGCATTTATTCCTCCCGAAGCGTGTCCTACACATATGAAGTCACACATTAATTCTTTAAATCATTTCCCTTAATTTCCTTTCTCATTTTAACTCATTTCACAATGTCCATAACAAGATTCGTTCGTAAATTTTTAACATTATTTTGAAACATCACAGAAATCCAATTAAACTTGTATACGTATAATTCAACCCACCAATTCCATGACTCTATTTTCAATTTGAGCAAAATCATTATTTATCATAAAAAATTAGCCTAGGGTTTTCAAGAAAATAAAGTTTTCCATAAAAATTCATACTTCTCATACCGATACCTTACATCACAATTTTCTCCTTGATTATACATCTAAGGGTCATACTCTATCACCTTAACCCATCAATTGAACCCTCAATGTTTCAAACTCAAAATTCCCAAAATCTCATAATTTCCTCTATATGCTCAAAATGAAAATTTATACATTTATACAATGAAAATACCTCAAATCTAACCATGGATGTAAGTATTGCAGAGAAATAGAACCCCAACCTCAATAATCAAGCAAAAGAGTGAGCTTGAAAAGAAGCCTTCGCAAATCCAAGTTCCAATCGGGTAAAAACATTGATCCTCCCTTGTTCTTCATCCTTGATGCCAAAAACCATGGTGGATCGTGATCAAAGTAAAGGAATTCAAGGGTTTGGGGGCTAGGGTTTCGGACATGGAAGAGAGGAAGGAAGAGGAAAGAAAAAAAACATCTAAAATGATCCAAAATCCCGTTTTTAAAGCTGTTGGTCCGAAAAACCCGCTCGAGCGCACATCTTCACGCTCGAGCGTACATGCATTCAGCACAAATGTCAAAACTTCAAACAGGCATAACTCTCCCATCCGGACTCCGTTTTAGTTCGTTCTTGTGCTCAAATTGAAGCCCCGAAAATAAGCTTTCCAATGGTTCGAACCTCACATCCAAATTCAAAGTGTGGAAAAAGAAAAGGGCAAAAGAGTGACTGCTGAACGTAAACGAAATGTTCAAAATAAAGTTTTTGGTCTAATCTTACTTCACCATCATATTATCACCTCATCAATACTCCAAAATAAAATAAGAAGGTTCCAAATACACTAATACATTTCCAAGGGTAATCTTACTTTCCACGCTCGAGCGTCGCTTCCACCGCTCGAGCGCGCACAGACCAATAAAGCAGTCCACTCGAGCGTCAACTCCTCCGCTCGAGCGGAGATTCACAACTCCCAGAATCTCAGGCTGTCTGCAAAATTGCTGGGAACCCAAAAGTCCGCTCGAGCGTCAACTCCTCCGCTCGAGCGGAGGGAAAAATTCTGGGTCGTCACATTAATCAAGCTTTGGACTTCATTTTACATCAACTTCTTGAGCTGAAAATTAGAGAGAGAGAGAGAGAGAGAGAGAGAGAGAGAGAGAGAGAGAGAGAGGTCAACACTTGTAAAGAGACAAGAAGAATCCATGGGAATTTAGGAGAGTTTGAAGGGATTAAGCTAATCTAAGGCCAAATTCAAGCTTTAGGTACGATTCTTAACCATAATTCATGAAGATAATCCATGTAGGAAGATGAATTCACCAAGTTGTAATACCATTTGCATGAATTTGAAAGAAAAGAGTAAGAATCACCATGAGTTTAGTTGGTTTGAGTGAATTGTGTACATGTATGCATAATTCTCCATCTTTAAACTTAGTTTTCTACAAATTCATACATGCATGGGACTTACACATGTTATTTCTGAAGGTTCTTCATGATTTCATCTCATATGATCATGGTTTGAAAAGAAAAGAGTTGAATTTAACACATGCATGACAAGAGCATGGAGTTTTGAACCTTGTTTTGAAGAATTGAAAGAGAATTTGGGACCATGGTTTCATAATTTTCACCAATTCATGTTTTATAAAGAATTTCTAAGCTTTTGTGACTAACCATGCAAGCTTCGAACATGAAAAGAGTGTTTTTGAACTTCAAACTTAATTCTGGAAAACCCAGAATTCGGCCAATTCGCTCGAGTGAACATCACAAGTATCTAGTATTTTTACAGATCTTTGGCAGTTGGCTTGAGTGACCAAGTGTGCGCTCTAGTGAACTCACCTTTGTTCCGCACTTGGCTCGAGCGACCATCGAGCACACATTTTGAACAACCAGTACTTTTACAGTCAAGCCACATCGCTCAAGCAAAATTTTTACCAAATTTTGACTAACACTCGTAAGTGCATGTTTGTATCCTCATATCCTTTTAGGCATTCTTTTGCATGATTTAAACATCCTTGGTCATGGAATAAGCTAGAAACACACATAAGAGAATTGAATTAAGATGCGTTATTTGTTACTGTCACACCCCAAAACCCGCCCCTAAAAGTTTTGGGCATGACCTCCTCAGAAACGGACACTTAACCTGTTATACATAACATATGGGGCCTGAGCGGAAGTATTACCATTATAAAATAACATGAAACATCATCCATTGAGCTACCACTACCATGCCAGGACTGTAGAAACATACACCCAAACTTCGGTTACACACTTATACATTCATACTTAGACCCACAATTGAGTGTGTAACGACAATATTAATGAAAGACAACCAAAGCATAAATCAACAACCTAATAACACTTTACAAAATGCACAGCTTCAGGTGATGCCTGGATGCATCAAAGTTGACAAGAGAAAGACGAGCCTTAAAGGTTAGGACTGAACTCCCGGTTGATTACCTACAGAAATAGAAAGACAAAATATAGAATGAGCGAACTCAGTGAATAATAGTCAATAAATAATGTAATGTTTAACCTGAATAATAAAACATATAACTGCAGATACATACGATCAACTACATTCCATAATTATTTCCAAAACAGTCATGGGTCCAGTTTTCGTAACAGAGTGGCTTTAAGCCCAGCATATACAGAACATCCATAGGCCTACAGATGCAGAACGACCATGGGTCCAGAAATATCAGAACGGCCATCGGCCCAGGAATAACAGAACACATAAGCATAGGGTAACAGAACGCATAAGCGTAAGGTAATAGAACGCATAAGCGTAGGGTAACAGAACGCATAAGCGTAGGGTAACAGAAATAGCAGATGTATGGACTCAAGAGGTGGCTCGTACGGATTCTAGAGGTGGCTCCCACCAAGGTGTAGCACTTAGTTCCATACAGCACTTTGTTCCATACCAGAAAACATCAGAACAGATTAATAAAGATAAACACATTCTTCCCATTAATCACGTAAATAAACATAGATAACATAAGTTTAACAGAACGTTGCCGATAATTGTTAGCAAAAAGGCAAACATATTTTACAGCTTGGACGCTTTCAGAAATACGTAGATACCACAGTTCCACAATGCATATATATCCCATTTGCTTATCCTGTTTCAATGCCACTAACTAGCAGATAACAGAATGGTAACATTAATTATCAATAGCAAACAAAATATATGGTACAATGTTGCGCTTAGATTTCCTCATGGTTCTTTGTACATAGACATACTTGTTTCGTAATTAACAGAACCTTAACATTACCAATAATCCGAAGGTAAATGTACCATTACATCAACAGGCCAGAACAATTCATAAACCAACTTCACAGTGTTAATAGTTGTATGCAATTCTTATACATAAGTATAGGTAATTCTTAGGATGGTACATTGACAATAATCATTAGCCATAACCCAAAATACGGAGTAGGTTCAGAATCATACCGATGTGGGCTAACTCTTTCAATGTTCACATCAATTCTCAATCAACAGACATGTTAACATATTAGCTCACGGAGAATAGAATGTTGTTAACAATATTTCTTAACGGTAAACAAGGTACATTTGTAGTACTATTACTCACAGTGTTCAGATGCTTGGTCCACCCCTGTAGCTGACCCTACACAATTCATCATAGTACAACACCATTCAATTTCCAATATTATTCAACACAACATGATCCAACAAAAGTCAGCATCACTTGGTTCATCAACACCATTTGCAACTTAACATAATTCAAAATAAATCCTTGAATCCTATTTCAACATTCTAAAACCAAGTTCATATCATCTATATCATTAATAGATTATTTCCCCAATTTTCCCTTCACATTACAACATGAATTACAATGTTTATAACATAGTTCGTTCTCAAATCCTAAACATAATTTTCAAACATTCCCAAATTCCAATTCAACTTGAACACATATAATTCAATACCTCAATTTCATTACTCTACTTTCAATTTGGGCCAATTCATTGGTTATCATCATTAATCAACTTAGGGTTTCAAAGAAAATTGGGGGTTTTCCTCTTTTCTTAGTGAATCGTCAAATCAACAATTACTATATGTCAATATGCTAAAAACACTCAACATCCTTTGAAAAGTCGAATGGAAGCCCCAATTGTGAATAAACATCAAGCCATAAATATTTCTAACCCATAATCAACTCAAAATTCTAAAATGTCAACAAAATCCCAAAGTACCAACAAAATTACTTTGAATCATAAACATTCAAGACTAAGAGAACCCCCTACCTCAAAATTGGAAGCAAAGAAGCTAGGTCGAAAGAATCCTCTCGCAAATCCCAAAATCTAATCGGTTGGAAAAGTTGATCTTCATTTCTTCTTCATCCTTGATGCACGATCCATGGTGGATTGTTGGTAAAAAATGGATGAAATCAAAGGTTTGAGAGTTAGGGTTTCGGACTTAGGAAGAGAGGAAGGAAGAGGGAAGAAGAAAAATATATGAAATGATCTAAAATCCCATTTTTTAAGCTGCTGGCCCGTAAAACCCGCTCGAGCGTATATATTCCCGCTCGAGCGTACATGCATTCAGCACAGATTTCAAAACTTTGAACAGGTATAACTCTCCCATCCGGACTCCGTTTTAGGTCGTTCTTGTGTCCAAATTGAAGCCCCAGAAATAAGCTTTCCAATGGTTCTAACCTCACATCCATATTCAAAGTGTGGAAAAAGAAAAGGGCAAATGAGTGACGGTTGGTCGTAAACAAATTATTCAAATTAAAGTTTTTGGTCCAATCTTACTTTACCATCATATTATCATCTCAATCAATACCCCAAAATAAGGCAAGAACATTCCAAATACACTAAGAAGAACATCAAAAATGAGCCCACCTGCCTCAGAATCAAACTTAACCATGCGACCTGCTCGAGCGCCCACTTATACGCTCGAGCGGAAAATCACCTCTCCCAGAATTTCAGTCCGCCTGCAAAATTATTGGAAACCCCAAAAGTATGCTCGAGCGCCAACTACTCCGCTCGAGCGGAGGGAAAAATTTCAGATTGTTTGGTAAAGGTCACCAATTCCAGTTTCAAAGACATAACCCAACGGATAGTTCTTCAATTCCAATAGCAAACACATTAACCACTAATTAAATAAGGATAACTTTCTATACGCACTTTGGGGTCGTTACAGTTACGAACGTGTGTTTCAATGTGTATCTATGTTATGTGTTTTGTGTAGGTGGTCAACCGAGGTCTAACATCATTACCAACCTACTGTGAGTAGTATCTTTGTAAAGATATGTCGTTTAAATGTATTTTGATTTATTGCAAGAGTATTATTTTGAACTGCTATTTTGATACGAATGAATGATTGTCTCTTTTGAAATGTAATTGTAGCATCCTTAGTGTAGCCCTCGCCTGGGGGTAACAATATCATGGCCCTTTGCTATAAGGCCCTTGCCAGGAGGAAACAATATCGTGGCCTTTTGTTATATGTGCACAGAGATCTCTAATGTTGACCCAAGTGGTCCCTTTGCTTGAGCTATATGGTCCCTTTGTTAGACCCATGTGGTCTCTTTGTTATGCCTTCGAGCCCTTTGCTTACACTATTGGATTTACCACATATGAACATAATTTGTGAACTCTGATACGACAAGTACTAACTTATGGTTTGTTTTGAAACCCATGTCATATGATTTTGTATTACAATAAACATAATTTATTTAACCTCTTTACACTAGTATTACTCACTAGGCATTAGCTCACCCCCTTCCCCTATATATATGTAGGTAAGCAAATGGAGCATCAAGCTTAGAGCAACCTCGGGAGTCCACCCTTTTGTAAAGCCATTTTGGAGTGCCTCCATTATGGGGCGATCTTGGACTCATGTGGAGCCAAGCTGTGTCAACCTTGTGGATCAAGTCATTTTGTTTAGTTTTCTATTGTTTTCGGAACTTGTTATGTATGGATATTTTGTATGAGTGTTTAAGATGTTTGAAGTAACTATGTGCTCATATCTATGAGGAAGGTTGAAGTTTTAATTACTTATGAAATTTCATGTATGCATCGGTCGATGGACGTGGTTGTATTTTAATATTTCTTCCACAGTGCCTCGTTCTTATTTTTAAGTATCAGTTTTGTCTTTCAGGCTGGAGGTAATCTGGGATTATTGGTTGGTCTCAGCCTAAACCTCTAGGGGCGGATTCGGGTCATGACAATTTGGTATCGGGGCACGAGTTCACCCTCACTCACTTGTCCATTGCGCAATAAGGTGTTTAGAAAAGACTTAAGGATTGCATTCATATGCATTTGAATATTAGAATGAGGTAACTTTTGAAAATGTGTATATGTGTATGTGTGCATACAATGTATTTGTTATAATGCAAGTTTCATGTAATGACCCCAAAAGTCATCCTTATTTAAATAGGGGTTGATGCGTTTTAATTCAACTATATCTATTGGGATTGAGAATGTTTTTATCTTATTTTGGGGTATTGATTGAGTTGGTGGTATGATGGTAAAGTAAGATTGGACCAAAGAATATAATCCGGATAGTTATTCTACGATCAGCCGTCACTCATTTGCCCTTCTCTTTTTCTACACTTTGAATTTGAATGTGAGGTTAGAACCATTGGAAAGCTTATTTCCGGAGCTTCAATTTGGACACAAGAATGACCTAGAACGGAGTCCCGATGAGAGAGTTATACCCGTTTGAAGTTTTCACATCTGTGCTGGAAGCAGAGCCCCGCGTGCGGGGAACAGCGCCGCACGTGCGGGCTGTGCGGGACAGCAGCTCAAAAACGAGATTTTTGGCCCATTTCTTACATTTTCTTTTCCTCTCTTCTTCTCCCCTCTTCCATGTTCAAAACCCTAGCTCCCAAAACCTTGATTTCCTCCACTTTTATCAACAAATTCCCCATGGATCTTGCATCAAGGATGGAGAACAAGAAAGGGTCAACATTTCCAACCGATTGAAATTCGAATTTTTGGAGGATTCTTCTCAATCTTTACTCCTTTGCTTGATTCTTGAGGTAGGGGTCCTTATTCCCTTTCAATATTTGCATTCATGGATGGATTTGTGGAATTTTGTGTATATACAAACAAAACCTATAGTTTTGAGCATATTATGCCCAACTTAAGAATTGGGGGTTTAGAGTTGGAGATGTTGGAAGTTAAATTGGTGGGTTAAAATGATGGATTGTGACTCCTAGATGTATAATCATTGGGAAAATTGGAATAAAAAGTAATGGGTTAATAAGGTTGAATTTTTCTTGAAATTTCAATATTTTCTTGAAACCCTAGGTTGATTAATGATGATAACCAATGAATTGGCCCAAATTGAAGGTAGAATAATGAAATTGAGGTATGGAATTATATGTGTTCAAGTTTAATTGGAATTTAGAAATGTTTGAAAATTATGTTTAAAATTTGAGAATGAACTATGTTATAAACATTGTAATTCATGCTGTAATGTGAAGGGAAAATTGGGGAAATAATCTATTAATGATATGGATGATATGAACTCGGTTTTGGAATGTTGAAATGGAATTCAAGGATTTATTTTGAATTATGTTAAATTACAAATGGTGTTGATGAACTAAGTGGTATTGACTTTGTTGGATTATGTTGTGTTGACTCATAGTGAATTGATTGGTGTTGTACTATGATGAATTATGTTTGAATTATGTAAATTGTGTAGGGTCAGCTACAGGGGCGGATCAAGCACCTGATCGCTGTGAGTAGTAGTACTTTGATGTACCTTTAACCGTTTATCGTTATTGATGTTAAATCTTCGTCGTAAGAATTATGTTGACATATATGTTATGTATGCTATGTGAGAAACACTGTGACATTATGGAAACTTCAAAAGAGTTTGTGAAGTTATGTATGTTATGTGAGAAACATTATGAAATTATGAAAACATCAAAAGAACTTGTGAAGATCAAGCCTATGTGGCCAAGGGCCGACTTGTGACTTACGAAGCTATGAGGCCAAGGGCCAAACTTGTGAACTTGTGAACCCAAAGGGCCGAAGGCCGATGTGATAAGTTGTGAATCTATGAAACCCAAACGCTATTGTGAATGTGTGAACCCCTCAGGCCAAGGGCCGAATTGTGAAATTGTGAAACCAATAAAGTCATCTGTAATCTAATGAAAATGTGCTTACTTTTCGTTACTAATTATCAGGAATGTCCTGTTAACTTTATGTTAATTATGTCAACTCATGGGAATGATGTAACGGTTATCATTAGGACTCTGTTAATTACAAGGCAAGGCAACTATGTTAACATATAAGAATGATTAAACAAAGGTGCATGCTATTGATCAATAAAGCACGTAAAGTAAGTCATTTACCTAAAAGAATTTATGTTCATTCTTGAAGAATGGATTCTGAGTAAATATAAGAGTAGCTATGTGTATCTATATGAATTGAAGTTATTTTGCTATGTTGCTTATAAATTGGAAGTTATTCAGAATCTACGATATAAGTGCAAAGTTTATCATCATTGTGTGGCCCTCATGAGAATGTGAATTAGTCTCTCATTGTTAAGCGTACGATAATGACATGATACAACAAGAAATGCTCTAGTTATGATGTGTTCCGTTTGAATTAATGAATGATGTTCAAGTATGTTTCAGGCATGTTTCCAGTGTGTTACAAGTTCAAGTATGATCAGGTATGTTTCAAGTACATGTTACAAGTTTAAATATGCTACAAGGTCAAATATCTTTCAAGGGCTTTATGCCAATTTTTCAAGGGCTTTATGCCAATGTTTGAAGGGCTTTATGCCAATCTTTCAAGGGCTTTATGCCAATCTTACAAGGGCCTTAGTGCCATATGTTACAAGGGCTTTATGCCACATGTTTCAAGGGCCTTAGTGCCATATGTTACAAGGGCCTTAGTGCCATATGTTACAAGGGCTTTATGCCACAAGTTTCAAGGGCTTATAGCCACCATGTCTCAAGGGCCTCGTGCTACCATGTTTCAAGGGCTTATAGCCACCATGTTTATGTTGCAAGATTGAACCTAAGGCCGTTGTGTACTTAGCACAGAATCAGACTAACTATGTGAACTCTACATCTTTATATGCATTGCTATGTGTTATGTTTCAAGTTAAGCATCGTTTTATTTATGTATTACTATTCACTGAGCCCGACTCACTCTCTGTTATGTCTGTTTCTGTAGGTCACCAATCAGGTGGTCAGTCCTAGCCATGACGCTGCTTTCTTTTGTCAACCTTCGTGTGTCCAGGCACTATACACAGCCATTGATTTTGTTAAACTGAAAAGATGGTGGCTTGCTTTTTGAATGTCTATCTAAGATTGATGTATATAACCGATGTTCAGGTGTATGTTTTAGATTTTATTTGTCTGGTAAAAGTTTGTGATCCTGGCATGATGGTAGTAGCTCGATGGAGTTTGTTTCCATTGTCAAATTTTGATATTTAGTGCTTCCGTTCAGGCCCCATATATATATATATATATATAAAATAGGTTAAGTGTCCGTTTCTGAAGTGGTCATGCCCAAACTTCTAGGGGCGTGTTTGGGGCGGGACAAGTGGTATCAGAGCACGAGTTGCTATCTCACACACGACTCCATTGAGCTTTAGGATGTCTAGAAAAGACGTAGGCATCATGCATGACATCCTTAATGCACATGAAAGGAATTGATAGCAACGATAATGGTATATGTAATGACGCCAACCGCAATGGTTATTATTCATGTCTGTTATACATTTCTTGTATATGTTGTGATTGATTGCTATGCAGAACATGGTAATATCTGCAGATGGGATTTAATCAATAAAGTTGCGCAGCGGAAGCATGGTGAGGGTTCGCACTGGTCGGTAAGACGACTTATATGTCAAGATTAAATAAAATGTATATTGTCGGTTGTTAGTCATTTGTGAGAAATGGCGACGATATAATAAGGCTTTTTAGTATTTCTTTACGTGAATTGGTGAATTGATTAAACTCTAAGCATGGGATATTTCTAAGAACAAAGGAGATGCTATGTGTGATACTCTAACTTTAAGCTAGAGTTATGTTTTCCTCACCATGATCATGTTTAGATCTGTGATTTTGAGAAAGTACTGCATTTTGGTAGTATGATAAAATGTGTTTGTGTACGAATTGAAATTGTATTGAGTACGATTGGCTGTAAGGAGACGTTATGCATATAATGACCTCTCTTAGTGAGTGTAATTTGTTTATGGAAACCTGTAAGCTAAACTTTGAACTTTGAAATCTGAAATCTCACTCTACCAATTGTAATCTGTTTTGTTATGTGTAAATTGCAATCTGTATTCAATATTTCTCTACGTGATGTGTATAAGGAAACAAAAGGCTAAGGTTTATGAAATTGTAGTGTTTTGACTTGGCTAATGGGAAGTACAAACATATTGAGTTCTGGAAACACGAAATGATGGGCGACATTAGAATTATGGTAGCTGACAATTTATGAAATTATTATGATTAAAATATTTAATGATTGATAATGAGCATGGAATTGGTGATCAAGAGTTAGAATGTTGAAATTGCTACCTAGAATGTTAATAAATACAAGTTTCGTGATTTGTGATCACATAATGTCCGGTAGAATTTTATGGAAGTTTAATGATATAGGGAAATTGTGTTTCTTTTGTGGGCTGCCATTTGACTGAAGGACATAATTTTGTTCTGATGTGTTTTTATTCTGAACCTAACGTATTGTTATCATAAACCCACCATTATTGATTAAGGATGAAATATTTGTATGAGACTTCATTTAAGGCTTGTTCCTTTATTATGATACGGAAAAGAGTGTTTATTAGAAAAAAAAAAAAACTTATGTGATCCGTGTTATTTAGAGATGTTATACCATCAATTACATTCGGTACTTTTGTCAAATGATTTTAACAACGACTATGCTATACAATGTTTAAGGAAATCCATATTTTGGGCTACGAAGTGTTTTATACGATAAGTATTTTCAGAAATGATAAAAATGCTACGAACTTCCGACATGTTTATGATATGATAAGCTTTCTGAATAATTTTCCCAAAATGACTAGATACGCTATGGAACTCCAAATGTTCAAGATATGACAAGTTTTTTGAAAGAGATATTTTGCTATGCATGAACGAGTTCTTCATTTGATAATTGATTGTGGCATGCTTGATGCGGGCTCTATGTTGAGCTTTAAGTTATTCTGTCTTATCTGTTATAAGTTGGATCGGAGATTGTTCTGTCAAGTTTAAATAAGTTTAATGCTATTGGGAATTATTCCATCATCTGATATCTTTGCAAGGTCAGATAAGTTTCTAAGTAATATCTCTGAACAACGTATTGTATATAATTATGGAGGGTTTAAAGAACTTTATGTATTATGTATGTTTGGAAAATGTTGTTGTCTATGATAGGAACATTTTACTAAATATGGAACAAGAATATAATACCTTTATGGTAAATGTATTGTGTGCTTAATGTCATGATGTTGATTTTGAGATCTTCTAAACCAGTATGGATTTTAAATGCTTATTACCTTACAGCAATTTGGAAAGTATGATCATTAAGGCTTGATCTGTATTTGATTTTATGAACATGTAATTCCTTGATATGAGATTTAAGTTGGTATTTGGAGTCTGTTAGAGATTTGATTTGAACTGATAAGTCTAATTCAGATAATGAGCAAAGAGCCATGAAGTCGTTGATTTAGAACTTGATTGCTATTATGGGTCTAATTGTTGTAAAAAGTATATACCTTGAAACATGATTAGGTCATGAATGTTTCCCAACCTTTGAGGAAGTACGAAATGGAGGTTATTGTGACCTTAAAAGTTTGAATCATGTTTGATAACTTATGAGTCGTATGCAAACGAATACTTGAAATGAATTCATTTCTGAATACCCTTAAGTTGTCATATTATGTGAAAGACATGATTTGTGGAGTAATAAATTAAAATGTACAAGGCTATGAAAAATGAGACGATGCTTTGATGTTAGTAAGTATTATTATCAATTGGGTTACCAAGTAGTTAGTAGAGATGAATTACTTGTGATTTTGGGAGCAAATTTCATCGGAATTGACTGTATAGGATTGTGAATGGCCAAATGATTGAGAAATGTTATTGTAGACGCGCCCTTGGGCCTCACTCTACAGTTCGGACTCCCTTTTTGTTTGTTGCGGTTCTTAATCTGAACCAAAGAGTCCAACTCTGGCAAATCGTTTTGAGAAAAACAGATTTTTGAAAAGAAGTGCCAAACATGGACTGCTTTGCCAGATACAGAGTCGCCGCCTAAATATTTTTTAAATGGGGAAATTTAGGAAACCCTGACTCGGTGCCAAAGGCCACGTGTCCGTCATCACCAAAGTTGCTTCGGCTCGGGAGCTTGGGTACGATTGGGGAAGGTCAGCTATGAGCACCCACTCTCGCCCGGTCCGAAGACTGGCCTCTACTAACCATGATATCCGATTTTGAAAACATTATGTGTTCTTGTTCTGGTTATTAGCCTAGATTTACTATGGTATGCGCACAGCAAACAAGTATAGACTAGACCGCCTAATTTGGAAACAAGCATTGCACATCCGTTTGTTTTAGAAAATGCTTTGAAATTTGCTACTCGTAAGTAGGCTAAAGTACGGATTTCAACGAGTTTTTTCCAACTCAGGCAATCCAACCTTCACCCACAGGCAATCGAACAGTTTATCTCATATAAGCATTTAGCCACATGGTAATCATGCTATCATGACAGTCACTCACGCACATGCAAGGATGCTAAAGCATAACCACTTACCGAGTACTCCAAGCCAAAACAGAAACTACATTAGAAATCATGCATGATCCTAAGTATACAGAAATGCCTAATGCAACACCACATGCAAAATGCAATTATAGCAGGCTCGGCTATTCTAAACATGGCATATGATGATGCTACAGCTAACATGTATTCAACTTGGAATTGAAATACAAATGCAGTTAGTATGATGCGCCGAGCCCGGTGCATGCAAAACAGATGAATGAATGCAAACATGCTATCATACTGTATGCCAATTGAGACATGCCCTAATCTAACCATCATAAGTAGGTAAATAAAAGGGAGAAAGAAGTGGGGTTGGAAGACATGTACACACTCACCCACACTTATTACAAATGTGCCCTCACACGGAGGGACCAAAAGAATATACAGTCCCGAATAGCACAATCCAAATACAGAATAAATTATTACAAAGATCCTAATCTCTCAAATTGAATTCCAATGTAAAAAGAAGGGGGCCTCAGCCCTGCCTCGGATGCGCGAATGATGCATGCTCGATCCGTCCTTGCCCGGGAAGCCCGTACCATACCACTGCCGCCTCCGTTTTCACTGTCCCTGCCTCTCCGAAGGCTGCCAAAGTCCCAGGATACCTTATATGCACACTGCTTCAGACCATCGGCTGGATGAAATGACCACCGGCCATGTAAAATATCTGTCGGCTGCTTATGAGGTTGTCGGCCACCCAATATATTGCCGGTCGGCACTCTGCACTGTCGGTCGGCAAAGAATTGCTGCAGAATCTGGTTTTTTGACAGTAACAAGGACAGACAGTGTATGGTATGGGATTTTGGGCACATGTAAGCATGGCCATGCCCCCTATCATGTATGGGGACTCAAGGAAACTTGGCCCTTGGTCCTTGGGCCACCAATTATGCATTTTGATGCATGATGGCCTAAGGGACCAAGATTGCAATTCTATGTAAAGATGCATGCAACACACAAATGAGGACCAAGATCCTATCATGTCCAAGTCAAGGACCTTAGTGACATGAGAATTGAGACGTGTTTTGTCACTTAAAGTACAAACACCTCTCATCTCTCACACTTGGTTTGACACCCCAAACCAAGTAATGCAATGCATGTTATGCAAGTATGGCTTAACAATGCAACATAATACTAAAATGCAAGGCATGCCAAATGCTATGCAACATCATGTTAAGTATACGAAATGCTAGAGCATACAAGATGCAAATGCAATGCAAACAAGGACAAATCATGTAATAGAACTATCATGCTACCACACTTAATGAAGCAAGTATGCAAAGAACATGAGACAAACATGCAAAAGTGGACTTAAACCATAAAGGGGCAGACCTCAATCCACCCCAAAACAGTGGCCAAAAGTGCCTAAAACCATGGACAAAATGTTCGAAAAGCACACAAATTAATGGGCTTAAAGTTAAGGCACCAAAGAGGGCACTCCATTACCATTAGCAAGACCACCCATGGCATGAATCAAGCAACCAAAAACAGATGTTAACATGTAAAACAACCCCCCAAAGCCCCTAATATGGCAGCCCAAATGCCTTAAATATGCAAGCATGCACGATGTCCATTCAAAGCACCAAAGACCAATGTTTCAAAGCATGAAAGGCATGACAAATGCAAGCATGTAGGCATGGATTAGGGGCTGAAATATAGCCTACAATGATGCCAAATCATGAGAAGAAGCTAAGTTAAGCATGCTAGTGATCTACACAACCAAGGCTTATGAGCCAAAATGCAAGGCAACTATACCAAGCATGCCAAACATGGCAAGATCAGTGACTAATAGACCTAAGGCATGACAAATCATGACCAAAAACTTCAATAATCCAAGCTAAAACATGAGGATATACAAGACTAAACACATGGCACATTTCTAGGCAAAGTAAAGCATTTCAAAGCAAGTATAAGATGCATGCTAAAGGCTACAAATCCAACCAAAAACAGAGATATAACATATCATATGAACACCAAATAAGCTCTGAAATTAAGCCAAAACAAACCAAGTAGGCATGCTCCCTTATGAGCCAAAACAAAAGGCAAAAGAGGGACAAAGGGGAGAGGGTGTCCCTCCCCCATACAAGACTTCAAACCACCTTCATCACCACTGAAAATCCACTGGATTTCAGTGGTGAGAAGGTCAACACAACAACATAAGCAAGACTTAAGGAAAAGGGACCAAAAGAGGCCAAACAAGGCCTAAGAGGGAGATTTCGACCCCCAACCACAAAACACCCTTAATGAAAGTTCTTAAGCATAAAAATATAAGACTTTTCCATGTTAAACACAAAGCCTAAATCAGCAAGAAAGACAGGTAAAAACTTGTTGCAAAAATGGGAAATCTAAAGTAAAGTGCTCACCCTTGAAGAAACCTTGAAGAACAGTTGGTCCAGCCACCCTCTATTGATCAAAATCAGTCCAAATGCTCAAGAAACAACCCCTCCAAGCCTCCCAATCTCGAGCTAAGGTGTGATAGTGTGTGTATGAGTGCAAAAGTAAGGTAAAACTACACTTTTAGGCCTAACAACACACACACAAGAGGAGAGAGAGGGCCAATCTAGAGAGAGGAGATATATGGCAGATATATAGATACACAAGCTCTAGTTTTTTTTGTTCAAGAATGGCCAACCCCTCACCAAGGGAGAGATATGATGCTTATATAGGCAAAAACAAACCAAGAAGCTTAGTGGCTAAGCAAAGGAGAAAGGGTCAAGAGGTGCAAAGGGGTCTTGGCTTCTTGTAGAAGCTAAGACAGCTGTCCAAGCTTCTCCAAGAAGCTTGGCCAGAGGGTTCAACCTTCTAGAAGGTTTGGGAGTTCAAAGGTGCAAAGGGGTCATCCCTGTGCACGGGGAGTGGTGCGGGTGCATTCCAGCTGGCATGCACCATGCTCCAAGGGGTGCAGAAGGGTCACCGGCCAACCAAATAGGTCACCGGCACAATAAAGTGCCGGTCGGCTAAATATAGTGCTGACCGGCCATTATTTTTCAGAAACCATGGCCGGTGGTACACATATGCAGCCGGTGATGGTAGGGGAGGGCCGGTGGGGTGTGGGGATGGCCAACGAGCCATTCCCTGCCCTTCAAGGCAAAAACATAGGTGTTTGGTGCCAAAACCATACACAGAGCGGTCGAGTCAGGAGGTCCTGAGGCAAGGCGCGCAGCCGAGACCTCCGGGAATTCGAGACGAACACGAACATGGATAATCACCGAGTGTTCAAACGGTGACGTCCAAGTCTTGAGGACGGTAAAAAATGGGGTGTCTACAGTTGCCCCTCTTTGACAGAACTCGAAAGTCATAACAATGACGGGAGTGAATGTCAAAGCCCAAAGACGACCCATTTTTGACAAGGCCGAAGACTTGGACAAACATGCAAGACAAACAAGATATGCGCCCGAAGGCAGGGGCAAAATGCAAGACAAAGCAAAAGGCCGAGCATAACTTATGATCATGCAAAGAAAGCTGTAACGAAGCACGCATGCAACAATTTTAAGCTAGCATACACCAGACTACACTACAATGCAGAAAGGATGTAAGAGAATTATGTAATGCTCGATACGTCTCACGCGGAGGATACAATACCTGTCCGGTTCGTCCGGTTGCACCGGCCTCAAATGAGCCGTACATACAACATCGTGCCTGTGAAGAAAACAAACTTAACAGGTACAATGTCGTTAGTAACATGTATGGCAAAGCAATCGAAAGTGCGTGACAACGCAAGTCGTGCATAGAGAAATGGTAGGATTGAACACGTAAAGCACTGCACGTATGCACGCAATGTGTATACAAAGAAACCTGCAATTGAACATATGCAAGTAAAGCAAGCGGTCAACGCGAGCAATATGTATGGAAAGGGAACTTGAACACATGTAAGTAAAGCAATGCACGCATGTACGCAATGTGTATGGAGAGGAACTTGAACACATGTAAGTAAAGCAATGCACGCATGCACGCAATGTGTATAAAAAGGGAACTTGAACACATGTAAGTAAAGCAATGCACGCATGCATGCAATGTGTGTAAAAAGGGAACTTGAACACATGTAAGTAAAGCAATGCACGCATGCACGCAATGTGTGTGAGAAGAAATTGAACACATATAAGTAAAGCAATGCACGCATGCACGCAATGTTTGTGAGAAGAAATTGAACACATATAAGTAAAGCAATGCACGCATGCACGCAATGTGTGTAAGAAGAAATTGAACACATATAAGTAAAGCAATGCACGCATGCACGCAATGTGTGTAAGAAGAAATTGAACACATATAAGTAAAACAATGCACGCATGCACGCAATGTGTATGAGAAGGATATTGAAGTTGAACATGGTAAAACAAATTTCCCATGATGCTAGAATGTAACGTGTTACAACACGGTATGATTAAAATGATTCAAGGAATCATAAGATATATAAAAAGGATACGGAAAAGGACGTTCTTCGTACGTACCGAGCATCGCTCACAAAAGTCAGGGGTTGAGGTCAACTCTAAGATCCACTTACGTTCCCGAAAATGCATTTTCTTGTATTGCCTTGAATGATGAAGGTGTCAAACCTCACAATTAGCCCGAACAAGGGCGCGGAAGGTACAATGACCGTAAGGGGAGGTTATCGGTGTCAATCCCGGTACTCTGCTACCCTGCTATTCCCCTGCTTTACTTTCCTTGTTATTAGGAGTTTAAGCACATTGCATTGCCTTAGGCAGATTTTACCTCTCTTTTTGAAATTGCATATTTCTAAAAAAAAACATGACGGAAATGAAACAGCTATTTGTTCAAAAGGTGTTGCATTTGCACGTTCTATGCATCGCATCGCAAGGCATCACATAACAATGTGAATCAAATTGACACTGTGTTTTGAAAACGAAGCATCGCATCATAATAATCAGGTAGTGAACCAATTACAACTCGATAAGCAAAGCAAAGGGACTCGTTTCCACCAGGTGCGAGTACAACTCGATAAACAGCACAAAGACTTAAAGAGAGTGAAATACAAATCGATAAGCAAATATACAACAACTCGATAAGCAAATGGGCGCGCCCTCGTGAGAATTGATCACTGGAGGGTATTGGAGGGTGGTGGGATTCCCCAATCCTTAGCATGGAAAGCTCAGGGGACAAAAGGGGGAGAACCACCGGCCCAATAGGAAGTCCATCGGCTGTGAAAAATGACCACCTGCCGGGAAATTGATCCACCGGCCAAAAATGATGGCCGGTCGGCAATCTATTTGGCCGGTCGGCCAAGAATGGGAGGAACCAGCAGAATGCTGACACCTGTCCTCCATTCAACCTTATCACCTACAAAAGACCCCAACTTCGTAGTTTTCCTCATTTCCACACTGATTTACTCCAAATGGAAGGATTTCTTGCCCAGAATCTCGCAACTTGGATTAATAACTTGGATGGCTCGGAAAAGTTGAATTTCCGAGCCTTTGGCATAAACGCACTATTCACTTTGTGCCGTACCCCGCTGCATTTTCCATTTCTTCGTGCCGCGGCAAGGTTTTGGAATCCGGTGACACACGTCTTCAGCTTTAGCGGGCAAGAGGTGTGTCCTACCTTCGAAGATTTCCAAGCTTTAATGGAGTGCGAGCGTGACGAGGAAATTTTGCCCCAACTCAATTTCGGCCATGCCCAAGCCTTAGGACGGATGTGTGGCCTTACCATGTACGATGCTCGATCCTTGATTCGTGACGGCATGCTGGATATTCCTAGCTTGGTTTACCGGTATTCTGATGCCGGTGACCGCAATGACCATCATCGGCAAGGCTTTCGACGACATGCCCTCTGCTTGTGCGTGTTATCTCATTTCCTGTTTGCTTCAGGCTCTTGAGGATCTAGTGTTCGATTGATTGAGGTTGCCCAAGGCTTGAGGGAGGGCAAGAGCTGCATTGCCATGATTCTGGCTAAAACGTTGCTGGGTTTAGACGCCTTTTATCGTCGAGAGACGACCAGATTAGCAGGGAGTCCACTATTGCTACAGGTAATATTTCCCACCCGATCTCACATATATATTTGCTCACATCACTTGGCCCTCAGGCTCGGTTTTTCTCAGAAAACCCTTTTCTTACTTTTTCTCTCATCGTACATCTCTCTATTCTTTATTCTCTCATTTTCATCCCTCCCCAGGTATGGTTGATGGATAAACTGCAGGTTGTGGACTCTTGCCCAGCTTACTTAGCTCGCGGTTACTTCTTTCGGCAACGCCTAGTTGATGCCCTTGATGAGGGTTGGTGGTTTGACTAGATGTGCAGCTTGTCCGCAGACCGTATTGCTTGGCGGTGCCCTTGGCTCAATCTCTCGGTGATGAGTTACAGTATGTCTCGGCAGACCGGAATTCGATTGATTGGTTTGAATCACTGCGTGTTCTATTTTCCATTCCGTATCCGGCGCCAGTTTGGCCATGATCAGACTTGCCCGCCGGAGGGGATGGAGTATCCGGCCACATTTCCGGTCCGAGGTGCGCAGCTTATCCGACAAGCCGCCGCGTGGAGGACTAGAGAACTCCTCGCCCCCGCTCCCACTTTCAATTACACTTTGTTTGGCGAGTGCTGGGACTGGCTCAATGAGGAGGCACAGATTGGGCCTAGCTTGGTATCAGGGGCTTCAACCAGCTCTGGGAGGGGGCGCAGGAGCACCTGACTTGACTATGCCCCGGATTTATTGCTTTATTAGTACTTTCAGGTTTTCTTTATGAATGTAATAAAAGGCAACTTCAATTGTATGCAAGAGCAAGAGAACTCTGTATTGAAATCAATGAAATTGAAGGTTGGGGTACTGAAAATTTTCCGCTTTGGTCCAGAAATGGTCTTAGTTGTAAAAAAGATTCATTTGAACAATGTCACCTTTATTAAAACTTTTCAAAACTATTTTCGGTATGGATCAAAACTGGACATGCCTGAAATTTGTCACTGAGATGCACAACCCTGGATCCTAGCAACCGGAAAGTTGCCCCTTGTTTGAATGGTACCACGACACTGTACAGCAACGGAAAGTTGCCCCTAGTCTGAATGACACTACACCAGAGATTGCGATAGACGTTGATGGACAAAGATGACCGAGATGATCAAATGGACAAAGTTGATCAGGGAAAAGTTTATGGCTGAACTTCAGGATGAAGCTGCCTACGTATCCCAAAGACGGGAATCAAGCCTTACGTAGTTCAGGCTTGGGTTCACTCGAGTATTTTCACTCTCCTTTTGCGCTCTAACTTTTGCCAAGGCCGCCCTTTGCGGGTTTTCAACCTTGCGAGCTCAGTTTTTATACTTTCTATTTTTTTGTGCTCTGAATTTTGCCTAGGTCGCCCTTTCGGGTTTTCGGCCTAGCGAGCCTCTCAGGGGTAATATTTCTTCAACTTGTCCATATTGATCGGTTGGGAGAACTCTAGGCCATCTAGGTCCATCAGAACCGCAGCTCTACCTGACCAGATAGACTTAATGATGTAGGGACCAGTCCAATTGGGTCTGAACTTGCCTCTCGGATCGTGGATAGGAGCTCAGTTGTCCTTGAGCACCAAATCTCCTTCCTTCAAATTCCTGGACTTAACCTTCTTGTTGAAAGCCCGGGCAATTCTACGCTGATATCCTTGGACGTGGTACAGTGCTTTCAATCTTCTCTCATCAAAGAGCATGAGTTCCTCGAATCTGCTCTGCTGCCAATCTGCCTCGGCTATTTGACACTCAGCCAATACTCGTAAAGACGGAACCTCAATCTCTATAGGTAGAACGGCCTCCATCCCGTAAACCAAGGAATACGGAGTCGCCCCGGTAGAAGTTCTAATTGAAGTTCGGTAGCCCCACAGAGCAAACGGCAACTTATCTGGCCAATCCTGGTAGGTTTCCACCATCTTCTGCAATATGTGTTTGATGTTCTTGTTGGCGGCCTCAACTGCTCCGTTGGTCTGCGGCCGATATGTGGACGACTTATGAAAAGCCACATTGTATTTCTCCAACAAATCAATCACCTCCTTCTTGAAGTGGGAACCATTGTCTGAAATGATCTCATTCGGGACTCCATAACGGCAGATGATGTTGTTTCTGATGAACTTTGCGATGTGCGAAGCCTTCAACACCGCATAAGATTGGGCCTCGACCCACTTCATAAAGTAATCTATTGCTACCAAGATATACTCATGCCCATTCGACCCCTTCGGGGTAACAGCCCCAATCACATCAATTCCCCAAACTGAAAATGGCCACGGCGAAGTCATGTTGAACAGCTTTGACGATGGGATGTTCATGCGATTTGCGTGAATCTGGCATTTGTGGCATCGCCGAACAAAGCCGATACAATCTTCCTCCATGGTAGACCAGTAGTAACCCTGTCTGAGGATCTTCCGTGCCAGCATCACCCCATTCATGTGTGCCCCACATTCTCTTCCGTGGATGGCCTCTATCAGGCGCTTCGACTCTTCAGCTTCTACACACAGCTTGTGCATTCCCAGATGACCTCTTTTGTACAATTTACCCCCGCAGATGATAAACTGAACAGCCATTCTTCTGATCGCCCTTTTGTCCTTGGCATTTGCCCCCTGGTGGATACGCCTCCTTCTCCAAGAAGTTCCATATGTCGTAATACCAGGGGTTGTTGTCCTGCACTTCATCTATGGCAGAGATTGACTCGTAGGCAGGTGCAAATTTCTGGTCAATAATGACTGGACGCATCCGGACTCCAGATGGGATGTCTATCATGGAAGATAGAGTTGCTAGCGAATCTGCGAACCTGTTGTTCTCTCTTACTAGGTGAGTGAAATTTAGCTTCTCAAACCGAGGAATTAACAAATCCAAGGTCTGGTGGTAAATTATCATCTTTTCCTCTTTGACTTTCCAGTCTCCTTTTGCTTGAGACACAACAAGGTTCGAATCCCCAATGACGTCCAATCGTCTTGCCCCTAGTTCTAGGGCCGCTTCTAGACCGGCAATACATGCCTCATATTCTGCCTCATTGTTCGAGACTTTGAACCGGAGCTTGAATGCTAAAGGGATACGGGAATCATCAGGCGCTATCAGCAACACCCCTATCCCATACCCGTATTGATTTGACACTCCGTCAAAGTACATCATCCAAGTTTCATCTTCGATGTGCAAAATGGCTTCATCTGGGAATAGGTACTCAACCGCTTCATCCCCTTCAACCGGTGGTCGGCAAGGAACTCTGCTACCGCTCTTCCTTTTACCGACTTGCGCGTTACATACTTGAGATCAAATTCGGAGAGCAACAGCAGCCAACGAGCTAGCCTACCCGTAAGTGCTGGTTTCTCGAAAAGATATTTGATGGGATCGAGTCGTGAAACCAACATTACAGAATGGGCTAACAGGTAGTGCCGCAGCTTCCTAGTAGCCCATACCAAGGCCAAACAAGCCTTCTCCAGCAGAGTGTAGCGGGTCTCGTAATCCAGCATTTTCTTGCTCAGATAGTAGATGGCCCTTTCCACTTTATCTTCCGACTCTTGTGCGAGCATGCAGCCCATTGTAGTCTCGGTTACTGACAAATACAATATCAACGGTTTCCCCGGCTTTGGTGGTGACAACACTGGTGGGTTCTGTAAATATTCCTTAACCTGTTCAAAAGCTGCTTGGCATCGGCCGTCCCATTGGAACTTCTTTCCTTTCTTCAGGAGACCAAAAAGTGGTTCACAAGTTAAGGTTAGTTTTGAGATAAACCGCCTTATGAATTGCACTTTACCCAGAAAGCCTCGCACCTCCTTTTCAGTCATTGGTTATGGCATTTCTAAGATGGCCTTGATTTTGGAAGGGTCGACTTCGATGCCCCTTTGTGTGATCAGAAATCCCAGCATTTTTCCCGCTGTAACACCAAACGTACACTTCTGAGGATTCAACCGCAGCCGAAATTCTCTGATCCTTTAGAAAAACTTTTGCAAGGTGGTGTAGTGGCCCTCTCTTTCTTTGGACTTGACAATCATATCGTCCACGTACACTTCGACCTCTTTGTGGATCATGTCATGTAATATTGTAGTTGCAGCCCGTTGATATGTAGCCCCAGCGTTCTTCAGGCCAAATGGCATCACTTTGTAGCAATATGTACCCCACGGGGTGGTAAAAGCAGTCTTTTCCCGGTCTTCGGGTGCCATTACTACCTGATTATATCCTGAGAAGCCATCCATAAAACAAAAGCAAAGCATGCCCTGCTGTGAAATCTACCAACTCGTCGATATGCGGTAAGGGAAAGTCATCCTTCGGACTGGCTCTGTTCAAATCCCTGAAATCCACACATACCCGGATTCTGCCATCCTTCTTTGGCACTGGAACAATATTGGCCAACCAAGTCGGGTATTCAGATACCAGCAGGAAGCCTGCATCAATCTGCTTGGTGACCTCTTCTTTAATCTTAATGGCCCAATCAGGGCGGATCCTCCTAAGTTTCTGTTTGACAGGTCGGGCCTCGGGGTCAAGAGGGATCCGGTGCTGTACAATCTCAGGATCGATTCCAGGCATGTCTTCGTAGGACCACGTGAAAACATCTTTGAAATCTTTTAATAAAGGGACTAAGCGCTCGCGTTCCTCCAAAGACAACGTGGGCCCGATCTGGACCAGCCGCGGGTCCTTCTCAGTACCAATGTTCACGGTAGTGATTTCATCAATTAAGGGTTTAACAAACCTCTCCTGCTCTTGTTCAATTAGTCGTTGCAAAACCGGAGGAATTTCGTCCTCCTCATTTTCATCAAAATTTTGAAAGTCCTGATTTAAGCAATAAATCAAAGGCACAGAAAAGTACCCGGAAACCACATTCACCTCATTCTCATTAGATACTTCCAAACCGTCCAATTCTTCTGTTACAACAGACTCAAAAGAGAACGAAAAAGACGACCTGGACAGGACTGTGGCATCCGGGTTATCACCCCCAGGAATACCGGACTCAGACTCAGACGAGCTGGAACCTGATTCCGACTCACAAGACTCGGTGGAATCAGATTCTGGCTCACTGCCTGACCCGGTGCTGCTCGACAAAAACCCCTCCTCGTACTGCCAGGTGAGGGAGGGTGCGATGGATGCATCCAAAATAGCTGCTGGTAGGCCTGTAGCCGTTTCATCTCCGATCATGGTTACCGAGGAGTTATCCCCCAAGCACAACTGGTCGATCGAAGGATCTGAAAGTAGACATGCCAGTGCTACCCCCATTTCAAGCTCTGTGTCCGCAGACTCCAATTCTTTGCTATGCTCAGCCTCAACTGTTGGGTTTGTCTGCTCTTCAGCAACATCATCCCCAAGCAACTGCAGTTCAAAGAAAATTTCAAACCCTGGCACGCGCTTCTTTTCTGCGTTCAACCACGGCTCCAGAAAACCGCAGAATTGAAAATCCTCCCCCTCCCGGACGAAGCATCCGTTCAGGGTACCCTGGATGGGCCGATGCATCAATTCAAAGGGTTTCCCAATCTGTTTTGCTTTGGCTCTTCTAGCCATCTCTTTTCCTTTTCTTACCCAATCTTCCTTGGTGGGCAGATAACCCAAGCCGAAGGTATGAGGGTTGTGCGGCACTTCGGCCAATGCTGCAATGCCCTTACGGCCGCTCTTTCCTAATCCCATCCCGGGGATATGTTGGAGCTTATTCATGAGATACACTGCTTGGGCACTGACATAGATCCCTTCGTTAGCAGCCATGATGTTCTGTACAACCTGAGCGTCGGCCAAGGTAAAACCTGATATAAACACATCCTCCATACCATGCTCGATTTCTAGAACAGGCGTGGATACCTCCGGTGGTGGGTGGATTGATGAATTCCCAAAGACAATGGCTACTTCCCTTCCTATAGGGGTATTTCACCATTTGATGCAAAGTAGATGACACTGCCTTCACCTGATGCAGCCACGGCCGCCCTAGAAGCAAATTGAAGGTTGCAGGAACCTCTAAGGACATGGAAATCTATCTCGTGCTGCCCCGGCCCAACCTTTGTCTGAACTTTTACGGTTCCCATCACTTCCCTACTTGTATTGTCATATGCCCAGATGACTTGGGCTGTTGGTACGAAGTCCGCGACTTTCAAGCCGATTGTAAACGCCGTCCTTGTCGGGCAGACGTTGATGGCGGATCCGGTATCGACGAGAACCACCGGTATCCATTTGTTCTTACATTCTACAGAAATGTAGAGGGGTTTGTTATGCTCTGCCCCCCTCGGGTGGCAATTCCTTGTCGGAAAAAGTCAGCGTCGGGGTAGCTCCTCCCGGAAAAACCAATCCCACCAGCTGCTCTGGCGTAGTTTCTATTGAAAGCTTTGCTTTGCCCATGGCCGATAAGACAGCCTCTCTATGCACCCGTGATGCCATGAGCAGTCCCCATTTGGAGATGTCTGTTTGTATCTTTTTAAGCTGTTTGAGTACAGCCTCTTCCTCAAGTTGCTTCTCTTTTTGCTTTTCAGCCTCTCTATCCTTCCCTGAGGCCTCTGGTTGATCTAGGTGTGGGGGTTTGAAGTACCGACCCCCACTCCGTGTCATGTGGTCGACCTCTCCAAGGTACCAGGTGTCATCGGGTCGGTTGTTCCTCCAATCTTCGTCCGTGTGGGCAAGACACAAGTCTTCATCTTCCCACCACATTCCATCAGCAGCTGACAAACATCTGTCCGGCTCTGGTATGACTGTTCTTACGCTCGCAGCACCTTCCATCCACGTACCTGCAGTATTCTTGGTTCCTGTGCACACAACAATTTCAGTTTCCACATGGGCCTTCGCCTTCCTGATTCTCTCGGAATCTTCAAAACTTGCTTGCTCCGACATAACTGACTGTTCAATAATCCCCGCACTCAAAATACTCCAATCTCGGGCGAAATTCTTAACACCGCGCTCTTCCGGCGATGTACTCTGTTCTTCGACCCTCCCGCCGTTACTGATATTCTCGCCCCTGCTGGGCCCTGCTCTGCCTGAAATTCTCCTTCTACATCGGGTTGATCGTCCAACCACCCAATAATTTCTGCTGAATTCTCATAATCGAACCACCCTACTGCCGCATCTTCGGGTCTTGGTCACTGTAAAACTGGAGATCGGCAAGGTCCTCCCCCACAGCTGTTACATCATCTGCTCCCTGTCCCAGACTATCTCCTTGGATACACACAGTTCTCCTCTTGCTGGAAGTTCCACAACTGGCGCATCCTGGCCTATCGATAAAATGTAGTCACCCGGACTATACGTTTTCTCAACACAAATTCCAAATCCCCGTAGACTCTGGCCCAACAATCCTCTTTTCCTTTGGGATCTCCTCCCTCCTGTTTTCAGTGGTCACCACCGCTGGCTTAAGTTGGATTATGGAGATGTCCATCATGCACAAGTCGGTGCAATCGGGAAGGAACACCTCTGGCTTGGGCAGGTGGGAAGGTGTGATATAGATACTAGGATCGTTAGGACACAATCCCCAGTTTGGATGAAATTGAGTCTTTTGGGTGGTGGAGCTTGGTTATGTGTGGGGAGAGGGTTTGTAGTAACATTGGGTTTCTCGGGAGGCAGAATCACCCCGTTATCAATGAGATCTTGAAATCTCATGACGTAACCGGAAGCACTGATCGGTGTCGTGGACCGTGCTGTTGGTGGACATGAACAATACTTGGCTGGGTTATGGGTAGGGGGGAGTTTCTCTGGTAAGGGCCGCGGCTCTAGGGGCTTCAAGTGCCCTTTTTTGATTAGCACCCCCAAAGCCTTGGACAGGGGCATGTAAAGTGGGGCGAAGGTTCTGGTGTTCTTGGGTGGGTATTTGGCTGTTGGTGGGTTACTTCCGGACGCACCGGAGAATGGTGCAGCTGCCGTATTTCTTGGAGGGGGGGTTAGTGGTGACCATGCTCACTTTGGAGGCTCTCGTAGTTGTAGTGCCGCTCGGGCCTGCATTGCTACCACGATTGAAAGTTCGTCGGGGTTGCTCCCGGTCGTTATCAATCAAGCCTTGCTTCAAGGCATCCTCAATCTGTACCCCCATTTCGTGTAGGTCAGAAAAAGTAGGAAAGGGAAGAACAATCATCCTTTGCATCAACTTCGTCTGAAGATTGCGCACAATCATCCGAATCTGGTCTTTGTCCGTAGGCCTCAAGGTCATCATCGAAGCCTTGGCCCTCCATCTGGTTACGAACTTTGAAAAACTCTCCTTAGGCTCTTGCCTAGTCGTCTCGAGATCACGGGTCGTAATCTCAATCTGTGTATTGTATGAGTACTGCGCGATGAAGGCCTCAACCATTTCGTCCCAATTCCTCTTGACGTCATCTTCTAGCTTGGCATACCATATGGCCGCCACACCCGACAGGGTCCGGCCAAATAAAGACAACTTCCGAAGCCTACTCAGGCCCATTGGCCTTAGGATATCTGAAAACAATCTCAAGTGCACCATAGGGTCCCCGAACCCATCAAATCGATCAATATTGAGGCATTTTGAATATGTCGGGCAGCGTCACAGCTGCATCGGTGTATCCATCTTCAATATCAGGGATAGTTTTGACTCCCTGAGATCTCTTGAACAGCTTTTCAAGCTTGCTTATCTTCAGTGCGGTAGGGTCAGTCTCGAACTCAAAGGGAGAGTCCGGTAGGTTGGTGGGTGTTTTTGATAGCTGAGGTTGGATTTGAGGTAGGATCGGAGGTGGTGGGTGGCCCTGTGGGAAGTTCTGTATCAATCTGAACATTGGCTGTCTCCCCGAGGTTTGGAACTCCTGGTGGGGGAGGAGCTCGATGCGAAGCAGATGCTCTGGTTTGCTGCTCTAGCCTAGCAATTGTCTCTGCTTGTTCCTTCACAACTGTGGCCTGTTGCCTGGCGAATTCTGCCTGACGGACGGCATCCTGCTGCATTGTTTTCATGCTCTCTTGGAGGTGGCGCACCATCTCCTCTAAACTAGCCATACTATTCTGCTCTGGCTGAATTACCGGTATATGTTCTCTTTCTATTGGTGACACGGAACCCTGATCCCCACTGAACACAGGTGGGGTAGATAAGGCCCTCTGAACTGACTGCTGTACTGATGTCCTCTGCCTGACTGACCTCCGTCTAGTAACCGGGGGGTAGTGAGTAGTACACTGGTTGTCCGTCTACCAGATCCTCAGATCGATGGAGTCGACGACCTCTAATCCAGGGTGCTTGGGGAATATCTACCGGGTCAGAAGCAATTGTGCTCAACTACCTAGTAAAAAGATAAATAAAGAGTATAAATAAACAGACAATCGGACAGCATAACGACGCAAAATAAACATACAACACACGGTTGGATATCATAACACACTGCTAGTGAACTGGATACAATGTTCCTTAAATACTGATCACTGTTTCTGAATCATTGCCCCCAAGTCTGAATCTGGTACCCACAGATAACTGATTCCCCAAAATACTGTTACTGGTGCCCTCAGGCCGGATACCAAAATTTTGCAAACTGATATGCGCATTCCTGTAGAGATACATTCTAAAAGCACATAGTAGGTAGATGAGAGCCAATACACCCCTATGTTGGGGTAGGGTTTCCCTGTCCTATTTTGTCAGGAGCTAGGGTTTCACTACGCACACGGCGGTTTTAAACAACCTATCATCGGGTAAGCAACCTGTCCTAGTTTGGAATGGTCACTATGGATCCGAATATGCACTAGGTCGAATGGTCAAAAAGGGTGCCCCGGTAAAACCGGGGCTTGTGTTCCCATGCTGTCAGAGCCCATAACCAGTCAGCCTTATGGTCATGCCTTGACAAGACAAGCCTCCGACAAACCGTTTAGGAATGGCAGATGGCAAACACAGTGTCCTAGGCGCACCAATGCAAATGCAATGCAAAGAAACACACAAGTGTAGTCAAAACCAGATATCATGAGTTCGAGTCAAGTTCTCTAATTTCCCCAGTGGAGTCGCCAGAAACTGTAGACGCGCCCTTGGGCCTCACTCTACAGTTCGGACTCCCTTTTTGTTTGTTGCGGTTCTTAATCTGAACCAAAGAGTCCAACTCTGGCAAATCGTTTTGAGAAAAACAGATTTTTGAAAAGAAATGCCAAACATGGACTGCTTTGCAAGATACAGAGTCGCCGCCTAAATATTTTTTAAATGGGGAAATTTAGGAAACCCTGACTCGGTGCCAAAGGCCACGTGTTCGTCATCACCAAAGTTGCTTCGGCTCGGGAGCTTGGGTACGATTGGGGAAGGTCAGCTATGAGCACCCCCTCTCGGCCCGGTCCGAAGACCTGGCCTCTACTAACCATGATATCCGATTTTGAAAACATTATGTGTTCTTGTTCCGGTTATTAGCCTAGATTTACTATGGTATGCACACAGCAAACAAGTATAGACTAGACCGCCTAATTTGGAAGCAAGCATTGCACATCCGTTTGTTTTAGAAAATGCTTTGAAATTTGCTACTCGCAAGTAGGCTAAAGTACGGATTTCAACGAGTTTTTTCCAACTCAGGCAATCCAACCTTCACCCACAGGCAATCGAACAGTTTATCTCATATAAGCATTTAGCCACATGGTAATCATGCTATCATGGCAGTCACTCACACACATGCAAGGATGCTAAAGCATAACCACTTACCGAGTACTCCAAGCCAAAACAGAAACTACATTAGAAATCATGCATGATCCTAAGTATACAGAAATGCCTAATGCAACACATGCAAAATGCAATTATAGCAGGCTTGGCTATTCTAAACATGGCATATGATGATGCTACAGCTAACATGTATTCAACTTGGAATTGAAATACAAATGCAGTTAGTATGATGCGCCGAGCCCCGGTGCATGCAAAACAGATGAATGAATGCAAACATGCTATCATACTGTATGCTAATTGAAACATGCCCTAATCTAACCATAAGCAGGTAAATAAAAGGGAGAAAGAAGTGGGGTTGGAAGACATGCACACACTCACCCACACTTATTACAAATGTGCCCTCACACGGAGGGACCAAAAGAATATACAGTCCCGAATAGCACAATCCAAATACAGAATAAATTATTACAAAGATCCTAATTATAAAATTGAATTCCAATGTAAAAAGAAGGGGGCCTTAGCCCTGTCTCGGGATGCGCGAATGATGCATGCTCGATCCGTCTTGCCCGGGAAGCCCGTACCATACCACTGCCGCCTCCGTTTTCACTGTCCTGCCTCTCCGAAGGCTGCCAAAGTCCCAGGATACCTTATATGCACACTGCTTCACACCATCGGCTGGATGAAATGACCACCGGCCATGTAAAATATCTGTCGGCTGCTTATGAGGTTGTCGGCCACCAATATATTGCCGGTCGGCACTCTGCACTATCGGTCGGCAAACAATTGCTGCAGAATCTGGTTTTTGACAGTAACAAGGACAGACAGTGTATGGTATGGGATTTTGGGCACATGTAAGCATGGCCATGCCCCCTATCATGTATGGGACTCAAGGAAACTTGGCCCTTGGTCCTTGGGCCACCAATTATGCATTTTGATGCATGATGGCCTAAGGGACCAAGATTGCAATTCTATGTAAAGATGCATGCAACACACAAATGAGGACCAAGATCCTATCATGTCACACCCCAAAACTTGCCCCTAAAAGTTTGGGCATGACCTATTCGAAAATGGACACTAAACCTGTTATACCTATCATACGGGGCCTGAACGGAAGCATTTAATAATAATATAAAATACATAGAATAACATCCATTGAGCTATTACTAACATGCCAGGATCACATACACGTACTCAGCTCCTTTATTGAGCGTATAACTAAACCGTATTAAAGGAAAGGGGGTTATATACATACATTTTCACTTGGATAGACAATTAACCAAAAAAAATAACAAAACTTTACAGATATGCATGGGCTTGGTCCGGGTGCCTGAACACACTGAGGTTGACAAATGAAAGGCGATCATCAAGGGTTAAGACTGACCTCCAAGGTGGTCACCTACAGAACAGACATAACACAAAGTAAGCCAGGCTCAGTGAATAATAGTACATAAACAAAACGATGCTTAACTTGAAACATGATATATTAATGCGTGTGAAATTGTAAGGTTGACATAGTTAGTCTGATTCGATATTAATTTCATAACGGTCTTAGGCCCAGTCTTGTAATATAATAACTTGAAACATAATATCTTGAAGCCAATGGCTTTAAGCCCTTGAATATCATAACATTAAACTTTCAAACGTGTTGCGTAAAGCCCTTGAAACATAGTGGCATAAAAGCCCTTGAAACATGTGGCACGAGGCCCTTGGAACATATGGCACGAGGCCCTTGAAACATATGTCAACTTGTACCATACTCAAGCTTGTAACATGCATAGACTTAAGCTTATAACATGCATAGATTGTAATATACTTGAACTTGTACCATGCGTATACTTGTAACATGCTTGAACTTGTAATGTTTAGAACCATACTTGAAATAAAACATACTTGTCAAAGATAGAATAATTCACATCCTTATGCGGATCACATAATAATGTTAAACGTTTACATGCATGTCATAGGTTCTTAATGACCTCAGGTCCATAGGTAACACCATAGAATAATCTCAATTTCAAACAGATACTTGGCTTAAAGGTAAACATGATTCCATTTATGCACTAAGAACGACGTAGTTTACCTATAGATAATAAAGAATTATTATTCGTTATTAATCAAACCGAGTTATTCCAAAGTCATACCGATGTAGACCAATCTTTCAACGTTCACATTGACTGTCAATCATCATAATGTTCGTGTAACATATTTGTGTAACACTTACAAGAAACAGAGCGTTAGTGATAATAATTGTCAATGATAAATAAAATATATAGCTTCGTACTATTACTCACAGTGCATTGGTGAAGCATTTAGTTCTCTCGAAGCATGTCCTACACACATATGAAGTCACACATTAATTCTTTAAATCATTTCCCCTAATTTCCTTTCTCATTTTAACATGATTTACAATGCCTATGACAAAGTTCATTCGTAAATCTTTTTAACATTATTTCGGAACATCTCAGAAATCCAATTAAACTTGTACACGTATAATTCAACTCACCAATTCTATAATTCTATTTTCAATTTGAGTAAAATCACTCTTTATCATCACAAATTAACCTAGGGTTTTCAAGAACATAAAGTTTTTCCATAAAAATTCATACTTCTCATACCATAACTTTACATCCCAATTTCCTCCTTGGTTATACATCCAAGACTCATAATCCATCATATAAACCCATCAATTTAACTTCCAATATCTTCAAACCATAAAACCCCAAATCACATAATTTACTCTATATGCTCAAAATTGCAAATTTGTACATGAATACCATAGAAATACCACAAATCTATCTCTTAATGTAAGTATTGCAGAGTATTAGAACCCTTACCTCCTTGAATCAACAAAAGAGCAAGCTTGAAGAGAAACCTTCGCAAATCCAAGTTCCAATCGGTTTAAAACATTGCTTTTTTCTTAGTCTCCATCCTTGATACAAGACTCATAGTAGATTGTTGCTCAAATTAGAGGAACTCAAGGTTTTGAGGCTAGGGTTTCGGAGGATTTCGGACTTAGGAGAAGAGGAAAGAAGAGAGGGGAAAGAAAATGTAGAAAAAGATCTCAAAATCCCGTTTTTTAAGCTGCTGCCCCGAAAACCCCGCTCGAGCGGACCTATTCCCGCTCGAGCGGACCTACTCACAGCATAGATTCCAAAACTTCAAACAGATGTAACTCTCCCATCCGGACTCCGTTTTAGGTCGTTCTTGTGTCCAAATTGAAGCCCCGGAAATAAGCTTTCCAATGGTTCTAACCTCATATCCATATTCAAAGTGTGGAAAAAGAAAAAGGGCAAATGAGTGACGGTTGGTCGTAAACGAACTATTCAAATTAAGGTTTTTGGTCTAATCTTACTTTACCATCATCTTATCATCTCAATCAATATCCCAAAATAAGGTAAGAACATTTCAAATACACTAAGAAGAACAGCAAAAATGAGCCCACATGCTTCAGAATCAAACTTAACCAGGCGACCCGCTCGAGCGCTCAATCTTGCGCTCGAGCGCGCAGACCAACAAAGTCATCCACTCGAGCGTCAACTCCCCCGCTCGAGCGGAAAATCACAACTGCCAGAATATCAAGTCGTCTGCAAAATTGCTGGGAACCCCAAAAGTCCGCTCGAGCGGCCACTCCTCCGCTCGAGCGGAGGAAAGGATTTCTGGGTCGTTACATATGATGTCCAAGTCAAGGACCTTAGTGACATGAGAATTGAGACGTGTTTTGTCACTTAAAGTACAAACACCTCTCATCTCTCACACTTGGTTTGACACCCCAAACCAAGTAATGCAATGCATGTTATGCAAGTATGGCTTAACAATGCAACATAATACTAAAATGCAAGGCATGCCAAATGCTATGCAACATCATGTTAAGTATACGAAATGCTAGAGCATACAAGATGCAAATGCAATGCAAACAAGGACAAATCATGTAATAGAACTATCATGCTACCACACTTAATGAAGCAAGTATGCAAAGAACATGAGACAAACATGCAAAAGTGGACTTAAACCATAAAGGGGCAGACCTCAATCCACCCCAAAACAGTGGCCAAAAGTGCCTAAAACCATGGACAAAATGTTCGAAAAGCACACAAATTAATGGGCTTAAAGTTAAGGCACCAAAGAGGGCACTCCACTACCATTAGCAAGACCACCCATGGCATGAATCAAGCAACCAAAAACAGATGTTAACATGTAAAACAACCCCCCAAAGCCCCTAATATGGCAGCCCAAATGCCTTAAATATGCAAGCATGCACGATGTCCATTTCAAAGCACCAAAGACCAATGTTTCAAAGCATGAAAGGCATGACAAATGCAAGCATGTAGGCATGGATTAGGGGCTGAAATATAGCCTACAATGATGCCAAATCATGAGAAGAAGCTAAGTTAAGCATGCTAGTGATCTACACAACCAAGGCTTATGAGCCAAAATGCAAGGCAACTATACCAAGCATGCCAAACATGGCAAGATCAGTGACTAACAGACCTAAGGCATGACAAATCATGACCAAAAACTTCAATAATCCAAGCTAAAACATGAGGATATACAAGACTAAACACATGGCACATTTCTAGGCAAAGTAGAGCATTTCAAAGCAAGTATAAGATGCATGCTAAAGGCTACAAATCCAACCAAAAACAGAGATATAACATATCATATGAACACCAAATAAGCTCTGAAATGAGGCCAAAACAAACCAAGTAGGCATGCTCCCTTATAAGCCAAAACAAAAGGCAAAAGAGGGACAAAGGGGAGAGGGGTGTCCCTCCCCCATACAAGACTTCAAACCACCTTCATCACCACTGAAAATCCACTGGATTTCAGTGGTGAGAAGGTCAACACAACAACATAAGCAAGACTTAAGGAAAAGGGACCAAAAGAGGCCAAACAAGGCCTAAGAGGGAGATTTCGACCCCCAACCACAAAACACCCTTAATGAAAGTTCTTAAGCATAAAAATATAAGACTTTTCCATGTTAAACACAAAGCCTAAATCAGCAAGAAAGACAGGTAAAAACTTGTTGCAAAAATGGGGAATCTAAAGTAAAGTGCTCACCCTTGAAGAAACCTTGAAGAACAGTTGGTCCAGCCACCCTCTATTGATCAAAATCAGTCCAAATGCTCAAGAAACAACCCTCCAAGCCTCCCAATCTCGAGCTAAGGTGTGATAGTGTGTGTATGAGTGCAAAAGTAAGGTAAAACTACACTTTTAGGCCTAACAACACACACACAAGAGGAGAGAGAGGGCCAATCTAGAGAGAGGAGATATATGGCAGATATATAGATACACAAGCTCTGGTTTTTTTTGTTCAAGAATGGCCAACCCCTCACCAAGGGAGAGATATGATGCTTATATAGGCAAAAACAAACCAAGAAGCTTAGTGGCTAAGCAAAGGAGAAAGGGTCAAGAGGTGCAAAGGGGTCTTGGCTTCTTGGAGAAGCTAAGACAACTGGCCAAGCTTCTCCAAGAAGCTTGGCCAAAGGGTTCAACCTTCTAGAAGGTTTGGGGGTTCAAAGGTGCAAAGGGGTCATCCCTGTGCACGGGGAGTGGTGCGGGTGCATTCCAGCTGGCACAGCTGGCATGCACCATGCTCCAAGGGGTGCAGAAGGGTCACCGGCCAACCAAATAGGTCACCGGCACAATAAAGTGCCGGTCGGCTAAATATAGTGCCGACCGGCCATTATTTTTCAGAAACCATGGCCGGTGGTACACATATGCAGCCGGTGATGGTAGGGGAGGGCCAGTGGGGTGTGGGGATGGCCAACGAGCCATTCCCTGCCCTTCAAGGAAAAAACACAGGTGTTTGGTGCCAAAACCATACACGAAGCGGTCGAGTCAGGAGGTCCAGAGGCAAGGCGCGCGGCCGAGACCTCCGGGAATTCGAGACGAACACGAACATGGATGATCACCGAGTGTTCAAACGGTGACGTCCAAGTCTTGAGGATGGTCAAAAATGGGGTGTCTATAGTTATATGTCCATGACGAAATTAGACTTGTGATAAGGTGAATCAAGTTTGGAGGACCAAACTTCTTAAGGTGGGGAGAATGTAATGACCCCAAAAGTCATCCTTATTTAGTTAGGGGTTAATGCGTTTTAATTCAACTATATCTATTGGGATTGAGAATGTTTTTATCTTATTTTGGGGTATTGATTGAGGTGGTGGTATGATGGTAAAGTAAGATTGGACCAAAGAATATAATCCGGATAGTTATTCTACGATCAGCCGTCACTCATTTGCCCTTTTCATTTTCTACACTTTGAATTTGAATGTGAGGTTAGAACCATTGGAAAGCTTATTTCCGGGGCTTCAATTTGGACACAAGAACGACCTAGAACGGAGTGCCGATGAGAGAGTTATACCCGTTTGAAGTTTTCATATCTGTGCTGGAAGCAGAGCCCCATGTGCGGGGAATAGCGCCGCACGTGCAGGCTGTGCGGGACAGCAGCTCAAAAACGAGATTTTTGGCCCATTTCTTACATTTTCTTTTCCCCTCTTCTTCTCCCCTCTTCCATGTCCGAAACCCTAGCTCCCAAAACCTTGATTTCTTCCACTTTTATCAACAAATTCCCCATGGATCTTGCATCAAGGATGGAGAACAAGTAAGGGTCAACATTTCCAACGGATTGAAATTCGAATTTTTGGAGGATTCTTCTCAATCTTTACTCCTTTGCTTGATTCTTGAGGTAGGGGTCCTTATTCCCTTTCAATATTTGCATTCATGGATGGATTTGTGGAATTTTGTGTATATACAAACAAAACCTATAGTTTTGAGCATATTATGCCCAACTTGAGAATTGGGGGTTTAGAGTTGGAGATGTTGGAAGTTAAATTGGTGGGTTAAAATGATGGATTGTGACTCCTAGATGTATAATCATTGGGAAAATTGGAATAAAAAGTAATGGGTTAATAAGGTTGATTTTTTCTTGAAATTTCAATATTTTCTTGAAACCCTAGGTTGATTAATGATGATAACCAATGAATTGGCCCAAATTGAAGGTAGAATAATGAAATTGCGGTATGGAATTATATGTGTTCAAGTTTAATTGGAATTTGGAAATGTTTGAACATTATGTTTAAAATTTGCAAATGAACTATGTTATAAACATTGTAATTCATGCTGTAATGTGAAGGGAAAATTGGGGAAATAATCTATTAATGATATGGATGATATGAACTCGGTTTTGGAATGTTGAAATGGAATTCAAGGATTTATTTTGAATTATGTTAAATTACAAATGGTGTTGATGAACTAAGTGGTATTGACTTTGTTGAATTATGTTGTGTTGACTCATAGTGAATTGATTGGTGTTGTACTATGATGAATTATGTTTGAATTATGTAAATTGTGTAGGGTCAGCTACAGGGGCGGATCTAGCACCTGATCGCTGTGAGTAGTAGTACTTTGATGTACCTTTAACCGTTTATCGTTATTGATGTTAAATCTTCGTCGTAAGAATTATGTTGACATATATGTTATGTATGCTATGTGAGAAACACTGTGACATTATGGAAACTTCAAAAGAGTTTGTGAAGTTATGTATGTTATGTGAGAAACATTATGAAATTATGAAAACATCAAAAGAACTTGTGAAGGTCAAGCCTATGTGGCCAAGGGCCGACTTGTGACTTACGAAGCTATGAGGCCAAGGGCCAAACTTGTGAACTTGTGAATCCAAAGGGCCGAAGGCCGATGTGATAAGTTGTGAATCTATGAAACCCAAAGGATATTGTGAATGTGTGAACCCCTCAGGCCAAGGGCCGAATTATGAAATTGTGAAACCAATAAAGTCATCTGTAATCTAATGAAAATGCGCTTACTTTTCGTTACTAATTATCAGGAATGTCCTGTTAACTTTACGTTAATTATGTCAACTCATGGGAATGATGTAACGGTTATCATTAGGACTCTGTTAATTACAAGGCAAGGCAACTATGTTAACATATAAGAATGATTAAACAAAGGTGCATGCTATTGATCAATAGAGCACGTAAAGTAAGTTATTTACCCAAAAGAATTTATGTTCATTCTTGAAGAATGGATTCTGAGCAAATATAAGAGTAGCTATGTGTATCTATATGAATTGAAGTTATTTTGCTATGTTGCTTATAAATTGGAAGTTATTCAGAATCTGCGATATAAGTGCAAAGTTTATCATCATTGTGTGGCCCTCATGAGAATGTGAATTAGTCTCTCATTGTTAAGCGTACGATAATGACATGATACAACAAGAAATGCTCTAGTTATGATGTGTTCCGTTTGAATTAATGAATGATGTTCAAGTATGTTTCAGGCATGTTTCCAGTGTGTTGCAAGTTCAAGTATGATCAGGTATGTTTCAAGTACATGTTACAAGTTTAAATATGCTACAAGGTCAAATATCTTTCAAGGGCTTTATGCCAATTTTTCAAGGGCTTTATGCCAATGTTTCAAGGGCTTTATGCCAATTTTTCAAGGGCTTTATGCCAATCTTTCAAGGGCTTTATGCCAATCTTACAAGGGCCTTAGTGCCATATGTTACAAGGGCTTTATGCCACATGTTTCAAGGGCCTTAGTGCCATATGTTACAAGGGCCTTAGTGCCATATGTTAGAAGGGCTTTATGCCACAAGTTTCAAGGGCTTGTAGCCACCATGTTTCAAAGGCCTCGTGCTACCATGTTTCAAGGGCTTATAGCCACCATGTTTATGTTGCAAGATTGAACCTAAGGCCGTTGTGTACTTAGCACAGAATCAGACTAACTATGTGAACTCTACATCTTTATATGCATTGCTATGTGTTATGTTTCAAGTTAAGCATCGTTTTATTTATGTATTACTATTCACTGAGCCCGACTCACTCTCTGTTATGTCTGTTTCTGTAGGTCACCAATCAGGTGGTCAGTCCTAGCCATGACGCTGCTTTCTTTTGTCAACCTTCGTGTGTCCAGGCACTATACACAATCATTGATTTTGTTAAACTGAAAAGATGGTGGCTTGCTTTTTGAATGTCTATCTAAGATTGATGTATATAACCGATGTTCAGGTGTATGTTTTAGATTTTATTTGTCTGGTAAAAGTTTGTGATCCTGGCATGATGGTAGTAGCTCGATGGAGTTTGTTTCCATTGTCAAATTTTGATATTTAGTGCTTCCGTTCAGGCCCCATATATATATATATAAAACAGGTTAAGTGTCCGTTTCTGAAGTGGTCATGCCCAAACTTCTAGGGGCGGGTTTGGGGCGTGACATTTCATATAGATAATGGTGAGAATAAGAGGGGATGAATTGGAGAACTCTACCTCTAACCGACTTGACCGGATGGAAAGAATAATGCCCGATATAGCTGAAAGCGTAAGACAACAACAACAATGGCAGCAACAGCAACCACCATCCCCATCTCCGATGCCCGTACCACCTCTACCGGATCACCAAACAGATGACCAAACCATTGCCCTCACTAGAGAGTTCAAATAGATGAAGCCTCCCTTGTTTTATGGAAGAATTGATCCGCCAAAAGCTAAGGCCTGGGTGTTGGGAATCAAGAAATATTTTGAGTTGTTCCCATGCACAGAGACACAAAAGGTTCTGTTAGCGGCCTTTACTCTAGAAAATGAAGTAAGGAGATTGTCACACCCCAAACCCGCCCCTAAAAGTTTGGGCATGACCCGTTCGAAAACGAACACTTAACCTGTTGTAAATAACATATGGGGCCTTATCGGAAGCATGAAGTAAGAGAATAACTATACATATAAATTCCATTGAGCTACATCTACATGCCAGGACCTCTTATACATCACATTCATCATGGAAAATAGATAAAGCTCCAAACCATATGTTGTAGCATCGGTGATAAATAAACATACGTACAGACCCAGCCCCATCATTGGGCTTAAACAAAAATCAAAGAAGTTCTACCTCTTCAACTTTAAATGGGTAATCAAAATTAAGCCAACATTTCAATAGACTTTACAAAAAAATAAATGGCTTCGTGCAGTGCCTGAACCCACGAAGGTTGACAAAAGAAAACGGGTGTCATGACTAGGACTGACCACCTGGTTGGTTACCTATAGAAACAGACATTGAACAGAGTGAGCCAAGCTCAGTGAATAGTAATACATAAATAAAACGATGCTTAACTTGAAACATAAGACATAGCAATGCATATAAAGATGTAGAGTTCACATAGTTAGTCTGATTCTGTGCTAAGTACATAAAATCTTGCAACATAAACATGGCGGCTATAAGCCCTTGAAACATGGTGGCACGAGGCCCTTGAAACATGGTGGCTATAAGCCCTTGAAACTTGTGGCATAAAGCCCTTGTAACATATGGCACTTGTAACATATGGCACTAAGGCCCTTGAAAGATTGACATTAAGCCCTTGAAAAGTTGGCATGAAAGCCCTTGAAAACATATTGGCATTAAAGCCCTTGAAAGTGGCATGAAGCCCTTGAAAACATATTTAACCTTGAAGCATACTTAAACTTGTAACATATACTTGAAACATACCTGAAACATACTTGAGCTCATAATATACTTGAAGCATACCTGAAACATACTTGAACTTGTAATATACTTGAATCCATACTTTAAATATAATTGAAACCATGCTTGAAACATACTTGAAACCATACTAGAAATATACTTGAAACCGTACTTGAAATATACTTGAAACTATGCTTGAAACATACTTGAAACCATACTTGAAATATACTTGAAACCATACTTGAAATATACTTGAAACCATAGTTGAAATATACTTGAAACCATGCCTGAAACATACTTGAAACCATACTTGAAATATACTTGAAACCATACTTGAAATATACTTGAAACCATGCTTGAAACCTACTTGAAAAAGAAGGACTAATTCACATCCTCATAAGGTCACATAACAACGTTAAACTGTTGTACCTATGTCGTGGTTCCTGAATAATTTCCAATACAATTGAAGGCTCTCATATTTACTCAAAATCCGTTCTTCACGAATGTACATCATTTCTCTTTATTCATTTAAGAAACAGCGTGGTTTACTTGATCTATTAATTTGTAGCATATAGAAGCATACATCTTTGTTTGATCGTTTGTATATGTTATCATAGTTGACTTGTAACAAACAGAGTACTAGTGGTAACTGTTACATCATTCACATGAGCTAGCATAGTTAACTTAAATCTAACAGAACATTCCTGATAATCATTAACGAGAGCTAAACACATTTTACAGATTGTACAATTTTAAAGGTACATGAATACCATGATTCCTTGGTGCTTATACGTTCCCTTTTCTCGTCATGAATCATTGTAGCTATCTTGCAAAGAACAGAATGTTAGTATTCTTTGTCAACAGTAATTAGAATGTACTGCTCGATAAAGCCTCTAGACTTTTTACTCAATATTTTGTTAACATAATTACTTGCAAGGAACATAATGTTACCGATCAGAATCATTAACGATAATTGAATGTACAACTACTGTACTACTACTCACAATGCTATAACGGAGTGCTTGTCCTTCTCGGGTTATGCCCTACACATGTACACAACTTATACATTAAGGGCATCAAACACAAATTCCAGAAATACCAGAGGGTTAAGCACGTAAAACAGAGCAAACAATATTTTGCAGCATGAAGTTTCAAACCTACTTCTCCAACTCAATATATATGTAAAAGATTACTAGTCTTACAAAACACGTTATGGAATTTACACCCATTCATCCTCTATTCAAAGAAAGAAAGGATTTTTATGAACATTTCCATGTTCCCCAAAACTCCTTAAATTTCTAGTGTTTTCACCAAAAACCAAACATTACCCCATCCCCATAAGAAATCCTACTAAATCATTCTCTTGATTTAATAACTAAGCAAGCCCACAAATATTTAGTAAAATGATTTGGGATTAAACCCATTCTTGAAAACTTCACATTTTAGGTCACAAAAATTAATATCAACATAGTCAATACTATCCCACATAATCATCACAATTCAACATATCTCAAAAGGAATTCTTAAATTCCATTTCAACATTCCATAATCGAATTTATATCATCCACATTATCAACAAATCTTTTTCCCCAATTTCCCTTTTATTAAAACATAATTTACAATGCATTTAACAAAGTTCAATCGCAAAGTTTAAACATAATTTTCAAACATAACCAAATTCCAATTAAACTTGAACACATCTAATTCAACCTACCACTTTCATGATTCAACTATCAATTTGGGCCAAATCATTGATTATCATCAAAAATCAACCTAGGGTTTCTAAGAAATCTACAAATTTCAAATAAAATTTTAAATCTTCTTAACCGATTACTTTTTATTTCAAATCTTCCCATTTATTAGGCACCCTAGGTCCATAATCCATAAACCATGACCTAAACCCCATAAACCATACTCTAAACCCCATAATAGAACCCCAACATACCTCAAAAATTTCGAAATTCCATTCGGTAGAAAGTGGTGATATCGTCTTATTCTCCATCCTTGATGCAAGATCCATGGTTGATTTGTTGAGAAAAGTGGAGAAAATCAAGGTTTTGGGAGCTAGGGTTTCGGACATGGAAGAGGGGAGAAGAAGAGAGGAAAAGAAAATGCAAGAAATGAGCTTAAAATCACGTTTTTGAGCTGCTGCCCGCACATCGCCGCCCGTGCACCACATTTCCCGCACGTGCGGTCCCGCTTCCAGCACAGATATGAAAACTTCAAACATGCGTAACTCCCTCATCCGGACTCCGTTTTAGGTCATTCTTGTGCCCAAATTGAAGCCCCGAAAATAATCTTTCCAATGGTTCTAACCTCACATCGAAATTCTAAATGTGGAAAAAGAAAAGGGCAAAAGAGTAACAGCTGATCGTGGGCGATTTGGTCGAATTAAAGTTTTTGGTCCAATCTTACCTTACCATCATATTACCACCACAATCAATACCCCAAAATAAAATAGGGAGGTTCCAAATACACTAATAAAAATGCCACAGATATAAATCACTTTTCACAGAAAGCAAGTAAATGCACAGAATAACAGATCGAAAATATACCAGAAACAGATATGACGGTCGGGTTATTACACTCTCCCCCCCTTAAATAAGTTTGGTCCTCCAAACTTGTTTTACTATATGATAAAGTAGAAATCTCAGTCTCACATTATTGTTCAATTCTTTCATAAATATTCATATACTTGGTTCGAACAATTCACAGGGTAATCCCACACTTATTGCGATAAGGAAAATAAGATTACACGAGTCCATTGCAAAATATGTAAGACATAAAATCCTCAGTAGGTAGGGTCTATCATTACAATATTTCCCCATCAATAAGTTCCACAGTGTTAATGCCCAAATACAGAACATACAATTCTTAAATACAGACGTATAATAGATTTCGTTTTCCTAGACACAGAATTCATATATTCCACAGTATGCATTAATTTCAATCACCATATGTTCTTTGCTATGTTCATATGCAAATTCCATTACTTGATAAGTCCCATATTATAAGTCACTTAGGGATAAGCTGGTAACCCAAACTGTCTATCATCGTCACAAAAATCAATTATGTAATTAGATTCATATCATATAATGCATCATGAAATTAGATACCAACGCCATCCACAAGGTTCCGTCCATTTAAGAAGGTATGCATCACTCCAATAGGCATAATAAGTTGCGTAAGCATATAGTCACTAACTTCACATTTGTTCTTAGTATTCTCTATTTCCGTAAACATATCAAATTCATAATGTTATATGGACTCAAAACCACACATACGAATTTGGGCAAAGTCAGAATAATGGGAAGAAATACCGTAACGCAAGGAGAACCATAGTCTAAATCCAACAGTTACAATAATATCATAACTTAGCATCATACACTTTTACAATTTCCTGTAAGTACGCCATGAGAGACACTTAATCAGAATATCCTAAGTTTGGATATGAGCAATAAAAACATATAAGGTAACTATCTTTTCAAGCGTAGGGAGCCATCCGAAAATAAAACCAGAATCAAATTCAAAATCACGGTCAGTTAATCAGTCATAACTTTAAGGCGTAACGTCTTCTCTTAGAAACATTCTTCTTAATTTGGCCTCCCCTTTAATCATTTCAATATTCCACATACGTAAGTCTTGTTAAGTCCATTTATAGGGTCATAATTCCAGTAAATATACCATAATCACATCCATTTGGGTACCATAATATTTAGAAATTCAACAGTATAACGATAAGGTGCTTTAATCATGTAGTGCGTATTGTACAAATTTGTATGACATGCAAGAGGAAGTGGATACCCCGTACGTATCGCTAGCTCGTCATCATTATAGATTATCCCCCCCATAACTATTTGTTTCTGTCGAAATGCCCAGTGTCATACAGAATAATTTACATTATGGTCTTCCAATAGGCAATAAAGGATCAAATTGCAATATCCAACCTTTACATATCTTCACAGAAATATATTATAGAGATGATTTCTCAATCATTAATACCCATAGGTAGGGTTTTCGTTCTTGCAGCAAATTATCAGATCCCACTCATTTAATTTGGTTTCACGGTAGTCCTTAACTACCCCTTTATAGGTGTTATATACGCAAACATATAAGATAGGTGGGGCTCTTCATGTTCTTCGGCCATTTCTTATAACAATCCCGATTACAGATTACAAATTTCAGATTTCAGGTTTCAGATTACCGATTACAGAGGGCAGAGTACAGACAGAATTATGGTTACAGATTCCCATAATCAAATTCCAGTTACACACAAACACTACTCCTTCCTTAATTCACGAAATCATATTACTTACATACTCTTTCAAGATCATTAACTAACTCGTCAATATAACTTATTTAGTTAAATCATTAGCAAGAAGCAAGGTCACAATTACTTGATCCTTTTCACAACTTTAGGGGGTCACTACATGCCTGACTTTTTCTTAGAATCGGTCGTACTTAACACAATTTCAATCCTTACACAAAACACATCTTATGAAAATATTCAAACACAATAAATTCTTAAAATCACGAATCTCGACATGGTTATGGCGAAAAAAAACATAACTAAGAGTATCATACATATAGCATTTCCTTTGATCTTAGGAATATTCTGTACTTAGAATTTAATCAAGTCACTTAAGCAGATGCTAAAAGCCCATTCATATTATCATTATTCCCATGATAACTTACATTTCATCTAATCATTTGCATATAAATTGTCTTACCGACTAGCTCGAATCCTCACCACGCTTCCGCTGCGCAACTTGCTTGATTTAATCCCATCTGCAGGTCTTACCATGTTCTGCAGAGCAATCAATCACAATATATACAAGAAATGTATAACAGACATGAATAATAACCATTGCGGTTAACGTCATTACATATACCATTATCGTTGCTATCAATTCCTTTCATATGCACTAAGGATGTCATGCGTGATGCCTAAGTCTTTTCTAGACATCCTAAAGCTCAATGGATCCGTGTGTGAGATAGCAACTCGTGCTCTGATACCACTTGTCACACCCCAAACCCGCCCCTAAAAGTTTGGGCATGACCCGTTCGAAAACGAACACTTAACCTGTTGTAAATAACATATGGGGCCTTATCGGAAGCATGAAGTAAGAGAATAACTATACATATAAATTCCATTGAGCTACATCAACATGCCAGGACCTCTTATACATCACATTCATCATGGAAAATAGATAAAGCTCCAAACCATATGTTGTAGCATCGGTGATAAATAAACATACGTACAGACCCAGCCCCATCATTGGGCTTAAACAAAAATCAAAGAAGTTCTACCTCTTCAACTTTAAATGGGTAATCAAAATTAAACCAACATTTCAATAGACTTTACAAAAAAATAAATGGCTTCGTGCAGTGCCTGAACCCACGAAGGTTGACAAAAGAAAACGGGTGTCATGACTAGGACTGACCACCTGGTTGGTTACCTACAGAAACAGACATTGAACAGAGTGAGCCAAGCTCAGTGAATAGTAATACATAAATAAAACGATGCTTAACTTGAAACATAAGACATAGCAATGCATATAAAGATATAGAGTTCACATAGTTAGTCTGATTCTGTGCTAAGTACATAAAATCTTGCAACATAAACATGGTGGCTATAAGCCCTTGAAACATGGTGGCACGAGGCCCTTGAAACATGGTGGCTATAAGCCCTTGAAACTTGTGGCATAAAGCCCTTGTAACATATAGCACTTGTAACATATCGCACTAAGGCCCTTGAAACATATGGCATAAAGCCCTTGTAACATATGGCACTAAGGCCGTTGAAAGATTGGCATTAAGCCCTTGAAAAGTTGGCCTGAAAGCCCTTGAAAGATTGGCATTAAGCCCTTGAAAGTGGCATGAAAGCCCTTGAAAACATATTGGCATTAAAGCCCTTGAAAGTGGCATGAAGCCCTTGAAAACATATTTAACCTTGAAGCATACTTAAACTTGTAACATATACTTGAAACATACCTGAAACATACTTGAGCTCATAATATACTTGAAGCATACCTGAAACATACTTGAACTTGTAATATACTTGAATCCATACTTTAAATATAATTGAAACCATGCTTGAAACATACTTGAAACCATACTAGAAATATACTTGAAACCGTACTTGAAATATACTTGAAACTATGCTTGAAACATACTTGAAACCATACTTGAAATATACTTGAAACCATACTTGAAATATACTTGAAACCATGCTTGAAACATACTTGAAACCATAGTTGAAATATACTTGAAACCATGCCTGAAACATACTTGAAACCATACTTGAAATATACTTGAAACCATACTTGAAATATACTTGAAACCATGCTTGAAACCTACTTGAAAAAGAAGGACTAATTCACATCCTCATAAGGTCACATAACAACGTTAAACTGTTGTACCTATGTCGTGGTTCCTGAATAATTTCCAATACAATTGAAGGCTCTCATATTTACTCAGAATCCGTTCTTCACGAATGTACATCATTTCTCTTTATTCATTTAAGAAACAGCGTGGTTTACTTGATCTATTAATTTGTAGCATATAGAAGCATACATCTTTGTTTGATCGTTCGTATATGTTATCATAGTTGACTTGTAACAAACAGAGTACTAGTGGTAACTGTTACATCATTCACATGAGCTAGCATAGTTAACTTAAATCTAACAGAACATTCCTGATAATCATTAACGAGAGATAAACACATTTTACAGATTGTACAATTTTAAAGGTACATGAATACCATGATTCCTTGGTGCTTATACGTTCCCTTTTCTCGTCATGAATCATTGTAGCTATCTTGCAAAGAACAGAATGTTAGTATTCTTTGTCAACAGTAATTAGAATGTACTGCTCGATAAAGCCTCTAGACTTTTTACTCAATATTTTGTTAACATAATTACTTGCAAGGAACATAATGTTACCGATCAGAATCATTAACGATAATTGAATGTACAACTACTGTACTACTACTCACAATGCTATAACGGAGTGCTTGTCCTTCTCGGGTTATGCCCTACACATGTACACAACTTATACATTAAGGGCATCAAACACAAATTCCAGAAATACCAGAGGGTTAAGCACGTAAAACAGAGCAAACAATATTTTGCAGCATGAAGTTTCAAACCTACTTCTCCAACTCAATATATATGTAAAAGATTACTAGTCTTACAAAACACGTTATGGAATTTACACCCATTCATCCTCTATTCAAAGAAAGAAAGGATTTTTATGAACATTTCCATGTTCCCCAAAACTCCTTAAATTTCTAGTGTTTTCACCAAAAACCAAACATTACCCCATCCCCATAAGAAATCCTACTAAATCATTCTCTTGATTTAATAACTAAGCAAGCCCACAAATATTTAGTAAAATGATTTGGGATTAAACCCATTCTTGAAAACTTCACATTTTAGGTCACAAAAATTAATATCAACATAGTCAATACTATCCCACATAATCATCACAATTCAACATATCTCAAAAGGAATTCTTAAATTCCATTTCAACATTCCATAATCAAATTTATATCATCCACATTATCTACAAATCTTTTTCCCCAATTTCCCTTTTATTAAAACATAATTTACAATGCATAAACACAAAGTTCAATCGCAAAGTTTAAACATAATTTTCAAACATAACCAAATTACAATTAAACTTGAACACATCTAATTCAACCTGCCACTTTCATGATTCAACTATCAATTTGGGCCAAATCATTGATTATCATCAAAAATCAACCTAGGGTTTCTAAGAAATCTACAAATTTCAAATAAAATTTTAAATCTTCTTAACCCATTACTTTTTATTTCAAATCTTCCCATTTATTAGGCACCCTAGGTCCATAATCCATAAACCATAACCTAAACCCCATAAACCATACTCTAAACCCCATAATAGAACCCCAACATACCTCAAAAATTTCAAAATTCCATTCGGTAGAAAGTGGTGATATCCTCTTATTCTCCATCCTTGATGCAAGATCCATGGTTGATTTGTTGAGAAAAGTGGAGGAAATCAACGTTTTGGGAGCTAGGGTTTCGGACATGGAAGAGGGGAGAAGAAGAGAGGAAAAGAAAAGGCAAGAAATGAGCTTAAAATCACATTTTTGAGCTGCTGCCCGCACATCGCCGCCCGTGCGCCACATTTCCCGCACGTGCGGTCCCGCTTCCAGCACAGATATGAAAACTTCAAACATGCGTAACTCCCTCATCCGGACTCCGTTTTAGGTCATTCTTGTGCCCAAATTGAAGCCCCGAAAATAATCTTTCCAATGGTTTTAACCTCACATCCAAATTCTAAATGTGGAAAAAGAAAAGGGCAAAAGAGTAACAGCTGATCGTGGGCGATTTGGTCGAATTAAAGTTTTTGGTCCAATCTTACCTTACCATCATATTACCACCACAATCAATACCCCAAAATAAAATAGGGAGGTTCCAAATACACTAATAAAAATGCCACAAATATAAATCACTTTTCACAGAAAGCAAGTAAATGCACAGAATAACAGATCGAAAATATACCAGAAACAGATATGAGGGTCGGGTTATTACAGAGATGGTGGATGTTAGTACGAGATACTAACAGGGGAATTAGTTGGGCTCAGTTCTTTGAGATTTTCTATGGAAATATTTTCCGCAGTGTGTTTAGGATAGGAAGGTAACAAAGTTTGAATAGTTAAAGCAAAGGAATAAGTCAGTGGTAGAGTATGAAGCCTAGTTTACTGAACTAGCACCGTTCATGCCGCATATGGTCAACACGGACTATAAAAAGGCTAGAAAATTTGAAGGAGGTCTTCATGACGCAATTCCTGATAGAATTAATGTGTTGAAACTACCAAAATATGTTAATGTTTTAGACAGGGCTCTTATGCCAGAAGCAAACCTGGCTGCTTATAATCGGAATTTTGAATGGAATCGTAAAAGGCAAAATTTGAATGGGAACAAAGGGGCAACCACAACAATGACTAAGAAAGCAAAGTCGTGAAATTCAAGTAGCTCAAATTAGAGTGGTAATTCAGCACCTATTTGTCCAGATTGTGGGAGAAAGCACCGAAGTGTGTTATTGGACTACTGGGCTTGCTTTCTGTGTGGGAAGACGGGACACATAACTGGGGAATGTCCACAACCACAGCAATGTGATAATTGGGGTGCTACAAGCTCAACTGCATCAGCACCAAATGTAAGGGCCAATGCAACTCCAACTACAATGAGGGACAATCAGAGACAAGGAAGGATTTTTGTTTTTGTTCCGGGGGACACCCAAAATGAAAAAACTATCGTCTCAGGTACACTCTCTATTTGTGGGCAGTATGTGTATGTTTTGATTGATTCACGGTCTACACATTCATTTGTCACTATGTTATTTGCTCATTTGGAAACCTTAAGATATATACTATGTGTGTCATCATCGTCAGGGGGGTCTATGCTATGTTCAGCTATTTAACCTGCATGTGAAATTTTACTTGAGAATGCTACATTGTATGTTGATTTGTTGACCTTAGACATGACTTATTTTGACATTATTTTGGAAATGGACTGGTTGTCTAAATATTATGTGACCATTGATTGTGCTTCTAAGCGTGTAATATTCCGACCTCCGGGAAAAAATGAGTTTTACTTAGAGGGGAGAGTTGTAGTTCCCTCACCATACTTAATTTCTACAATAAAGGCTCATAAACTAATTAACAAAGGGTGTCAAGGGTATTTGTGTAGTATTCTAAGTGTTCAAACAACAAATGTTGTTTTAGGTGATATTCTAATTGTGAAAGATTTTTCTGATGTGTTTTCGAAATAGTTGCCTGGACAATTAGTTGATAGAGAAATTGAATTTATGATTGATGTGATGCCTGGTACTCAACCCATATCCAAAACTCCATACCGTATATCAACTGCTAAAATGAAATAATTGAAAGTACAGTTATAGTAATTACTTGATAAGGGGTTCATCCAGCCGAGCACATCACCATGGGGTGCACCTGTGTTGTTTGTAAAGAAGAAGTATGGAACACTTCACTTGTATATTGACTACAGGGAACTCAACAAGGTAACCATTAAAAATAAATATCCTTTGCCTCGGACTGATAATTTGTTTAATCAGTTACAGGGGGCTTAAGTATTTTCGAAGATTGATTTGAGATTGGGATACCACCAGTTGAAAGTTAAGGCTGAGGTGATAGAGAAAATTGCTTTCCGAACCAGGTACAGACATTATAAATTTTTAGTCATACCTTTTGAAGTTACCAATGCACCCGCAACCTTCATGGATTTAATGAATCGAATCTTTAAACCATTTCTAGATTAATTTGTTGTGGTTTTTATTAATGACATTTTGATTTATTCAAAGTGTAAGGAAGAACACGACCAATACATAGAACAATCCTTCAAACACTCATAGAGAAACAACTGTTTGTGAAATTCAAGAAATCCGAATTTTGGTTGAATGAGGTTACATTTTTTGGGCATGTTATTAATAGAGGAAGGGATATTTGTTGATCCATAGAAAATTGAAGCAATTGTTAATTGGCCTACTGTAGCACCCGACTTTCTCTGCGCGCCCCACTTTTGAAGAGGGCGCGAATTGGCCGTCCTACAGTTCGGCCTCCTGTCATGGTTCTGAATCTAATCTCACAAAGTGCAACGTAAGACTGATAAATCTCCAAATAGTCCAAATTTGGCAATTGGTTTTGAAAAGTCAATTTTGAATCAAAAAGCGTCAAACATGGACTGCTTTGCCAAATTACAGAGTCGCCAACTAAATATTTTATTTTTGGAAAATTTAGGAAACCCTGACTCGTGCCAAAGGCCACGTGTCTGTCATCACCAAAGTTGCCTTGGCTCGGGAACTTGGGTACGAGAGGGGAAGGTCCTGAAATGAGCACCCCCGCTCACCTGATCAAAGGATCGGCCTCTACTAAGCATGATATGTTGTTTTATAAACACGTGTGTTCTTATTCCAGTTATTAATCTAACTTTACTATGTGATGCGCACAACATACAAGTATAGACTAAGTCGCAAGAATTGGAACAAAACAATTCATGTTTGTTTTTGAAAATGGTTTGAAGTGCTACTTGCTAGTAGGCTAAAGTACGGATTTGCCGCCCTCAAGTGGGCTTTAAAACATGATTTTGCCACTTCACAAAGTGGGCTTAAAACTCACTTTTGATGAATTGTTCTAATTCAAGCAACAAAGCCTCCATCCACAGGCATTCATGCAGTTAATCACATAAGCACATAGCTTCATAGCAAGCATGCTATCATGGAAACACTCACACTCATGCAAGGATGCTAAAGCGTAAACACTTACAGTGTACTCCGAGCAAAAACAGAAAACTAGTTAGTAATCATGCATGATCCTAACTATACAAGATGCTTAATGCAACACATGCAATAATGCAACTAATAGGCTCGGCTATCTAAGATGGCACATGAATGCAACACTTGATAACATGCTTTGAAACACGTATTCAAGTAGGTGTTGAAATACAATGCAGTTTGAATGATGCGCTAAGCCCGGTGCATGCAAGACAAATGAATGATGAAAACATGCAAGCATAGGGTATGCTAATCAAAACATGCCCTAATCTAACCATCGAAAGTAGTTAAATAAAAGGGAGAAAGACGTGGGGTTGGAAGACATGCACACACACACACACGTACGCTTATTACAACATTGTGCCCTGGCGACGGAGGGTCCGAATGAATAATAGCTAAGCTAATCTAAGCTAAGCTATTTAAACTAATCTAATTAAACTAATTAGACTTAATTATTACAAACCAAATTGAATAACTAGCAATCTACTTACTAATTATTACAAGATTTTAACTAATTAACAAATTAATTAAATAAATTACAAATTCAAGCTAACTAACAAGCAAAGCTTTAAACTATGCTGCCTCAGCTCTGTTCGAAGAAGTAGAAGATGCATGCTCGATTTTCGTCCCGAAAAGCTCTCTGGTCTGCTGTTTAGAGGCTCTGTTTGCAGGGTGTCCTTAAGAACTTTCTGCTGAACCTTACCAAATCACTGCTGGGGGGTGCACCAGTGGCCTGCCAGCCATGAATGGTGGCTGCCGGCCATCTGCCGACCAAAAGCATGCCTCTGTCGGCCAACAATGCAAGGGTGCCAGCCAACAATGAAGGGGAGTCGGCCACTGGTGTGCTGTAACACCAAACTGCAACAGAGCACAAAAGAGAGGAAAATGGAGAGTCTCCCAAGGACATGTATGTACTATACCCCTCCTTATCATCTCAAAACATCAAAGGAGAGGCACAATTGGATCCAAAACCATCAATCAAGCATTCACAATACATGATGGCCAAAGATCCAACTTGTGCACATTCAATAAATGCATGACAAACAAGACTCTAGGACCACAACCTTATCATGGATAATCAAAGGTAATGGAGACAAAGGGAATTGGCTTATTTTCATCACTTTGAGTATGAAATGGACCAATTCACCTTGTGCTCAATAAAACGTCCGATTGAACACAATGCAATGCAAACATAACATGCTTATGTTGGCATGTTTTACTTGATTCAATTCTTGTTTACACATTTTAGCTTACCAAGCCATTCATTAATTGATTTGTCCAATGTGAAAGTCCTCTAATGAGAGGAGGGTCAATCCAAAGATGACTTAAGACATGAGAGAAGCCATGCCTTTGACTAGGAGGAACCCTCAAAAGAGGGTTAAAGCCATTTAAGCATAAGCCTCAATCCCATAACTTAAGCACAACTTTAAGACTAACCAAGCCTCAAAACAAATCAAAAGTGCAGAAATGAGGGAGATGGTTGAATTTCAATGCTGAAATGGTATGGAACAAAAGACTCTAACATGCAAACAACTCATGTACAACATGTTTGGGGACTTAAGCATTAAAACTAGTGAAGAGCTTTACACTAGAACCATGCAATACCAAACTCAAATGGCCAAAATAGCTATGGACAGACCTCAAACATGCCAAAACAGTTGCCAAAATGTGTTGAGATGGTAGCATGAAAAGCAAGAAAATCATGCTCATGTGTTGGCTCATAAACAAGGCATAAAGCACAACTCTCAAACACAATGAAAGAGTGATATGTGTGAGAATGTGACAGAGAAATATTCTCTGAAACCACATGCTCAATGATGATATATCATGCAAACATAACAAGCAAAGCATGCTAGAGGCTCCAAAACATAAGGCTAGTAAGGGGCTTTGCACTACAAGCATGCATAACAAGTCTCATATGACCAAAACCACTCAACACAAAGTTAAAGCATGCTAAATCAGTGGTAAAAACATGCTGAAGTTAGACTAACACATGTTAGAATGATAGTCTAAATCATCAAGTATGCTAGGCTAGTAAGCAAGATTTGCACTACAAGTACAAAAAGCAAGCAAGAAATGGCCAAGCCAGCCAAAAATAGAGTTTAAGCATATTGAAATAAGGTCAAAAACATATAGAGATCAAGACAAGAGATGGTAGAAAAACATGCTTAACCATTAGGCAATCAACACATGCAAAGGAGAAATAAAGAGGGGAGGCCACCCCCTCCTATTTTGGTCCTCAAAACCAAGTTTTTGCCACTGAAAATCCCCTGGATTTCAGTGGTTAAAAGGCCAAAAAGAGATTGTTTTAAAGGCTTTAAAAGATAGCACAAAGCTTAGCAAATAAGCCACCCAAAGAGAGGGGAACACCCCTAACCCCAAAAGGGCTCAAACAACTATTTTCAACACTCAAAAATAGAGGTTTTTGTAGTTGACAACTAGGCCAAAAAGAGCATGCAAGGTTCGCCAAACCAATGTACAAAAACAAAGCTTAAAAGGGTGAGATTCTTACGCTTGAAGCACAGCACTCAAACAACAAGTAAACAACCAATCTTCTGAGCCAAAACCACTCCAAGGAGCTCAAACAAGGCCTCCAAGAAGTTCAACTCTAAGGTAGAGGTGTTTGGCTAAGGGTGCTAGTGCAAATATGTGAATAAAACACACTTTCAAGCAGAAAATATAGAGAGAGAGTATTCTAGAGAGAGAGAGAGAGATAGAAATATAACTCAGCTCAAACTTTGTAACCCTTTGCATGCATATAGATGAGATTTCTATATAGAAGATACAAAAGCCCCTTGAAGAGATCCATCCATCCACGTGCATGCAGATGGGCTCATCTGTGCAAATAGCTGTCAAAATATCTACAAAAATATCTACTGAAACATTGGTGGCCGGCCGACCATCAGTGGTGGCCGGTAGTGCCTCATTGATGGCCGGTAAGGCCTATTGATGGCCGGCAGGGCAAAGCCCATGGCCGGCAGCCCTCAATGATGGCCGGTAGGCCACCTAGAACACCTCTATGCAAATACCAACACATGGTCCAAATATGAGACAGAATGGAAATAGGGTCTGGAAGGATCAAACCTGGAGCATTCCATCGCAAAAGTCGAACACTCGACGAGTGATCAAACTTGTTGCTGGATGAACCTGCAAGAACATCCAAGTCTTGAGGACGGTCAAAAATGGGGTGTCAACAATTGCCCCTCTTTGATAGAACTCGAAAGTCATGAAATAACGGGAGTGAATGTCAAAGCCCAGAGGCGACCCCTTTTTGACAAGGCTGAAGACTTAGACAAACAAACAAGATAACAATATAGATGCACCCGCAGGCTGGGGCAAAATGCAAACGACATGCATGATGCAAGAGCATAACTTATGATCATGCAAAGAGAGCTATAATGAAGCATTTATGCAAAATAAATACAACTATTTAAGCAAACCGACAAGTTACAGTAGTCTCACACATTTCATATAGAAAGGATGTAAGAAAATTATGCAATCTTCACTGCGCCTTATGCAGGAAAAAGCCAAAAGCGACTATCGGGAAAACCCGAAGTCTCAAATGAACACCTCTCAGCGTAGAAGGGAAACACCTCTCAGCGTATCACACACGAGAGAGGGAAGGGAAACACCTCTCAGCGTATCACATGCGAGAGAGGGACGGCAAGCACCTCTCAGCGTATCACATGCGAGAGAGGGAAGGGAAACACCTCTCAGCGTATCACACGCGAGAGAGGGAAGGTAAGCACCTCTTAGCGCATCACACGCGAGAGAGGAAAGGTAAGCACCTCTCAGCGTATCACACGCAAGAGAGAGAAGGTAAGCACCTTTCAGCATGTCACATGCAAGAGAGGGAAAAGAAAGCATCGCGTATATGACCCGAACGCCTTGAACAGGGTGTCAGTGTAAACACCAGGCGTACCCAGGTGTTTCTAACCAACGGAATGTTGATGTAGACAGCGGATGTACCCAGATGTCTCTAACCAACGAGAGGAGGGGAAGGAAAAGTTCTGCCCAGGATTCCTCTAAATGAACCGTACATACAATATCGTGCATGTACAAGAAAGAAACACGATAGGTTCAATGCAATACAATGTATATCTCATATGAGATGAAAGATCATAACATGATGTTGAAGCATGCCCAATGCACAACATGGAAGAAATGAAACCGAAGCATATTCTATGCAAGAGAATCAATGATGCATATTCAATGCAAGATAATCAACGATGCATGCTCCATGCGAACACGGTAATGCATGTTCAATGCAAGAATTGAAAATGTATGTTCAATGCAACATACATTCTATGCGACGACATGCACAAGTGTAGTACAATGTGACACGACATACGCATTCTATGCAAAATGATAACAGTGCCTGATCCAATGCAACGCGCACGGATATTCTATGAAATGATTGCGATGCATGTTTCCATGAAACCATGTTCAATGTAATGTGCAAATCCTATGCGACGACAAAAGCATGCTTGATAAAGACGATTCGAAAGCAACTTCCGATTTACCTCTCGGAGAGTTGAAATACGCTTAAAAAAGGATAAACCTTGTTTGCGTTGATGGGTGATGACCCTCGCTGTGCTGCGAACATGATTCTGGGCTTCCGCGGAGGCATTTTGAATCAAACTTTGAGCACAACTTGCATTTATTGGAATACAAGGACACATAACTGAGCCAAATGGACAGAGGGAGCTTGTGGAAGCATGCCGGCCATGAGGAGAGGCTGCCGGCCCTCTGCCAGCCATCAGTGGCATCTGCCGGCCAACAATTACACACTGCCGGCCATCGATGTGCCATTGCCGGCCATTGATGGCAGATTTGGGCAAACTTGTCTTTTCAGCCGTGGCTCTTTAAATACACTGAAAATGACTTCATTTTCTCACAACCCCTTGCACGAAATACCTCTCTTTTGCTCTCTAGGTACTCCTTCTCTCTAGATCCGCGCATCCTACACGTTTCCCAACACCCTAAGAACATTTTCTTCGCGAAAACCCTCTTGTTCTCTTTGATTTGAACAGATCAGAATTTGATTTCGACGCTTCTTCTGTCATTTCCATCGTTCAAGACTCATTCCCCTCAAGTTTCTCCCAAGGTTAGTTCACTTTTCTTGGGTTTTGATTTTCTTTGACTTTTCCTCTCTCCTAGGGTTTGACTTGTTCAAAGTTTCACCATTTTTCGCATTTTTGCTCATTTTTGCATCTATTTCAGATGGCAGATGATATCCCATATGACGGGGGCTTCCCCGCGCTTCCTTCAGTAGAGTTTGTAGCGGACTTTACAGCCGAGCCGGAGGTAGAGCCTGAGCCATTACCGCCGAGCATATGCCCATTTGATCCGGCGAGGTATCACCCCGAGACTCACATTACCCACTACGGAAGGCATCAAAGCCTTCACTAATTTTGCCGAGGACGTGCTAGACGACCTGTTACTGAGAGAGCCTACGTCTCACTTATCAACTGTAGCCGTAGAGGTACAAACTCCACTTTTCTACAGTATTACCTTTAATTGCTTGCATTTCTTGCACTGTTGTAATCTAACTGTATCGTGCATCACTGCTTTGATCTAACTGTACTTTTATCTGTACCTTCAACTGTACTTTTAACTGTACTTGATTCGATTGCATCTCATGCATTACTACAGGACGAATCCCACTCATTCAGAGGCTGTAGCACGACGACAGCCCAGGACTGGTACGGCGAGCTCCCCGCCAGGGTCCGCGATATTATCGATGAGACCAGCTTTGGTATGTTTTTCTCTAGCTTGACAAGGGTCGTAGCGAGCCGCCCTCTCTTAGGGGCTCATGTGGAGAGGTGGAGGGATACCACCAACTCCTTCCATTTCTCCACCACAGGGGAGATGACGATGATGATGACTCCTTACGACTTCGCCATGATCACAGGCTTAGGCGTAGGGGGTGATCCGATCCCTCTCGATCTTGACATGGGAGAGTGGGAGGCTACATGGACCACATTGCTCGGGGCGCACCCACCGACACTTCAGACAGGCATGGTCCGATATAGCTAGTTCGAGGAGAAGTTTAGAGGAGAGGAGCCTGAGACAGTTGAGGAGGTAGAGCAGTGTGCGAGGGGCTTCCTCATGTTCCTTTTTGGTACCACCTTGCTCTCGAACAAGTGGAATACTGTTGGTTTATACTTTATGAGCGCATTGGTTGTACTCCAGAGAGTTCAATTCTACGACTAGGGCGGAGCGGGCCTCACCACACTGTATGGATACATGAGCTAGACTTCTCGAATGAGCGGGACCTTGATCGGCTGCTACTGGCAGGCTTGGGAGGTACACAGCCTAGTTCCCCCTTGTCACTTTACAGTTTCCGCTTAGCATTTCCTGCTTTACATTTGTTCAACACATATGCTTTCTACCTTGCATTTTCTGTATCTGCTCATACACTATATGCTTTCTGCCTTGCATTTTCTGTATCTTACACATTTCGTACTCTGCACACTGCACATCGCGCACGCAAAGTCTAATCTTTGCTCTACACTTGCACTTTCCATGCATTGTATTGCACTTTGCTTCCTGCCTTTTCTGTATTCTGTTCATACACTATGTTGATCACATTTCCCTTGCAGCTATGGGTGTACGCATACTGTAACGACCCCAAAATCCGTATCCGAAATTACTTTAAAATCCTTGTGGATTAATGCAATTTAATTTAGTGATATCTGTTCAAATGAAGGAATTATTTGTTGGGTCACAGCTTTAAATTGACATTACCGACCTTTTCGGGTTCAGAAATTAAAATTGAGTACTTGGGTATGTTAATGGGACTTTTTAGAACTATTTGGGAAAATTAATTGGAAATCTAATTTGTCTGATTCGTTAAAGCACGTTTGGGTGGTTAACTTGGTACTACAAATTGAAGGTCTTAGAGGCTTCAGAAACCGGAACAGAGGACATATTTATGATCAGAATAATTTTTAGAGTCATCTGGAAAGTTTAATTGAAATTTTATTTTGTGCGATTCGTAAGGGCGTGTTTGGCCCTCTTTATTGTGAAAAGCTTATGTGTGTGATATATATATATAATGATAGGCCATGTGAGTTGCGAGCTTATCATTTTGAAGTCAAACAAATATCTGAGGGAGGGTGTGAACCGTGAGAGAGAGAGAAGGGAGCTAAAGCTTCTCTAAGAAGAGAGAGAGAGATAGCTCACCATTCTTGGGAGCTTGAAGATAAACTTGAAGAGAGAAGAAGGAGATCAACCATGGAGGCTTGAGGAAATGGAAGAGAACTAAGAGGAAGGCAAAGATTGAACTAAGGTATGATAATTTATCTTGAATCCTTGTGTTTAAGGCATCAATTTCATGAAATCATGATGATATGGAAAGATTTGAGACCATTTAAGTTAGGGTTCTAAGTATGTATTTAATTGAATTCAATTTAAGGAATGAGACCTTGGGTTCTATGGTTTTGTTTATGATTGGGGCTCAATCTTATGAATACCATATGAAATGCAGTTTAGAATTGTCCAAAGAATAAGATCAAGAATTAAGTGGATTTGTGGGTTGTGTCTTGAGAACTTTGAAGATCATGAAAGCTAAAGCCTTGATGTTGAACATTGTGGCAAAATTAGTTTGTTTGAAATGGAATTACACTTGATTGATGTTAGTTTATCATGTTATGGGACAATTTTACATGTTTTTGGGTGATTTGAGTTTGAAACCAAGCTTAAAAATGGAGAAATCAAGTCTTAAAGCTTATAACATTTTCGAACAGCCAAACTGGCCCAGAGCCACACGTGCGGTGGGTCTTCCCGCACGTGCGGCATCCCATTTCCAGCCCCAAAATTGATTCTGCTAAAAAAGCACGTTCTCCCGCACGTGCGGCCTTGTTTCCCGCACGTGCGGGGACAACTCTGTTCAGCCAACTTTGAACAAGCATATCTTTTGCATTTGGACTCCGTTTTGAGTGATTCTTGAGCCTAAAATCAAGCCCCAGAAGTCTAGTTTCCAATGGTGGTGGTCTCACTCCCAAATTCTGAGTACAAAAATAGTTATGCCCAAATTAGTGATGACTGTTCACTTTCTGTCTACCGGATTTGTACCATTTCTTCGTCTGAACCTTTTTCCTATCGATTCCTCCTATCTTTTGAGACATGGATTATAACCTATGGAGGACTAATGAGTTTAGAACCACCATGGCTATTGATTAAGGAATAAGAAAGAGATTGATTTTATTCACATAATCTGCTATGTGCATTTTGTTTGTAGGTCCAGACGAGGACATCGTTCAACCGCTATCAGAAACCTATCACTATGAGTAATAGTAGTGTAACGATATGTTTCATTTACTTCTTGTGATTATGATTTATGTATTGTTATTTGTGAATGGCCTATTCCATTGATATTGTGCTTTGATTCAATTAATGGATATGCTCGAATAATGGCATTGATATGGACCTAAGGTCGTTCTGTCCCTAGTAATAGATGTGGGCCCGAGGCCATTATGATGTGAATTGTTCTGTCCCTATTAATGCAGAGATACATTTTCCTTCTGTTAATAGTTATTATTAATGTTCTATTATCCGCAAGACAACTATGTCGACTTGTAATAAACCATGGGAAAATCTTTGTGCACTATTGAGTAATAGTACTGTAGCAGTACGTTTTGCCTACTATTAATAGTTAATACTGACGTTCTGTTATCTGCAAGTTAACTATTTGAATTCATGATGAACAAATGGAACATATGTGTATTATGGAACAATGATATCTTTGTGTATCTAGAGTTATTCTGTTTTGCTAATGATGGGCCCGAGGCCAATCTGTTGATATCTAGGCCTGATGCCGCTCTGTATAATCTGTTAGGCCTGAGGCCGCTCTGCATAATATGTTGGGCCTAAGGCCGTTCTGTATTATATCTGGGCTTACAGCCGATCTGTATTATATCTGGGCTTACAGCCGATCTGTATTATATCTGGGCTTACAGCCGTTCTGTCTTATATCTGGGCTTACAGCCGTTCTGTCCTATATCTGGGCTTACAGCCGCTTTGTATTATATATGGGCCCTAAGGCCGTTCTGTGTTACATGAGGGTCTGAGGCCGTTTAAAATGATTATGAATAAGATCTCTGTATGGTTTGATACGCATATTTTACACTCTCTAAGCCTATACTCATCTAACTCACCTCCTTACAATGCTAGTATTCACTGAGCCTTGCTCACTCCGTTTTTTTATGTATATTATGTAGGTGAGCCATCGGGGATTGACATTAGGATTGTATTGAGGTCTACCTGTTTGCCAAGCCGCCTGGGTACGCCTCCGTGTTGAGGCCTTAATTTTGATTATTGGGAATTGTGTAAGTTTTTGGAGTCTTATTTAAGTGTGTGTGAGATCTGCATAATTCTGTGATTGTATATAACTATGGGAATGTATTTAAATGCTTAAATTAATTAAGCCCATCATATACGCACAAGCTCAATGGATGTTGTCCTTTTATGGATATTGCTTCCGCTTAAGGCCCCATATGTGGTTAAATATTATTCTAAAATTCTGTCTTGAGGCCTATGTACAGGCCAGTCATGGGACTAAACTTTTAGGGGCAAGTTTTGGGTCGTGACACATACTTCCCGACTCTTGCTCCGGAGCTGTAGTGGAGACCCCAGCAACAGTCCTGTTCTCTCGGGGTATACGATGGCCAGCTCCGTCATAGGACCTAGGAGAACTTCATGTTCTTCCGACAGTACTTCGACCGGGTAACGGGGCGCGAGGTAACCCACATCAAGTTATTTCAATCAACTTGATACACACATATTAGTGAATTGATGGCGACTAATCATCTTGTTCATTCTCTTATCCTCAGATCACGTGGCAGCCATGGGATGCGATACCATCAGGGCTCCGAGGCCAGTACAACCCCAGCCAGGGTCGTCACTCGCTATCATATCTCCTCGAGGGCCTGATATGCCAAGCTTGGTTCTTGAGTGAGCGCTTCACATGCCAGACTTTAGGACTGCCTGTCCCGTTCATGCGGACAACACCCCCAACGTTGATGAGACAGACACACAGGCTTTTCAGCTGAGGAGGTGATCCAGTTTATGGTAGGACTGGAGACAGAGTACTTCCGTGGAGAGGGCGACTACGCGACCTTCATCTAGACTCATCTGATGCCACCTTTGACCGGCGTTTGCGGAGGCGAGGGAGTGAGAGCTCCAGTTGCGGAAGAGAGATGCCAAGGGGCCAGAGCGACCAGGTCTCGTAGGAGGAGAGATTCTAGGGAGAGGCTGAGATAGGGATGGCCAGAGGTGCCTACCTCAGTGACTTATTGGAGACGGTCTAGGGAGACTTGCCAGATCCCCATCGAACCTACACCGGCTGGTCATGTGTTTGTCAGAGTTCAAGGCCCGACCCCGGTATGCACCAAACTTTACATTTTGCATAGTTACTTCAATTCAATCATGCTGTACAGGATATTGATCCTTTCAATGCGCTTGCAGGCACCCATAGAGTACATAGGGTAGGCCATTGAGCTAGTGGCTTCCCTGACAGAGATGGTACAGACAAGCCTGGATCTGCTCAGCCTCTATAGGATCTCGATAATTCTCAATTTGCACGAAGTTTTTCTGCTAACACACTAGTGTAGACCGTCCGAACTTCGCTCCGCGCGTGAGGGTGCGAATTGTGTTCTAGCTACTATAGTTCGGACTCCTATCACGGTTCTGAATCTAATCTCACAAAGTGCAATGTAAGACTGATAAATCACCAAAGAGTCCAAATCCGGCAAATCATTTTGAAAAATCGATTTTGATCAAAAAGCGCCAAACATGGACTGCTTTGCCAGTTTTCAGAGTCGCCACCTAAATATTTTGTTTTGGGAAATTTAGGATACCCTGACTCGTGCCAAAGGCTATGTGTCCGTCATCACCAAAGTTGCCTCGGCTCGGGAACATGGGTACAAGGGGGGAAGGTCATGAAATTAGCACCTCCGCTCGCCCGATGAAAGGATCGGCCTCTACTAACCATAATATGTTGTTTTGAAAACACATGTGTTCTTATTCCGATTTATTGGCTAACTTACTATGTGATGCGCATAGCATACAAGTATAGACTAAATCACTCAATTTGGAACAAAACATCTCATGTTTGTTTTTGAAAATGGTTTGGAGTTGCTACTCGCAAGTAGGCTAAGTCGCGGATTTGCCACCAATCAAGGTGGGCTTAAAAAAATATGATGATTTGCCACTCTAAGTGGGCTTAAAATGCACATTTTGATGAATTGTTCCAATTCAAGTAATGAAGCCTTCATCTACAGGCATTCATGCAGTTAAACACATAAGCATATAGCCTCAGGGCAAGCATGCTATCATGGCAGTCACTGACAGACATGCAAGGATGCTAAAGCGTAAACACTCACAGTGTACTTCGAGCCAAAAAAGAAGCTAGTTAGTAATCAATGCATGATCCTAGCTATGTCAAGAATGCCTAATGCAACACATGCAAAATGCAACTAAGATAGGCTCGGCTATTCTAAGATGTCATGTGAATGCAACTAGATAACATGTATTCAAATTGGTATTGAAATACAATGCAGTTTGTATGATGCACCGAGCCCGGTGCATGCAAGACAGATGAATGGATGCACACATGCAAGCATAAGGTATGCTAATCGAAATATGCCCTAAACTAACCATCGAAAGCTGATAAGTAAAAAGGAGAAAGAAATGGGGTTGGAAGACATGCATAACACATACGCACACTTATTATAACATTTCGCCCTCTCGACGGAGGGTCCGAGTACAAGCTAAGCTAATCTAAGCTAAGCTAAGCAATTAATCTAATTAAGCTAATTAGACTAATTATGAAACAACCAAATTGAATAACTAGCTACAACTAATTATTACATCACTTTAACTAATTAATCAAATTAATTAAGTTACAAAACCAACTAAATAACAAAAAGAAGCTAAATTAGGCTGCGACAACTCTGCCTCAGAATAATGAATGATGCATGCTCAGTAGGCTTCGCTCGGAAATCCATTACCATGCCCAGAATTGCCTCTGTTTGCATTTGATTTGATCTTAGAACACTGCACAAACTTCCAAATTGCTTATGCTCCAACATGGGGACCTCCTGGTGGGCTGCTGACCAGAAAAGGGTGGTGTAGACCACCTGTAGACCATAAAAAGTGGTCGGCTGACCACCTTTGCTAGTCTGCCGACCAGAAAATCTGCCAAACTCCAGTTTTGCTGCAACGGAGGACAACAAGGGGCATGGCAGTGTATTTGCAAGATATGTGTGCACAACCACCCTCCCTATCATTTCTCGAGCTCAAGGGAGTGCGGTACTCGACCCTCGGGCCACCAACCATGCATCGCAATGCACGATGGCCGAGAAGCCAAGTTTGCACGAGTCAATGTCGATGAATGCACAAATAACACATAAGGGCCTCCACCTCTATCATGCTTGATCAAAAGGGTCGGCGACCGAGAAATGAGGTGCATTTCATGACTTCAAGTACGAAGCGTCCCTCGTTTCTCGTGTTTGGATTAACATCCAATCCAAACACAATGCAACACAACAACATTCCCAACACCATGCAATGCAACAACATGCAAACACCATGCAATGCAACAGCATGCAAACAACATGAGCATGGCAAGTTAGAGTCCTTAAGCATTGAAGGACACAACACAATGGCTATGTAATGCAATACCCAATCGACCAAACCAGCCCCAAACTGACCTCGTGCATGCCAAAATAGTGGCTAAAATGCTCTGAAATGATGGCATGGAAGGCAAGATAATGATGCCCATGTAATGGCTCATCAACTAGGCATAAGGGTCAACTCTCAAACACAATTAAGAAGTGACAAATATGAGAGTTTAGGAAGGCTATATGCTCTGAAATCATGTGAGAAATGATGCCATATCATGCATATATCATAAATGAAGCATGCTAGGAGGCTCAAAGCTTAAGGCTAGCAAAGACACTTGCACCATAGCCATATCAAGCAAGCCCCAAAGGGCCAAGATGACTCAAAACAGTCCCAAGGCAGGTCAAAACAATGCTAGAAACATCCTTGAACATAGCCAACGTATGCTAGAATGGGAGGCATAAAGCATGACGCATGCAAGGCCAATGAGCATGATTACACTACACTTACCAAAACCAAGCATGAGGTGACTTTACCAACAAAAATCAGAGTTGTAACATGGTAAAATAACACCAAAAACACACTGAGATAGTAGCCCAAAAAAAGCTTACGCAAGCATGCATGCCAATTGTCTCATGATTGAGGCATAAAGCAGAACCCTCCAAAGCATTGAAAGAGTGATACACACGAGGATATGACAGTGAAACATGCTCTGAAATCATATATCAAATGATACTAAATCATGCAAATAGCCCAAGTAATGCATGCCAGTGGACTTAAAACACCAAGCTAGTGAGCAAGATTGCACTATGGCTATACAAAGCAAAGCATGCATGACCAAAACCACTTAAAACAGAGCTTAAGCATGGAAAAACATAAGTAAAAGCTTACTGGAGTGGAGCCAAAAACATGCTAAATTGATGGTCTAAAGCATGAGGCATGTTAGGGCTATAGGGAGGATTGCACTACAAGGGTATGAAGCATGCAAGAGGCAATCAAACCGACCCAAAACAGAGCTATATCATGGCAAAACAAGGCCTGAAACATGCTACGATAGGGGTCCAAGAAGGTAGAAAAACATGCTAACTTGGTGAGCCATCAACACAAGCACACAAGAGAAGATGAGGGGGGACAACCCCCACCCATTTGGGGCCTCAAAACACACTTTCCACCACTGAAATTTCTTTGGAATTTAGTGGTTAAAAGGTCAAGAGAAGGTGATCTCAAAGGCCTAAAGAGATGGCTCAAAACAAGGCAAAATAAGGCACAAAAGGGGGTAGACCACCCCCAACACCAAAGAGGCCTCAAACAAACAATTTAAGCACTTGAAAATGAAGCTTTTTGCAGTTTAAAGTTAGGCCTAAAACATCATGCAAATTGGGCCAAATAAGCAATATAAACAAAGCTTTAAAGAGGATGAAGATTCACCGTTGAAGAACCACTTCAAAGCAGAAACTTCAGAGGCAAAAACCAAGCTTTTGAGCTTCAAACAAACCTCCAAGAACCTCAGCCCAAGAGTGAAGGTGTTTCACTAGGTGTTTGTGTGCAAAAGTGTGAAGAAATGGCACTTTTGAGCACAAAATTGAACAAATATAGAGAAAGAGGGAGCAATATAGAGATAGAAGGATATGTATAGCCCTCAGCCAATTTTTCTGAACCTGGAAAAGGGAGAGAGAGCCTCCCTCTTATAGAAACCTAAGCCTCAAGCTTGTTGAACAAACTAGAGACTTGAAACAATCCCTCTATACACGTGTATGAAGGATGCCTTCTGTGCCCAACAGCTGGCAAGGAAAATATCTGCAGAAAATGCAAGATGGCCGCCGACTAGTTAAAGTGGTCGGCCGACCACTCCCACTAGTCGACCGACCAGAAAAAGTGGTCTGTAGGGAAAGAAACTAGTCAGCAAGGGGGAAAGAGGGTCTACAGGGAGAGGGGAAGGTGGTGGCAGGCTGCCGACCACCTTAGGTGGTCCACAGACCACCCACAATAGCTGGCCGACCACAAAAAGTGGCTGGCAGGGAAGAAAAGTGGTCTATAGGGGGAGAAACTGGTCTACACCCCTGTTCCACCCTCCAGGCAAAGGATAACAAGGTTTGGTTAAAAAATAAACCAAAAAGGGAGCAAGACAAGAGTCCGCAGGGCGAGGCACTAAGCCGGAAGCCCCGAAAACTGGTCTACGGGTACAAAAAGTGGCCTACGAGAGGGAAAGGTAGTCTAGGGGTACAAAAAGTGGCCTACAGGCCTCTGTTTCCCTCTAGGCAAAGGCAACAAGGCACGGTCCAAAAACCAGGCCAAGAGGAGGAAGTTAAGAGGTCCCGAGACAAGGCGCTTAGCCGAAGGCTCTGGAAACTCGAAATGAGCACAAACATGCACAATCACCGAGTGCACAGACGATGACGTCTGAGTCTTAAGGTTGGTCAAAAATGGGGTGTCTACGGTTACCCCTCTTTGACAGAACTCGAAAGTCATAAAATGACGGTAGTGAATGTCAAAGCCTAGAGACGACCCATTTTTGACAAGGCTGGAGACTTAGGCAAACAGGCAAGATAACAAAGAGATGCGCTCGCATGCAAATGACATGCACAATGCAGAACATAACTTGTGATCATGCAATGAGGGCTGTAATGAAACATCTGAATGCAAATGTTGTGCAATGAAATGCTACAGCAAACTCGTACATAAGCAAGTAAACACAGACCAAACTACATCTCATGAGGAAATGATGTAAGAAAATTATGCAATCTTAACTACGGCTCACCCAAGAAAGACTAAAAGCGACTGTTGGGAACACCCAAAGTCTCAAATGGAACACCTCCTAGCATATGAAACGCGAAAGGAGAAGGACTGCGCAAGAAAGCGCAGTCATCCAAACGCGTGTCAAATGCAAGAGGAGAAGGGCATCCAAACGCGTGTTAAACGTGAGAGGAGAAAGGAAAACTAAATGCATGTCAAACGCGAGTGGAGAAGGGTACGTCCAAACGCATGTCAAACGCGAGTGGAGAAGGGTAACCGAATGCGTGCCATACTCAAACATGCGTGATGGACAACAGTCAAACTGAACCTGAACTTCTCTTGAATCAACCGTACATACAATATCGTCTGGTTTCACCAACTTCAAATGAACCGTACATACAATATCATGCCTGCACAAAAGTGAGATTTTGACAGGTACAATGTAATAGGAACACATGATCAACACTATATCAAAATACAATTTCAATACAAGATAAATGCGTGCATAACAATGGAACTGGAATGTGCATAACAATGCAGGTGTAACGGTACATAACAATGTAAGTAAAGTGTGCATAACAATGGAACTGGAATGTGCATAACAATGCGAGTAAAGTGTGCATAACAATGCAATTGGAACGTGCATAACAATGCGAGTGAAGTGTGCATAACAATGGAAGTAGAACTGCGCATAACAATGCCACTGAAGTGGCGCATAACAATGTAAGGGAAGTGTGCATAACAATGCAACTGAATGTGCATAACAATACAACTAGAGTGTGCATAACAATGCAACTGAAATGTGCATAACAATGCAACTAGAATCGTGCATAACAATGCAACTAGAGTGTGCATAACAATGCAACTAGAATCGTGCATAACAATGCAAGTAAAATGGTGCACAACAATGCAACTAGAATTGTGCATAACAATGCGACGCAACATACACATTATGTGCATAATAACAATGCATTTTTGATGCAATATCAACAGCATGTTTGAAGTAAAACGTCGAATAAGGAAATACACGCCTTAATGAGACCAATTCAAACGCAACCTCTGGTTTACCTCTCGGAGGGGTCACAATGTACTTAAAAAGGATACACCTTGCTCTTGATGAGTGACGATGAGCCATGCATCGAAGACGTGAATCGAAGTTCCCGCGGGAACATTTTGAGCCGAAAATAGTGAACTTTTCTTGCACTTTCTCGAGAGCCAAGGACTCCAAATAGCATAAAAATACACAGAGAGGACAATGGGACCCTAAAGACCACCCTGGAGGGTTGCCGACTACCTAAACCACCTGTAGACCACCTAGGAGATCAGTTGACCTGAAAAACTGGTCGGTCGACCAGTTTAGTGAAATTGGGGCAGTTTAGTCTTTTGAGGTTCGGCCCTTTAAGTACACAACTCCAAAACACATTTGCTCACACCCTGAAGGCCGAAATTCACTCCTCTTCCCTCCTAGACCCTTTTTTCTCTTAGATCCAGGCTTTGCATGTGTTTTCCAATGCCCCACGTGAAGTTGACTAACTAAGATCTTCCGATTTCCTTCACTTAGAGTTTGTTTTCGGAGCTTCTTTCTCCATTTTCACCACTTGAGGTATGTTTCTCTTGAAGTTTAGCACCTTTTCCCAGGCTTTGACTTTCTTTGACTTTTTCTCTTCCCGAGAGTTGACTTTTGTTGACTTTTGGCAATTTTAGCTCATTTCGCTCATTTTTGCTCATTTTGCACCTTCTTTTCAGATGGCTAACGATGTTCCATACGACGAGGGTCCTTCAGGGAGGGAGAAGCCTGACATCATTCCACTGCTGCCTAGGATCCGGCTCGTTGATCCTACGACATACTGTCCCGAGGAGCACATCTTACCACCCAGCACTTTTCATCATTTTACAGACTTTGCGCGACGAGCACCCACGGACTTGCTACTACAGGAGCCGGAGTCTCACCTATCTCACTACGTGCCCAAGGTACATACTGTACTCTTACATTTTCTGGAATGTATTTTGTATTTCTTGCATACTTCATGCTTTCGCTCTGTACTTTATCTACTCGTTCTGAACACATTTACATGCATAGCACTTCTGCTCATCCTGAACACAACTCACACATTGCATTTCTGCTCATTCTAAACATAGCTTACACAGGGCATTTCTGCTCATTCGAAACACAGCTCACACACTGCATTTCTGCTCATTCTGAACACAGCTCACACATTGCATTTCTGCTCGTTCTGAACACAACTCACACTATATTTCTGCTCATTCTAAACATAGCTTACACACGGCATTTCTGCTCATTCTGAACACAACTCACACTGTATTTCTGCTCATTCTGAGCACAGGTGGCTTCCCATTTTACCCGGGGATATGGGTGGATTATAGTGAGGGAGTGGTGCATGGAGCTCCCAGACGGTGTTCGACATATTGTTGATAAGGCAGGGTTCGGCCCATTTTGCATGGGGTTATCGCGTCTTGCGGCGAGTAGGACCCTCCTGGGTGCACTAGTAGAGAGATGGTGGGACACCACCAACTCCTTCCATTTCTCAGCTACCGGGGACATGACGATGACCCCATACAATTTTGCTATGTTGGCGGGCCTCGACGTGGGAGGTTGGCCGATCCCATATGACTTCGATATGGGTGAGTGGGAGGCAGCCTAGACTTATCTACTTGGAGCCCATCCACTGATCTACTGATCATCAGGCGCAGTCAGATACATCTGGTTCACAGAGCAGTACAGAGGGACTGTGCCCGAGACTGTTGAGGCCACGGAGCAGTACGCTTGGGGATTCCTGATGTTCCTTCTTGGGACCACATTGTTCTCCGATAGGGGGAACACGGTCGGGCTACATTTTCTGAGTGCTCTAGTAGACCTATCCCAGGTTCGGCACTTCGATTGGGGCGGCGCTGGCCTTGCTGCCCTTTATTGCTATATGAGCGCGACCTCCCGTAGGTGTGGGAGCATAGTAGGCAGCTATTGGAGAGCCTGGGAGGTACATTCTGCCCTTTGGATTTACATTTCTGCTTTTCATTACCAGTACACTGCACACTCCATACATTGCACACATTACGTCCCAGACTCTGCATTCTGGACATCGCATTCTGTATTCTGCATTCTCATTGCCACTGTCTTGCCTTTCACAGCTGTGGGTATGCGCCTATTTCCCGACGCTTGCTTCTGATCCGGAGGTTGAGACACCACTTGAGGTGTCGTACTCGCGTAGATTTGAAGGTTGATGCCGGCCCAGACCCCGAGAGACCTTGCCATATCTCAGGCATTATTTTGACACAGTACGGGCAACGGAGGTAATCCAAAACTCTTAGTTCTTTATGCTTTCAGCTTCGATTCATCTTGCATATCTATGACAACTAATCAATTCACGCACTTGTTATCTGCAGATCACCTGGTAGCCTTGGGTAGCTATGCCAGGGTTTTCTCGATTCCATTTTGCTGGGGCATGGGGTGCCTCATGCTTCATGTGCCAGACATTGGGCCATCCCGTTCAGGAGATCCCTTTACCACCTTCATTAGACATGCGGTCCACAGAGAGTCTCTCTCCTCAGGAGGTTAGCGACCTTATGCAAGGTGCTGACGCAGTCCTTTTCCATGAGGAGGGGGAGTACACGACATGCCTCAACACATACTTGATGCCCCCGCTAACAGGTGTTCGTGCCCCCATGAGGAGAGCTGCTGACATTCCTTCATCGAGCCGCGCCCGAGCTACAGACATCCCCTCGACTAGTAGGGCCAGCACATCGGGAGGTAGGGCTAGGGGGATGTCTCCCACTAGGCAGTGTGCTAGATGGCTAGATCGTCCGATAGAGCTGACAGGCTGGCGGTATGGGACGCCTTATCAGATTCTGCTTCAGTCTCCATTGCCAGATCATCAATATGTCAGGGCCCCTGACTCAGCACTGGTATGCATTACAACTTTCATTTATCACTTAGATACTTAGACATTCACTGATGACTTGAACATGCATCTGTAGCCTTCCACAGGATATGTTGAGGGGTTGCTCGAGGCGATGGCCTCACTTGAGTTTATGGTCTTGCAGAGGGCGATGATGCTGTACTCCCACGACATTCCGGTACTTTTCAAATTCCTTGCATTTATCATACTTTTGCTGATATATTGAAACTAAACATTTCACTACACTGATTCTTTGCATGTATAGATCACATCCGACACATCACATTCACATACCACATCTGCATGCACTCACTCCATGCACTCACTCCATGCACCATACTTGCATCTGATATACATACCCTGGCTGATGTATTCAAGTTGCCTTTTCAAGTCACACCTCTACAGCTCGGGCCATCTGGGCTTTCTCGAGCGGGTGGAGGTGGTGACACCGGTTCAGGTTCTGAGGGCGGAGACGACGCCAAGGAGGATTCTGAGGATGGCGGTACTGGTTCAGACGGGGATATCGACGGCAGTGGTGTAGAGGCTGCTCAGCCGAAGAGGGAGAAGAGGGCCTCTCGATCTTGAGCCAGATAGCACCGGCTCAGATGTTTTTGCTTTGTTTTCTTTTTGCCAGTAGTTATAACACATTGTACAGTGTTAGGCAGTTTCATTTTCCTTAAAACTTGTACCCTGTTGTAAAAAGAAACCATGATGGAATGAAAACAGCTTTTTGTTCAAAAAGTGTTACATTTTGTATTCTAAGCACCGCATCGCACCGCACCATTCTGCACAAAAATGAGATTGATGGAAATTGAACATTCATGCATTGCCAAGTCAGGTAGTGAACCAACGTAACAAACAAAACACCTTAAAGAACAATTCGATAAATGAATTACAACAACTCGTTAAGCAAAGAGCAACAACTCGATAATCAAAGAGCAACAACTTGATAAGCAAATGCATAATGGACAAACAAAACAACAGGACGCATTCGAAGCAGAAATAAACTCAAACCTTCAGCATTCTCAGCACATAGGAAGGCTAGGGACTCTCTGCTGGAGATACGAAGTAGCTGTAGACCACTTTTTGTTCATTGCCGACCACCAAAAAGGACTGTCGACCACTTTTGTGGTCTGTAGACCAGAAAAAGTGGTCGGTCGACCAGTTATGTAGGGGGTCTCCAGATTTTTTCCACTTGTCCTCTAAACAGTGCCTTATCCTCTATAAAGGTTCCAGGCTTGTGGTTTCCTCATTCTAACTCAGTTTTTGTACCCAATGGAGGCAATTCTTGTCCAAAATCTCACAAATTGGATTGCTCACTTGGATGGCTCAGAAAAGATGAATTTCTGGGGCTTTGGAATAAATGCATTATTCAAGCTGAGCTGCACCCCACTGCGTTTTCCATTCCTCCATGCCGCGGCAAGGTGTTGGAATCCGGTAACTCATGTTTTTAGCTTTGGCGGACAAGAGATGTGTCCCACTTTCGAAGACTTCCAAGCTTTGACGGAGTCCCAGTGCGATGAAGCGATCATGCCTCAATTCCGTTTCGGCCACATCCAAGCCTTAGGACGGATGTGTGGGCTCACTTTGCATGACGCTTGGTCTTTGATTCGCGATGGAGAGTTGGATATCCCCAGCTTGATTCATCGGTTCTCGTATGCTGGTGACCGCGGCGATCATCACTGGCAGGGTTTCGGCGACATGTGCTTTGTTTGTGCATGTTGTCTCATTTCTTGCTTGCCCCAGGCTCCGGTGGGTCTAGCGTCCATTTGATTGAGGTTGCCCAAGGCTTAAAAGAGGGCAAGAGCTCCATTGCCATGACACTAGCTGAGACATTGATGGGTTTGGACACTTTCCATCGTCGAGAGACAACTGGATTCGCGGGGAGTCCACTACTGCTGGAGGTAATGTTTCCCACCCTATCTCACATATATTTCTCACATCACTGGGCCCTCAGGCTCGGTTATTCTCTTAAAACCCTTTTCTCACTTTTCTCTCCACGTACACCTCTCTATTCTTTAATCTCTCATTTTTCATCCCTCCCCAGATATGGTTGATGGATAAGTTGAAGGTTGTGGACTCATGCTCAGCATATTCAGCACACGGCTATTTCTTCCGGCGACGTCTAGTCGATGCCCCTGATGAGGGATGGTGGTGCGAGTGGATGTGCAGTCTGTCCGCTGTTGGCATTGCTTGGCACTGCCCCTGGCTCAATCTGCTGGCGATGAGTCACAGCATGTCTCGCCAGCTCGGGATTTAGTTGATTGGCCTGATACATTGTGTCTTTTACTTCCTGTTCCGATTCCGGCACCAATTTGGGCATGATCAGACTTGTCCGGAAGAAGGGATTAAAGTACTCTGCCGCATTTCCAATCCGAGGCACACAGCTAGCTCGGTATGCCACAGCATGGGGGACAAGAGAGCTTCTAGCCCCCGCTCCTACATTCAGTTACACCCTCTCTGATGAGGGCATAGCTTGGCTCGATGAAAAGATGCAAGTTGGGCCTACTTTGGCATCAGAGGCTCCACAAGCTCTGGGAGGGGGCGCAGGAACACCTGACTTATCTGTGCCCTGAGTTTATTGCGTTATCATTACTTTCAAGTTTTCTTTATGAATGTAATAAAAAGCAACTTCAATTTGTATTCAAGAGTCGGAGAACTCTGTACTGAAATCAATGTAATTGAAGGTTGTGGGTACTGAAAATTTTCCGTTTGGTCCAAAAATGGTCTAAGTCCTAAAAAGATTAATTTGAGCAGAATCAACTTTTATTAAAACTTTTCAAAACCATTTTCGATATGGATCAAAACTGGACACACCCGAGATCTATCACTGAGATGTACAACCCTGGATCCAGCAACTGGAAAGTTACCCCTAGTCTGAATAGCACTGTACTGGAGATCACAACCGAGCTCTTGAATGCAAAATAGACAAAGATGACCAACATGATCACATGGACAGAGTTGATTTGGAAGTGTTTATGGCTGGACTTCAGAATGAAGTTGCCTACATATCCCGAAGATGGGAATCAAGCCTTACGCAATTCGGTTCAGGTTCACTCGTGTATTAACACTCTCCTTTTGCGATCTAACTTTTGCCAAGACTGCTCTTTCTGGGTTTTCAACCTTGCGAGCTCAGTTTTTATTATTTCAAATTTTTCATGCTCTAACTTCTGCCTAGGTCGCCCTTTTGGGTTTTCAGCCCAGCGAGCCACTCAGGGATAGTATTTCTTCAACTTGTCCATGTTGTTCGGCTGGGAGAACTCAAGGCCATCTAAATCCATCAGAATGACAACTCCACCCGACCAGATAGACTTGATGATGTAAAGGCCAGTCCAATTGGGTCTGAACTTACCCCTAGGGTCGTGGATGGGAGCTCGGTTGTCTTTGAGCACTAGATCCCCTTCCTTCAAATTCCTGGACTTAACTTTCTTGTTGAAAGCCCTGGCAATTCTTCGTTGATAACCCTGGACGTGATACAGTGCCTTCAGCCTTCTTTCATCAAAGAGCATGAGTTCTTTGAACCTGCTTTGCTGCCAATCTACCTCAGTTATCTAACACTCAGCCAATACTCATAAAGACGGAACCTCAACTTCGATAGGCAGAACAGCCTCCATCCCATAGACCAAGGAATATGGAGTCGCCCCAGTAGAAGTTCGAATTAAAGTCCGATAGCCCCAAAGAGCAAATGGCAGCTTATCTAGCCAATCTTTGCAGGTTTCCACCATCTTCTGCAGAATATGCTTGATGTTTTTGTTGGCGGCCTCAACTACTTCGTTGGTTTGTGGCCGATATGTAGATGACTTATGAAAAGCGATGTTGTATTTCTCCAACAAGTCGATCACCTCCTTCTTGAAGTGGGAACCATTATCCGAAATAATCTTATTTGGGACCTCGTAGCGACATACGATGTTGTTCCTGATGAACTTAGCGACATGCGACGCCTTCAATATGGCGTAGGATTGGGCCTCGACCCACTTTGTAAAGTAGTTTATCGCTACCAGAATATACTCATGCTCGTTGGACTCCTTCAGAGTGACAGCCCCAATCACATCAATCCCCCAGACTGAAAACGGCCACGATGAAGTCATGTTGTACAACTTCGACATCAGAATGTTCATGCGGTTTGCATGGATCTGGCATTTGTGGCATCGCCGGACAAAGCCAATACAATCCTTCTCTCTGGTTGACCAGTAATAACCCTGCCTAAGGATTTTCTGGGCTAGCATCACCCCACTCATGTGCGCTCCGCACTCTCCTCCATGGATGGCCTACATCGGGCGCTTGGACTCTTCAGCATCAACACACAGCTTATGCATCTCGAGATGACCCCGCTTGTACAGTTTGCCCCCGTAGACGATGAACTGAGCAGCCATTCTTCGAATATCTTTGGCATTTGCCCCTGGTGGATACGCTTCCTTTTCCAAGAAGTTCCAGATGTCGTAATACCAGGGGTTTTGATCTTGTACCTCATCTATGGCAGCAATTAGCCCGTAGGTCGGCATGATTTTTTGTTCAATGATGATCGGACGCATCCGGACTCAAAATGAGATGTCTATCATAGAAGATAGAGTTGCTAATGAATCGGCGAACCTATTGTTCTCTCTTAACAGATGAGCAAAGTTCAGTTTTTCAAACTGAGGAATCAGAATGTCGAAGGTTTGGTGATAGATTCTCATCTTTTCTTCTTTAACTTTCCAATCTCCTTTAGCTTGAGATACAACAAGGTTCGAGTCCCCGATGAGATCCAACCGTTTTGCCCCTAGTTCCAGGGCGGCTTCTAGTCCAGCAATACATGCCTCATATTCTGCCTCATTGTTTGACACTTTGAACTGGAGTTTGAATGCTAAGGGTATGCGGGAATTGTCGGGCGCTATTAGTAACACCCCCATCCCATACCCGTACTGGTTTGACGCTCCGTCAAAGTACATCGTCCGGGTCTCTTCTTCAACATGCAGAATGGCCTAATCTGGGAACAGATACTCAACTGCTTCATCCCCGTCCACTGGGTGATCGGCTAGGAACTCTGCTACCGCTCTCCCTTTCACTGACTTGCGCGTCATGTACTTCAGATCAAATTCGAAAAGCAGAAGCAACCAACGAGCTAGCCTACCTGTAAGTGCCGGTTTCTCGAAGAGATATTTGATGGGATCTAATCTCGAAACCAGTATTACAGAGTGAGCTAACAAGTAGTGCCTCAACTTCCTGGTAGCCCATACCAAGGCCAGACAAGCCTTCTCCAGCGGAGTGTAGCAAGTTCTCGTAATCTAGCATTTTCTTGCTCAAGTAGTAGATAGCCTTCTCCACTTTGTCCTCCGACTCCTATGCAAGCATGCATCCCATTGTCGTTTCAGTCACTAATAGATACAGAATCAACGGTTTTCCCTGGCTCAGGCAGTGACAACACAGGTGGGTTCTGTAGATATTGCTTGATCTGCTCGAAAGCAACTTGGCACCGGTCTTCCCATTGGAACTTCTTTCCTTCCTTGAGGACACCAAACAGTGGTTCGCAAGTCAAAGTTAATTTTGCAATAAATCGTCTTATGAATTACACTTTACCCAAAAAGCCTCGCACCTCCTTTTCAATCCTTGGTGGTGGCATTTCCAAAATGGCCTTGATTTTAGAAGGATCGACCTTGATACCCCTTTGTGTGATCAAGAACCCCAGCATTTTCCCTGCAGCAACACCAAATATATATTTCTGAGGATTCAGCTGCAACCGATACTCTCTGATCCGTTGGAAGAATTTCTGCAAGGCGGTGTAGTGGCCCTCTCTTTCCTTGGACTTGACAATCATGTCGTCCACGTACACCTCAACCTCTTTATGGATCATATCATGCAAAATCGTGGTCGCAGCCCGTTGATACGTAGCTCCAGCATTCTTCAAGATGAACGGCATCAATCTATAACAATAGGTTCCCCACGGGGTGGTGAAAGTAGTCTTCTCCCTGCCTTCGGGTGCCTTCAAAAATCTGATTGCAGCCTGAAAACCCATCTATGAACGAGAGCAGCGCATGCCCAGCAGTGAAGTCCACTAATTCGTTGATATGCGGCAGAGGAAAGTCGTCCTTCGGACTGGCTTTGTTCAAATCCCTGAAGTCCACACATACCCAAATTCTGCCGTCCTTGTTCGGCACCGGCACTATATTGGCCAACCAAGTAGGGTATTCAGATACTAATAGGAACCTTGCGTCGATCTGCTTGGTGACCTCTTCTTTGATTTTCAGAGCCCAGTCCGGGTGGATCCTTCGAAGCTTCTGCTTAACAAGTCGGGCCTTTGGGTCAAGAGGGATCCGGTGCTGTACAATCTCAGGATCGATTCCAGGCATGTCTTCGTAGGACCATGTGAAAATATCTTTGAAATATTTTAATAAAGAGAACTAAGTGCTCGCGCTCCTCCGAAGACAACGTGGACCCGATCTGGACCAGCTACGGGTCCTTCTCAGTACCAACATTAATTGTGGTGATGTCATCAACCAAAGGTTTTACAAACCTCTCCTACTCTTAATTAATCAAATGTTGTAAAACCGGAGGAATTTCTTCCTTGTCGTTTTCATCAAAATTTTGAAAGTCTTGATTAATGAAATAAATTGAAGGCACAGAAAATTACTCGGAAACCACAGCCGTACCATTCTCATTAATAACATCCAGTCCGCACGATTCCTCTCTTACAACAGACTCAAAGAAAAAAGAAAAAGACGACATGGACAGGACAGTGGCATCCGGGTTATCACCCCCAAGAATACCATACTCCGACTCAGACTCAGACTCAGAAGAGCCGGAATCTGATTCTGACTCCACAGACTCAGTGGAATCAGATTCCGGCTCACTACCTGACCCGGAACTGCTCGATAAAAAGCCCTCCTCGTATTGCCAGACGAGGGTGGGTGCGATGGATGCATCGAGAATGCCTGAAGATGGGCCCACAACCGCTTTATCCCCGATCATGGAAACTGAGAAGTTATCCCCCAAGCACTCCGGTACGATCTAAGGATCTGAGAGGAGACAAGCCAGTGCTACACCGATCTCAATTTTTGTGCTCTCGGAATCCTCCTCCTTGCACTGCTCAGCCTTAACTGGTGGGTCTGTTTGCTCTTCGACAACTTCATCCCCGGACAACTGAAGATCAAAAAAGATTTCGAAGCCGGGCAAGCACCGCTTCTCTGAATTCATCCAGGGCTCCGGAAAAGCCGCAAAACGGGAAGTCTTCCCCCTCCCGGAGAAAGCGTCCGTTCAGGGTCCCCAGGATAGGTCGGTGTACCAACTCATAATGCTTCCTGGCTTGCTTTGCCCGAGTTCTCTCGGCCATCTCTCTTCCTTTCCTTGCCCAATCTTCTTTGGTAGACAGATAACCTAAGTCAAAGGTATATGGGTTGTGCGGCACTTCGACCGACGCTGCAGCGCCCTTCCAACCACTTCGCCCTAATCCCATCCCGGGCATGTGTGTAGACGTGCCCTTGAGGGCCTCATGATACTACAGTTCGGACTCAAATGTCACAGTTCTGAATCTAATCCCGCAAAGTGCAATTCGAGACCGATAAATCACCAAAGAGTCCAAATCTGGCAAATCGTTTTGGAAAACTGATTTTTAAGAAAGAAGTGCCAAACATGGACTGCTTTGCCAGATACAGAGTCGCCACCTAAATATTTTATTTTGGGGGAATTTAGGAAACCTTGACTCGTGCCTAAGGCCACGTATCCGTCATCCCCAAAGTTGCCTCGGCTCGGGAACTTGGGTACGATTGGGGAAGGTCATCAATGAGCACCCCCGCTCGCCCCGATCTGAAGATCGGCTTGTACTAAGCATGATATCGAGTTTTTGAAATGCATGCATTCTTATTCCGGTTAATTGGCTAATCTTTACTACGTGATGCGCACAGCAAAACAAGTATAGACTAGATCGCCTAATTTGGAACAAAGCATCGCATATCCGTTTGTTTGGAAATGGTTTTGAATTTTGCTACTCGCAAGTAGGCTAAAACACAGATTTCGATGAATTATTCCAATTCAAGCAATCCAACCTTCACCCATGGGCATTCAGGCAGTTATATCATATAAGCACTTAGCCTCATGGCAAGCATGCTGTCATGTTAACACTCGCATACATGCAAGATGCTAAAGTGTAAACACTCACAGTGTACTTCGAGCCAAAACAAGAAACTCGTTAGAAATCATGCATGATCCTAGTTCATGTTAAGATGGCTAATGCAACACATGCGAAATGTAACTAGAATAGGCTCGGCTAATCTAAGAATGGCATGTGAAATGCGGCAACTCGATACACGTAATCAAGTTGGAATTGAAATACTATGCAATTAGTATGATGCGCCGAGCCCGGTGGATGCAATACAGGTGAATGATGCAGACATGCATAGCATAAGGAAGCTAATTGAAACATGCCCCAGGACTAACCATCGTAAGCGGTTAACTAAAAGGGAGAAATAAGTGGAGGTTGGAAGACATGCATCACACACACGCACGCTTATTACACAATTGTGCCCTCTCGACGGAGGGACCGAAAGAATAATACAAATCAAATAATTAACTAACTAACAAGCTAATTAATTAATTACAAAACCACTTAACTAATTATGCAAATTAATTAAGCTATGAAAATAGCGAATCAACCTCGGGAAGAGGGACAAATGCATGCTTGATTGGCTTTGCTCAGAAATCCATCGCCATGTCATGTTGCCTCTGTTTACACTGCTCCGCACCTCTGAAAACTGTGCAAGTCTCAAGGATGCTTCTGAATCACCTTCTGAGCACTGTGGGATGTCACCGGCCGAAAGTCAAGGCCACCGGCCAAGAGGAACTGGTCATCGACCATTTGTGGGGATCTCGGCCAACAATTCATAGCCGGCCGGCACTGAAGATGGCCGACCGGCCATCTCTTCCTTCAGAATGCTGTTTTGCTGCAGCAGAGGACAAATAGAACATGGCAATGTATTTTCAAAGCAATGTGTGCACAACCACCCTTCCTATCATGTCATGAACTCAAGGAAGTATGGTTCTCGACCCTCAGGCCATCAATCACGCATTTCAATGCATGATGGCCAAAGGAGCCAAGTGTGCATTTTAATGTCAAATGAAATGCACACAAAACACATGAAGGACCCCAACCTCTATCATGGTTTATCAAGAGGCAAGGGATGTGAACATGGAAGCACAACTAGTGCAACATGAGCATGTTAATGATAATGCCATGCAAGGCTAAGCATGCCAAATGCAATGCAACTTAGACAAGCATGCAAAATGCAACATGGACATTCAAGCATGCAAGGAAAACATGTGACAACATGTAAAGGGACAAGATATGCAAACATGCAAAGCTACTTAACAAAAGCATGCCAAATGCAATACCACTTAAACATGCAACAACATGTTATGGACTAAGTATGCAACAAGGCACAATTGAACTAGTATGTTACAACATGCAATTTACCAAATATGCAACAAGCATGCGACAACATGCAAGGCAAGCATGCAACAACATGCGGGGATGGACTTAAAGCAAAATGGACAGCTCCCAAATAGGTCCAAATCAGTGGCCAATATGCTAGGGGATAAGGGACAAAACCGCATACAAACATGCATAGTGATTGGCCTAACACTTAAGCATTGGAAGGCAACTTCTAAGAATACTTAAAAGGAATGAAAAGCATGCAAAATGTGATAACATTACATGCTTTGAAATGATGCTAGGAGTGATGCCAAATCACATAAACAAATCATAATCATAGCATGCACAAGGCTTAAAGCCTAAGACTAGTGAAGGGACTCGAATCAAAGCTACACAAAACAAAGAGCATATGGCGAGCATAACCCAAAACAGTCCTAAAGCATGGCAAAGTGAGCCTAAAACATGCAATGACCAAAGCCAAAACAAGCTAAAACAAAGGGGCGAAAACAGGAGACATGCAAGGCTACCAAAGAGGTGTTACGCTACACCTAAGACAACCAAACATGGCATGTTTTAAGGAAACAAAAAAAGAGATATGGCATGCCAAAATTAGCCCAAAAAGCCCACTTAGATGACATCCCAAATGCCTAAGCATGGTGACGTACACGATGACACATTCATGAGGCATAGGACACTAACTCTTTAAGACATTAAAGGAGTCATAAGTGCAAGCATATGAGCATGGAATATGGACTGAAATAACATTACAAGGGATGCCAAACCACTGAAATGACCCCAAGTAAAGCATGCTAGTGACTTAACCACCCAAAGCTAACAAGCTAGATTGTATGGTAGCTATACAAAACAAAACAATGCAAGCATGACCAAAACAATGAAAAATAGAGCTCAAGCATGTTAAAACAAGGCTAGAAGCTTCATGAAGTTTAGCCAAAATCATGCTAAAATAGCATGTCACCACATGATGCATGTTAGGCCAAATCATGGGGTTACAAGACAAGTATACAAAGCATGCATGGTATGTCTAAACCAAGTCAAAATAGTGCTATATCATGGCAAAACTAAGCCTAATATATACTGAAATGAAGCTAAAACAAGCTAAGCACACATGCTACAAACATAAGCCATTTATGTAAGCATTAAAGACAACATGGAGAGGGGATGACCCTCTCCTATTTAAGATGCCAAAACCACCTCTCCACCACTGAAAATCCTCTGGATTTCAGTGGTAGAGAGGTCATGCAAAGCTAAGAACAATGGCCAAAAGGGATGACCTAAAACAAGGCCTAACAAGGCCTAAGAGGGGGGAAACAACCCCAAACCTCAAAATGACCTTAAACAAATTCTAAAGTAAGTAAAAAAAGAACTTTTATCAGTTATAAGCTAAGCTCAAAACAATAAGCAAGAAGGGTTAAAAGCATAAGCAAGAAAGGGGTATCTAAAGCAAGTTTGCTCACCCTTGTAGAACTTCTTCAAGAACAAGGCTCCAGTAGGTTCCTCTGACCAAAACCAGTCCAATAACTCTAAAGTCAACCTCAAAGGACCTCAGCCCCAAGAGGATGGTGTTCTAGTGTGTGTTTGTGTACAATAGTAAGACAAAACAACACTTTTGAGCACAAAGTAGGATCAAACAAGGGAGTATAGATATAAAACTATATCTCACTCTCCTAACCTAATTTTTCTGACCCCTGGAGGAGGAAGGAGGGGCTTCCTCTTTATAGAAGTTCAAATTCTAAAGCTTGCAAGAGAAGCTAAGCAAAGGGCAAATCCCTTCATACACGTGTATGGAGGGGGTAAATTGTGGATGTCAGCTGCACCAGTTGGCATAAAATATCTGCATAAAGCAGATGAACAGGGTTCGGCCACCAAAAATGGCCGATTGACCAACATAAGTGCCGATCGGCAAACACTCTTGGCCGATGGCAAGAAAAGGGGCAGATGGCCTCATGCCCTGGTTGGTGGGTTAAGGGGATGGCAAACAAGCCACCCTCTTCCCTTAAAAGCAAAAACACAAGTGTTTGGTCCATAACCAAGCACAAAACAGACAAGTTGAGAGATCTTGAGGCAATACGCGTAGCCGAGACCTCCGAGAACTCAAAACGAACACGAGCACGTATGATCATCGAGTGTTCAAACGATGACGTCCAAGTCTTGAGGATGGTCAAAAATGGGGTGTCTACAATGTGCTGAAGCTTGTTCATAAGGTAGACAGACTGTGCACTGACGTATAGCCCCTCATCAACAGCTAGAATATCTTGTACAACCCGGACCTTAGCTATGGTGAATCCTGATAGAAAGACATCATCCATGCCATGCTCAATCTCCAGAACGGGTGTAGAAACCTCTGGCAGCAGATGTATCAAAGAATTTTCAAAAACGATTGTTACCCCCTTCCTGTGGGGGTACTTCAGCATTTGATGTAAGGTGGAAGAGACGGCTTTCACTTAGTGCAGCCACGGCCGCCCAAGGAGTAGATTGAAGGTTGTGGGAACATCCAAGACATGAAACTCAATGTCCTGTTGCCCCGTACCAACCTGAGTCTTAATCCGTATGGTCCCGATTACCTCTCGGCTGGTATTATCATAAGCCCGTATCACCTGGGCTGTGGGCACAAAATCCACAGGCTTCAATCTGATAGCATATGCCGTTCTCGATGGACACACATTGATAGCAGATCCTGTGTCAACAAGGACCACCGGTATTTATTTCTCTCTTCACTCGACAGAGATATAGAGCGGTTTGTTATGATCTAAGCCCTCAGGCGGCAGTTCCTTGTCAGTGAAGGTTAAGGTCGGGGAAGCTCCTCCCGAGAAAACCAGCCCTAGCAACTGCTCATGAGTTGTATCGATTGAAAGTTTCTCCCTGTCCATGGCAGAAATGACAGCTTGTCTGTGAACTCTTGAGGCCATTGGCAGTCTCCAGATGGAGATGTCTACTTGGATTTTCTTAAGCTGCTTCAGTACAGCATCCTCCTCCAACAGCTTTTCTTTCTACCTCTCCGCTTCTTTGTCCTTCCCGGACGCCTCAGGTTGGTCCAAGTGTGGGGGCTTGACATACCGCCCACTTCTAGTCATATGGTCAACCTCCTCAACATACCAGGTGTCGTCTGGTTGGTTCTGCCCCCAATCTTCATCGGTGTGGGCAAGACGTAAGTCGTCGTCTTCCCACCACATCCCGTCGGCAACCGACAGACAGCTGTCCGGTTCTGTTGTAACTGTTTATGTGCTCACAACACATTCCGTCCCCGCAGAGGCCTTGGCATTCCTAGCCCTCTCAAGATCCTAGATCTTTTCTTACTCAAGACGCTTCAACGCTGCCTCCTGTTCAGTATCTACCGTAATCAAACTGCCCAAATCCCGAGCAAAACTCTTCGCACCGGTGCTCTGCGGCGATGCTTATTGATTCTTGGCCATTCCGGCCACTATTGATATTCTGGCTTCTGATTGCCCTCGTACTGGCTGAGGTTTCTCAACAACATCTGGCTAGTCACTGAGCCACCCCGTATTTCCTACTGATCCATCCAAGTCGAACCAATTGATGTTCATATCCCCTGAGTCCTGCTCTTCAAAGAACTGTAGATTTGCAATGTCCTCTTCCAGCTCTGCTAGGTCATCTAACCCCTGACCAGGTCCATCCTCCCGAACCACACTGATCTCTACCCCCAACTGGCAACTCTACCCTCGGCTTAGCCTGGTCTGTTGAAGTGATATAACCAATGGGGTTGTACGCTCCCTCGGTAAAGCTCCCAGATCCCTTAGGTTCTAAATCAACACTCCCATCTTCCTCCAAAGTCAGCCCAATTCTATCTTCGATAGTCACCACCACCGGTTCAGGTTGGGTTAGGGAGATGCCCACCATGCACAGGTCTGTGCTTTCAGGGATGAACACCTCTGGCTTGAGTAGGTGGGTCGGCGTGATGTATATACTTGGGTCATACGGAATGGCCGCGGTTTGGATTAGGTTGATGTGTTTGGGTGGTGGAGCTTGGTTATGTGGTGGGAGTGGGTTAGTGTTGACATTCGGTTTGTCAGGAGGTGCAATCACCTTATTGTCAATGAGATCCTGAATCTCATGACGAAGTCTGTAGCACTGGTCGATGTCGTGACCATGCTGTTGGTGAAAGGTACAGTATTTGGCCGGGTTATGGGAAGCAGGAAGTTTGTCTGGTAATGGTCGCGGCTCTAGGGGTTTCAAACGGCCTTTTCTAATGAGAACCCCTAAGGCTTTGGAAAGGGGCATGTACAATGAAGTAAAGGTCCTTTGGCCTCGGGGTGGATATTTGGTTGTTTTTGAGTTGGCACCGGACGCACCGGTGAACAGGGTTGCTGTTTTTGGTGTGGTGGTGGTGACCATGTCCACATTGGAAGTTCTGGCAGCTGCAACATTACTCGTGCCTGCATTCGAACTGCGAGTAAATGTCCTCTTGGGCTGCTCTCTCTCGTGGTCAATCAGACCCTGCTTCATGGCATGCTCAATCTGTACCCCAATCTCGTGCAAATCAGCAAAGGTAGGGAGAGGTAAGACGATCATCTTTTGCATCAGTTTGGGTTGGAGGTTGCGCACAACCATCCGTATTTGATCTTTCTAGACCGGCCTGGTGGCCATCGTAGAAGCTTTGGCTCTTCAACGGGTTACAAAGTCAGAGAAGCCCTCTTTTGGCTCTTGCCTCATTGTCTCGAGATCACGAGTTGTGATCTTGATCTGTGTGTTGTATGAGTACTGGGCAAGGAAGGCCTCGGCCATTTCTTCCTAACTTCTCTTGATAGAATCTTCCAACTTCGCATACCAGATGGCCGCGACACCCGACAGGGTCCGGCCGAAAAGGGAAAGCTTTTGCAGTCTGGAGAGGCCCATTGGCCTTAGGATATCTAAGAACAACCGCAGATGTACCGTGGGATCCCCAGAACCGTCAAATCGGTCTATATGCGGCATCTTGAACCGGTCCGGCAAAGTCACCGCCGAATTGGTGTATCCATCCTCTATGTTCGGAATGGAATTAATGCCTTGAGCTTTTTTGAATAGCTTTTCTAACTGGCTCACTTTTAGTGCTGTTGGATCCACCTCAAATTCAAACGGTGTATCCACTGGATTAGCCAGTGCTTTAGACAGCTGAGGTAAGATTGGGGGTGGAACTGGCCCCGTTAGGATGTCCGTATTTTCCTCGACGTTTGCAGTATCCCCGAGTGTTGGAACTCTAGGTGGGGGCGGGGGTGGATGCGAAGCAAATGCTCCGGCTTGTTGTGGTTGTTGCTGTTGCTGAAGTCTGGCAATCAGCTCTGTCTATTGAGCCACAACCTTTGCCTGGCGAGCGGCAAACTTTGCCTGGCCGGTAGCATCCCGCTACTTAGGCTGCATGGTTTCTTGGAGATGACGCATGATGTCCTCCATACTTGCCATAAGGTGCTAATCTGACTGAACAACAGGTATATCTCTCTCTGTAGTAGAAACGGAAACCTCAACTCGACTACACACTGGTGGGGTGGATAATGACCGTTGATCTGGTAACCGCTGTACTGATGGGCTACGCCTAACTGACCTCCGTCTACTAACCGGGGGTAATGAAAAGAACACTGCTTTTCCGTCAACTAGATCCTCGGATCGATGAAGCCTTCTACCTCTAACCCAGAGTGCTTTGGGGGAAACTGCCTCTTCGGAAGCAATGATGCTATACTACCTTGCAAAAAGATAAATAAAGCAAAATAAGGAAACAAACAACCAGAAAAACGGACAGCATTTCAGCTTAAAATAAACACAACACATAGTTGACATTTGTAAGCTGAACACACTATTCTCAACATTGATCGCTATCCCCAAATGACTGCCTCAAATCTGATACCCTCAGGTAAAACTGATTCCCCTAAATATTGACGCCCGCAGGCCTGATACCCAGACTTGCAAACTGATACATGCATTCTTGTAGAGACACACTTTAAAAGCACATAGCAAGCAAGTGAGAGCCAAAACACCCCTATGGAGGGGTAGGGTTTCCCTGTCCTATCTTGTTAGGAGCTAGGGTTTCACTACGCACGCAGCAGTTTCAAGCAACCTACAGTCGGGTAAGCAACCTGTCCTAGTTTGGAATGGTCACTATGGCTTCCGATATGCAACTAGGTCGAATGGTCAAAAGGGGTGCCTCGGTGAAAACCGAGGTTTGTGTTCCCATTGTGGCAGAGCCCGTAACCGGTAAGCCTTATAGCACGCAGCCTTTGGCAAACCGTTCAGGAATAGCATACGGCAAACACGGTGTCCTAGGCGCACCAATGCAAATGCAATGCAAAGAATCACATAAGTGTGAACAAAACAACATATCATGATGTTCGAGTCAAGTTCTCTAAATCCCCAGTAGAGTTGCCAGAAACTGTAGACCGCCCGAACTTCGCTCCGCACGCGAGGGCGCAAATTGTGTTCTAGCTACTACAGTTCGGACTCCTATCACGGTTCTGAATCTAATCTCACAAAGTGCAACGTAAGACTGATAAATCACCAAAGAGTCCAAATCTGGCAAATTATTTTGGAAAATCGATTTTAATCAAAAAGCGCCAAACATGGAGTACTTGCCAGATTTCAGAGTCGCCACCTAAATATTTTGTTTTGGGAAATTTAGGAAATCCTGACTCGTGCCAAAGGCCATATGTTCGTCATCACCAAAGTTGCCTCGGCTCGAGAACTTAGTGTAACAAGCCCGCGAGGGACCTCAATGGTGTTACAGTTCGGACTCGATTTGTCACGGTTCTTAATCTTGAACCAAAGAGTCCAAATCCGGCAAATCGTTTTGAGAAAAACAGATTTTTTTTGAAAGAAGTGCCAAACATGGACTGCTTTGCCAGATACAGAGTCGCCACCTAAATATTTTATAATGGGGAAATTTAGGAAACCCCGACTCGGTGCCAAAGGCCACGTGTCCGTCATCACCAAAGTTGCCTCGGCTCGGGAACTTGGGTACGATTGGGGAAGGTCAGCTATGAGCACCCCCTCTCGCCTGATCCGAAGATCGGCCTCTACTAACCATGATATCTCGTTTTTGAAAACACATGCGTTCTTATTCCGATTAATTAGCTAGAATTACTATGTGATGCGCACAGCAAAACAAGTATAGACTAGATCGCCTAATTTGGAACAAAGCATTGCATATCCGTTTGTTTGGAAATGTTTTAAGATTTGCTACTCGCAAGTAGGCTAAAACACGGATTTCAACGAGTTGTTCCAACTCAAATAATCCAACCTTCACCCACAGGCATTCATGCAGTTATATCAACTAAGCATTTAGCCACATGGTAAGCATGCTGTCATGTTAACATTCACACTCATGCGAGATGCTAAAGCATAAATACTGACATCGTACTCTGTGCCAAAACAATGAAGCTAGTTAGCAAAACATGCATGACCCTAGTCCATGTTAAGTGGCTAATGCATCACATACAAAATGCAATCTAGAATAGGCTCGGCTAATCCTAGGATGGCATGTGGAATGTGACAATTGATACACGTATTCAAATTGAATTTGAAATACAATGCAGTTAGCATGATGCGCCGAGCCCGGTGCATGCAATACAAATGAATGAATGCAAACATGCGAAGCATAAGAATGCTAATTGAGATATGCCCTAAATCTAACCATTGTAAGCGGTTAAATAAAAGGGAAGAAAGACGTGAGGTTGGAAGACGTACACACACCCACGCACACTTATTACAACATTGACCCTCACTCTGAGGGTCCGAATAAATAATACAAGCCACCTAATTAACTAACGCACGAGCTAATTAAATATTACAAAACCAAATTAATAACTAGCTACAACTAATTATTACACAACTTAATTAATTAACGAATCAATTAACTAATTAATGAATGACAACAAGCAAATAGGAAAAGCGGTAAATGATGCTATTCCAGCTCTGTTTGAAGAAGGGAGGCATGCATGCTCGCTTCGATTCCTCGCTTTGGAAGGCCTTCCGGTTGCTCTTTAGAGGCTCTGTTTGCAGGGTGTCTTCTAGTGCTTGTTGCTGTAACTTACCAAAACACTGCAGGGGGAAGCTACCAGTGGCCTGCCGGCCATGAGAGGAGTACTGCCGGCCAAAGATGGCTCATTGCCGGCCAAGGGTGACACACTGCCGGCCATCAATGGCAGGCTGCCGGCCACTGGTGTGCTGGGACACCAAACTGCAACGAAGCACAGAATAGAGAAAATGGAGGGCCTCCCAAGGGCATGTACGCACCATGGCACTCCAAATCACCTCAAAACATCAAGGGAGAGGCCAAATCGGATCCACGACCATCAATCACGCGTCCCGATGCATGATGGCCAAAGATCCAACTTGTGCAAATCAATATGAAAATGAATGCACAAATAAAACAAGTAAAGCGTAGAACTCTATCATGAATCATCAAGAGCTTCAGCGACCGAGAATTGAGACATGTTCCATCACTTGAAGTATGAAACGCCCCTCGTTCCTCGTGCTCAGATTACCACTTAATCCAAGCAATGCAACACATAAGCATGAAGTGAGGTGACAACCTTGGACAACATGATGAAATGCAACATGAACATGTGAACATGCAAGGCATGTAAAGCTAAATAAGTATGCAACAACATACTACATGTAACAAGCATGCGACAACATGGTAAAATGGGCTTACACCAAAGATGGGCAGCTCTCAACTAGGTCCAAATCAGTAGCCAAAGGCAATGAATTGATGGCACGAAAAGCATGAAATGTCAAGATAAGTATGCATGCCAAATGGCTAAAGTATTAAGGCACAAAGGGGTCCACTCTTAAGCACACTTAAGGAGCAACAAACATGGATACATGGCAATGAGGTAAGCTCTGAAATACATGTAAATTGATGCCAAATCAACTCAACAATGCAAGCAAAGCATGTTAGGATGCTTAAAGCTCAAAGTAAGCAAAGGGACTTAAGCCATGGCCACACAAGGCAAGCCCCAAAGGGCCAAGGGGACCTAAAACAGTCCTAGGGCAGGTCTAAGCAAGACCAAAACCAAGCTCAAAGCTAGCCAACATGGGCTAGAACAGAAAGCTAAACACAAGGAGCATGCAAGGCATTAATGAGGCAATGCACTACACCTATTGAAATCAAACATGGCATGACTTGGACAACCAAAAACAGAGTTACATCATGGTATAATAGGACCCAAAATGCACTGAAATGATGAGCCAAAGGCTTGGGCTTAATGGCATGCACAAAAGTCCATTCATAAGGCATAAAGCACAAGCTATATAAAGCATTCAAGGCATGTCAAATGCAAGTGAATGACAACATTTCATGGACAGAAATAGCATGTGGAATGAGGGCAAGGCATGGAAACATCACATGTATGGCATGGTGGAGGTCTCAAAACCCAAGACTAGCCTAAGCATTTACACTATAGCTATACAAAGCATGAGTGATATGGCCATGGCAGCCCAAAACAGTCCTAGAACACTTCAAAATAAGCATAAAATCATGCTTAAGCAAAGCCAAAATATGCTAGTATGATGAGTCAAAACATCATGCACAAAGAGCTAGGAAACAAGATTTGTTCTACACCTATATGGAGCATGCAAAGGATGATCAAACCAACTATGGATAGGGTCATATCATGCCAAATGATGACCAAATACATGCAGAAATGTAAACCAAACAAGCTAAAATGACATGGCAACGCATGGAGCATATGAAGCTAGTTTAGGGGATTTACACTACAAGTGCATCATGCAAGCATGGAGTAACAAAACCAACCCAAAATAGATTCATGGCATGGTAAAACATCACCAAAAATGGACTGAAATGGACTCAACAAAGACTATGCACACATGCTACTTTGATGAGCTATGAATGGAGTTACATTACACATGTTAGATGCAAGCAAGGCATGACCAAACCAGCCTTGGACAGGGCCAAAGCAGGTCCTAGAAGTCATAAAAAAGGGCCTGAACCAAGCCTCAAAAATGCATAGAGGGTTGGTCCTTTGGAAGGCCAAAAATGCAAGCAAAGAGGAATACAAAGAGAGGGGACTACCCCCTCTGATTAAGGACTTCAAAACCACACCTCTACCACTGAAAATCCACTGGATTTCAGTGGTAGGAAGGCCAAACCAAGGCTAGCTCGGATGCCTCCAAATATGGCTTAAAACAAAGCCAAACAAAGCATGCAAGGGGGCTGCACACCCCAACCAGCAAAATGACCTTAACCAAACTTGAAAATCACTTAGAAACAAGACTTTTTTCAGTTATAAGCAAAGCCTAAAACAATATGGAAAGAGGGCTAAAGCAAGGTGCAAGAAAATGCAAAAATGGGGGAAATGCTCACCCTTGAAGACCCTCTTCGAAATCAGCAATTTTAGCGGGTGAAAACTGGTTTTCAGAGCTCAAGAATCCCTCCCAAGAAGCTTGATCCAATGGTGGTGGTGTATATCTAGGTGTTGTAGTGTAAGGCCCCGTTTGTTTGGGGTTATAGGGAGGGGATTGGGTTTGATAGTGAGGAGGGGATTGAGAATGTGGTGTTTGTTTTGAGGGATAGGGAGGGGCTTAGTAAGCCCTTGGTATTAGTAAGAAGGAGAAAGGGGGATTGGTAAGGAGGAGATAGAGATGGCATTAGAAAAATAGTGAGAGGATTAGGAATTCTTTTATTTTTTTTATTTTTTATATATTGGGAATTTTTTTTTTAAATATAATGTTTAATTTTTTATATTTTTTTATTTGTTTTATTATTTTATATAAAAATAATTTAACAATTCCTCACTATTAATCCCCTCACTATCAATCCCCTCACTATTAATCCCCTCACTAACAATCCCCTCACTATTAATCCCCTCCATTTTATCTCTGAAAACAAACGGGGCCTAAAAGTGCAAGGAAATCCAACTTCTAAGCACTAAACACAAGCAATATAGAGAGAAACGGAGTTTTTTGCTCTTCAAAAACTATGAACATGGTCTAAGGAAGAAGCCTCTTCCTTATATAGAAGAATGAAAAGCCAAAGCTTCTTCAAGAAGCTTTGCAAGGCCTTCATCCCTCCATACACGTGTATGGAGGGGAGCAAACAAAAATCCAGCTGGCTCAAAAGATCTGCCTGGAAACCAGCTGAGATAGGGGGTGTGCCGGCCATCAGTAATGGCCGGCAGTGCCACACTGATGGCCGACAGGGCTTCATCAGTGGCCGGCAGGGGCAAAGCCATGGTCGGCAGTGCCATGCCATGGCCGGCAATGCACCAAGAGGGCCACTCTGAAAGGACCAAAACAGGGTCCTAAAATGAGGCAGAAAGGATACAAGGTCCGGGAAACTCGAACCGGTGCCGTTCCGCCGCAACAGTCGAATGCTGGGCGAGCAATCGAACCAGTTGTTCGGTGTACCTAGAAGCACAACCAAGTCTTGAGGACGGTCAAAAATGGGATGTCTACACTTGGGTACGAGGGGGGAAGGTCATGAAAGGAGCACCCCCGCTCGCCCGATCAAAGGATCGGCCTCTACTAATCATGATATGTTGTTTTGAAAACACATGTGTTCTTATTCCGGTTTATTGGCTAACTTACTATGTGATGCGCACAGCATACAAGTATAGACTAAATCACTCAATTTGGAACAAAACGTCTCGTGTTTGTTTTTGAAAATGGTTTGGAGTTGCTACTCGCCAGTAGGCTAAGTCGCGGATTTGCCACCAAACAAGGTGGGCTTAAAAAAACATGATGATTTGCCACTCCAAGTGGGCTTAAAACGCACATTTTGATGAATTGTTCCAATTCAAGTAAATGAAGCCTTCATCCACAGGCATTCATGCAGTTAAACACATAAGCACATAGCCTCATGGCAAGCATGCTATCATGGCAGTCACTTACACACATGCAAGGATGCAAAAGCGTAAACACTCACAGTGTACTCCGAGCCAAAAAAGAAGCTAGTTAGTAATCAATATATGATCCTAGCTATGTCAAGAGTGCCTAATGCAACACATGCAAAATGCAACTTAGATAGGCTCGGTTATTCTAAGATGTCATGTGAATGCAACTAGATAACATGTATTCAAATTGGTATTGAAATACAATGCAGTTTGTATAATACGCCGAGCCCGGTGCATGCAAGACAGATGAATGGATGCACGCATGCAAGCATAAGGTATGCTAATCGAAATATGCCCTAAACTAACCGTCGAAAGCTGATAAGTAAAAGAGAGAAAGAAATGGGGTTGGAAGACATGCATCACACATAGGTACACCTATTACAACATTTCACCCTCTCAACGGAGGGTCCGAATACAAGCGAAGCTAATCTAAGCTAAGCTAAGCAATTAATCTAATTAATCTAATTAGACTAATTATTACACAACCAAATTGAATAACTAGCTACAACTAATTATTACATCACTTTAACTAATTAATTAAATTAATTAAGTTACAAAACCAACTAAGTAAGAAAAAGAAGCTAAATTAGGCTGCCACAGCTCTGCCTCAGAATAATAAATGATGCATGTTCAGTCGACTTCGCTCGGAAATCCATTACCACGTCCAGAATTGCCTCTGTTTGCATTTGATTTGATCTTAGAACACTGCATAAACTTCCAAATTGCTTCTGCTCCAACATGGGGACCTCTTGGTGGGCTACCGACCAGAAAAGGGTGGTGTAGACGACCTGTAGACCAAAAAAACTAGTTGTAGACCAAAAAAAGTGGTCGGCCGACCACCTTTACTGGTCTATCGACCAGAAAATCTGCCAAAACTCCAATTTTGCTGGAACAGAGGACAACAAGGGGCATGGCAGTGTATTTGCAAGATATGTGTGCACAACCACCCTCCCTATCATTTCTCGAGCTCAAGGGAGTGCGGTACTCGACCCTCAGGCCGCCAACCATGCATCGCAATGCACGATGGCCGAGAAGCCAAGTTTGCACGAGTCAATGTCGATGAATGCACAAATAACACATAAGGGCCTCCACCTCTATCATGCTTGATCAAGAGGGCCGACGACCGAGAAATGAGGCGCATTTCATCACTTCAAGTATGAAGCGTCCCTCGTTTCTCGTGTTTGGATTAACATCCAATCCAAACACAATGCAACACAACAACATTCCAAACACGATGCAATGCAACAACATGCAAACAACATGAGCATGGCAAGTTAGAGTCCTTAAGCATTGAAGGACACAACACAAGGGCTGTGTAATGCAATACCCAATGGACCAAACCAGCCCCAAACTGACCTCGTGCATGCCAAAATAATGGCCAAAATGCTCTGAAATGATGGCATGGAAGGCAAGATAATGATGCTCATGTAATGGCTCATCAACTAGGCATAAGGGTCAACTCTCAAACACAATTAAGAAGTGACAAATATGAGAGTTTAGGAAGGCTATATGCTCTGAAATCATGTGAGAAATGATGCCATATCATGCATATATCATAAATGAAGCATGCTAGGAGGCTCAAAGCTTAAGGCTAGCAAAGACACTTGCACCATAGCCATATCAAGCAAGCCCCAAAGGGCCAAGATGACTCAAAACAGTCCCAAGGCAGGTCAAAACAATGCTAGAAACATCCTTGAACATAGCCAACGTATGCTAGAATGGGAGGCATAAAGCATGACGCATGCAAGGCCAATGAGCATGATTACACTACACTTACCAAAACCAAGCATGAGGTGACTTTACCAACAAAAATCAGAGTTGTAACATGGTAAAATAACACGAAAAACACACTGAGATAGTAGCCCAAAAAAAGCTTAGGCAAGCATGCATGCCAATTGTCTCATGATTGAGGCATAAAGCAGAACCCTCCAAAGCATTGAAAGAGTGATACACACGAGGGTATGACAGTGAAACATGCTCTGAAATCATATATCAAATGATACTAAATCATGCAAATAGCCCAAGTAATGCATGCCAGTGGACTTAAAACACCAAGCTAGTGAGCAAGATTGCACTATGGCTATACAAAGCAAAGCATGCATGACCAAAACCACTTAAAACAGAGCTTAAGCATGGAGAAACATAAGTAAAAGCTTACTGGAGTGGAGCCAAAAACATGCTAAATTGATGGTCTAAAGCATGATGCATGTTAAGGCTATAGGGAGGATTGCACTACAAGGGTATGAAGCATGCAAGAGGCAATCAAACCGACCCAAAACAGAGCTATATCATGGCAAAACAAGGCCTGAAACATGCTAAGATAGGGGCCCAAGAAGTTAGAAAAACATGCTAACTTGGTGAGCCATCAACACAAGCACACAAGATAAGAGGAGGGGGGAGAACCCCCACCTATTTGGGACCTCAAAACACACTTTCTACCACTGAAATTCGTCTGGAATTCAGTGGTTAAAAGGCCAAGAGAAGGTGAGCTCAAAGGCCTAAAGAGATGGCTTAAAACAAGGCAAAATAAGGCACAAAATGGGGTAGACCACCGCCAACACTAAAGAGTCCTCAAACAAACACTTTAAGCACTTGAAAATGAAGCTTTTTGTAGTTTAAAGTTAGGCCTAAAACGTCATGCAAATAGGGCCAAATAAGCAATATAAACAAAGGTTTAAAGAGGATGAAGACTCACCATTGAAGAACCACTTCAAAGCAGCAACTTCAGAGGCGAAAACCAAGCTTTTGAGCTTCAAACAAACCTCCAAGAACCTCAGCCCAAGAGTGAAGGTGTTTCACTAGGTGTTTGTGTGCAAAAGTGTGAAGAAATGGCACTTTTGAGCACAAAATAGAACAAATATAGAGAAAGAGGGAGCAATATAGAGATAGAAGGATATGTGTAGCCCTCAACCAATTTTTCTAAACCTAGAAAAGGGAGAGAGAGCCTCCCTCTTATAGAAATCCAAGCCTCAAGCTTGTTGAACAAGCTAGAGACTTGAAGCAATCCCCTCATACACGTGTATAGAGGATGCCTTCTGTGCCCAACAGCTGGCACAGTGGGCAAGGAAAATATCTACAGAAAATGCAGGACGGCCACTGACCAGTTAAAATGGTCGGCCGACCACTCCCACTAGTCGACCGACCAGAAAAAGTGGTCTACAGGGAAAGAAACTGGCCGGCAAGAGGGAAAGAGGGTCTGCAGGGAGAAGGGAAGGTGGTGGCAGGCTGCCAACCACCTTTGGTGGTCCACAGACCACCCACCCTAGTTGGCCGACCACAAAAAGTGGCTGGCAGGGAAGAAAACTGGTCTACAGGGAGAGAAATTGGTCTACACCCCTGTTCTACGCTCCAGGCAAAGGATAACAAGGTTTGGATAAAAAAAATCAAAAAGGAAGCAGGACAATAGTCTCCAGGGCGAGGCACTTAGCCAGAAGCCCTGAAAACTAGTCTATGGGTACAAAAAGTGGCCTACGAGAGGGAAAGGTAGTCTACGGCTAAAAAAAGGGGCCTACAGGCCTCTGTTTCCCTCTAGGCAAAGGCAACAAGGCACGGTCCAAAAACCAGGCCAAGAGGAGGAAGTTAAGAGGTCCTGAGACAAGGCGCTCAGCCGAAGGCTCCGGAAACTCGAAACGAGCACAAACATGCACAATCACCGAGTGCACAGTCGATGACGTCTGAGTCTTAAGGTTGGTCAAAAATGGGGCATCTACAACTAGCACTGCAACTGTTCCACAGTACACTGATCTGACACATTGCACTAAAACATTGCGTCGATGCATCATTTCTCATACATCTGCCCACGGCATACATACACTATAATCATTTACTGCTCATGGCACATTACCTTTTGCATCTAATATACACCATAACTAATGGATTATCATAAACTGCCCTTTTAAGATTCCTTTCGAGACGCCAGCCCCATCGGGCACCCCAGTAGGAGCAGCGACAGGGCCTTCAGTTCCTCCCCCAGCAGCAGAGAGGAGAGGGAGATAGGCTCAAGCACGCAGCCGAGGCAGAGCCAGAGGTAGCCGCAGTGAGAGTGGCCCTTCAGAGCCCATTCTGGGCGATGATGATGACAAGACGAGCGAGGAGGCTGAGGCGGCAAGTCCACAGTCTAGGTCATCTGATGGAGGAGGCGATGACATCGGCTCGGATTCTGCTGGTGGTGAGGCTGGAGAGGCTGAGGAGGGTTCCAGTTCAGCTCTGATCCAGCTTCAGACAGTGGTGCTGATGGTGACAGTGCTCCAGAAGCTGCCCGGCCGAGGAAGAGGACGAAGAGGGCTTCTCAAGCTTGAGATAGTCGACACCGATTCAGATGCTTTTTCCTTTTTTCCTTTTTTCCTTTTTTCCTTTTTTGCTAGTAGTATTTGCACGATGTACAGCCTTAGGAAGTTTTATTTTCTTTAAAACTTGTACTCTTTTGCAAAAAGAAACAATGATTTGGAATGAAAGCTTAGCTTTTTGTTTAAAAAGTGTTGCATTTTACATTCTAAGCATCGCATAACATCGCACGGCATGACAATGAGATTGATCTTTGTTTGAAAACTGCACATTCAAATTGCATTGCTCTTAATCAGGTAGTGAACCGACTAACAACTGAAGGAACAAAACAACTCGATAAACAACATGAATACAACTCGATAAGGAAATCGCAACAACTCGATCAGCAAAGCACGTACAACTAGATAAGCAAAGTGCAACAACTCAATAAGCAAAGCACATACAACTTACTAAACAAGACTAGATGGTTACAACTTTACACAGACATGCTCAAGCATGAAAAGAACCAAAACTAGATCCCAAAAAGTGCCGACAACAGAATACAACTGCATGGAAACCACTAAATCTCCACACAGGAGATCAGTGAGCATAAAGGGGAGTCTGCCGGCCATGGAGCATGGCCTGTTGGCCATCACCTTCTTCTGCCAGCCATTAATGTACCAGTGCCGGCCATTGATGAGCCCTTGCCGGCCATCGATGAGCAAAACCTCCGAAACGTTGACACCTGTCCTCCACTCATTTCCTTATCTTCTATAAAGGTTCCAGCTTCGTGGTTTCTTCATTTTAGCTCCATTTTTGCCCCAAATGGAACCATTCTTTGTCGAAAAACTCTCCAATTAGATTGCAACTTTGGATGGCTCAAAAAAGTTGAATTTCTAGGGTTTTGGACTAAACGCATTATTCCGGCTGAGCCGTACTCCGCTATGTTTTCCGTTTCTCCATGCTGCCAGAAGATGTTGGACCCCGGTTACACACATATTTAGCTTCGGGGGACAAGAGCTGTGTCCCACAATCGAAGAATTTCAAGCTTTGATGGAGTCCCGGCGTGATGAGGAGATCTTGCCCCAGTCCCGTTTTGGCTACATCCAAGCTTTAGGGAGGATGTGCGGGCTCACTTTACAGGATGCCCGATCTTTGGTTCACAACGGGGGATTGGACATCCCCAGCTTGATTCATCGATTTTCTGACGCCGGTGACCGCGACGACTACTTTTGGCAAGGATTTCGGCAACAGGCCCTTTGCTTGTGTATGTTGGCCCATTTTCTGCTTGCCCCTGGCTTCGGAGGGTCTAGCACTTGTTTGATCGAGGTTGCCCAAGGCTTGAGAGAGGGCAAAAGCTGCATTGGCATGACACTAGCCGAGACTTTGATGGGTTTGGATGCTTTCCACTATCGGGAAACAACCAAGCTTGTAGGGAGTCCACTACTGTTGCAGGTAATGTTTCCTACGCTTCTCATATGTGTTTCTCACATTACTCGGCCCTCAAGCTCTGTTTTTCTCTCAAAACCCTTTCTCACTTTTCTCTCCACGCACACCTCTCTATTATTTAATCTCTCTTATTTTTCATCGCTCTCCAGGTATGGCTGATGAAGAAATTGAAAGTAGTGGACACTTGTAACGCGTACTTATCACGCAGCTATTTCTTCTGCCCTCGGCTAATTGACTTCCGAAATGAGGGATGGTGGTGCCACTGGATGTGCAGTAGATCTGCTGTTGACATCACTTGGCACTGCCATTGGTTTGACCAACCAGAGATGAGCTACAACATGTCCCGACAGCTTAGCATTCAGTTGGTTGGCTTGACACACTGCGTCTTTTACTTCGCATTTCTATTCCGAAGTCAGTTTGGACATGACCAGGTTTGCTTGGAAGAGGGGATAGAGTACCCAGCTTCATTTCTGATCCGAGGCTCACAGCTAGCTTGGTATGCCCTAGCATGGAGAACAAGAGAACTTCTGGCCCCCGCTCCCTATTTTAGTTGTGCCCTTTTCTGGCGAATGCATAACCTGGCTTGAAGACGAGGCACAAACTGGGCCTACTTTGGCATCAGAGGCTACCACAAGCTCTGGGAGGGGTCGCAGGAACACCTGACTATGCCCTGAGTGTAATAACCCGACCCTCGTATGTGTTTCTGTACAACATTCCAGTCCCTTATCCCGTGCATTTAAGTGCTTAATGTAAGATTTCATGAGGAATTCATTTTAAGTACATGGATCGTATGATTAGAGATCTAGATCTGTTTGGTAAGAAAAGAACATCTGTCATAATGGAAATGTTTGGATCTGAAATTAAGAGCCTTAGAGGCTTGATAGTCTGAAACTGATTTGACATTTGAGATCTGCATAATTTTTAAGCTATTATATGACTTTCTGAGAAAATTTAATTCGGAATGCTTAAACTGATTAAATTTTGTCCTTATTCACCTTTATATATATCTATGTTCTAACTTTGACTTAGAAGCCTCAATTTAAGGAAACTTGAGAGAGAGAGAAGGTAGAGAAGAATTTGAGAGGAGGAGTTCTTCAAGGAAGGAATTGGGGGAAATTAGGAGGTTGTAGGGGATTTGACTCAAGGTATGCTTACTCCTTTTGGTTTTTTTATTAACCCCTCTCTCTCTCTCTCTTTGATTAGAGAAGGAATTTCTCTAGAGGTTATGCTAAGTGGTTACTTGAGTTGTTATTTCATGTATTGAATTGATTTGGGTTTGTGTTTTAATTCAACTTGAAGTACCTATGAGAAGATACACTATATTCCTTCAATGAACTTGTTTGAGTTTCATGATATGGCATGGTTGTATGTATATAGTCTATGTGTGAATGTAAAGCTAGAAATCTCATGAAAGTGAGTGTATTTGTGAGCTTAACATTAAGAATCTAAGTTATGTTAATTGATGTATGTATTTTGACTTCAAATTATATGAATTTCGGACCTTATACTAGCAATTTACGATTAGTTTTTCAGGTTCTAAAATACCTACAAAAATGGAACCTTGTTGAATTTTGGACTGTGCAGATTGTGCAAATCGCCGCACGTGTGGGAGTCAAGGCCGCACGTGCGGGAACCCCAGCCGTACGTGTGGGGGTCATGGCCGCACGTGCGGGAAATGATGCAATTTTGGGCTTTGAACACCGCTAAAAAGGCACGTACGGGGCATCACTGCCGCACGTATGGGGCTCACAGCCGCACGTGCAGCCCATGCTGAGGAAAACTATTTGCTCCGTTTTACGTACTGGACCCTCGGATATTTTTAGAATTTGTATTTTATGCCCATTAATGTGTGTAAAATTCATTTGTAGTGAAGTGAATCCGGAAATGATTCAACAAGGAGAATGAACTAATTTGCAAGTTATGAATGTGTGCAGGACACACTCTGGGAGGAACTAGTACGTCGTCACAACACTGTGAGTAGTAGTACGTTTTACTACAGCTAATGTTTGCCATTAGCATGTTGTTAACTCTGTTGATTATGTAACTATGTACATGATTCAAAGAATGGGAATAACTAATGAAAACCACTTTCATATGACTATGGAATTCTGGGCCTATGGCCATTCTGTTTAAGATGTTATGGTATGAAACAAAGTGCTACACGGAACTAAGTGCTACGGTCTGAGTCACCTCTAGAATCCGTGTGAGACACCTCTTGGGTTCATACATATATGTTCAAGGGCTTAAGGCCAATATGTTCAAGGGCTCAATGCCAATATATTCAAGGGCTCAATGCCAACATGTTTAAGGGCGTAATGCCAATATGTTCAAGGGCGTATAGCCACTCCGTTCAAGGGCTTGAAGCCATTATGTTTCAAGATTGGGCCCAAGGCCGTTCTGAAATTATTACAGAATCAGATGTGTATTACATACGCGTTGATGTATATTATGATTTAAGTTGAACACCAAATTATACGAATATTACAATTCACTGAGCCTGGCTCACTCTGTGCTATGTCTGCTTCTGTAGGTAATCAACCGGGAGGTTCGTCCTAACCCATGAAGTCAATTCTCTTTGGTCGACCTCTACGTGTCCAGGCCCTAAGTGAAGCCACTTTCATTTTTGTGAAGTTTTGTTAAGATGATGGCTTCTACCTTTATTTTTATGTGGGGTTGAAAGTACATAACTTCTTTAACCCAATGTTTTTGTGATACACCCAAATGTAGGGCCGGGTCTGTATATGTATATGTTTATAACAGATGCTCAGGTGTATGTTTTGGATTTTATTTGTCTGTTATGATGTTTTTGATCTTGGCATAGTAGGAGTTGTATCTCAATGGAGTTTGTTTCTATTATTTGTGATATTTAATCCTTCCGTTAAGGCCCCGTACGTTATGTATATCAGGTTATATGTCCATTTCTGTGTAAGTCATGCCCAAACTTTTAGGGGCGAGTTTCGGGTGTGACAAGTGGTATAAGAGCATGAGTTGTTATCTCACACATGGATCCATTGAGCTGTAGGGTGTCTAGAAAAGACTTAGGCATTATGCATGACATCCTAAAAGTATATGAAAAGATCGATGGCAACATTAGGTGTGCTCTGATAGTGCTAACAATTTTGAACTATGTCTATGTTATATAACTGATTGTTGTGTAGATTATGGTGAGAACAAGGACAGAAGACCTGTAAGATGCTACTTCTGCAAGGTTGGATAGGATGGAGCGAATGATTATGGAAATGGCGGAGACCCTACGGCAGCAACAGCAACAGCCACAGCATCAACCGCCACCGCCACTGGTACCTCCACCGGCAGTACAAGATTTTCAAGCTGAGGATCGAACCATTACACTCACAAAGGAGTTTAAAAAGATGAAACTACCGTCATTCAAAGGGGGGCTAGAACCAATGAAAGCTGAAGCATGGGTATTGGGAATAGAGAAGTTATTCGAAGTTTTCCCTTGTACCGAAGCTCAAAAGGTGCAACTGGCTGCCTTCACTCTTGAGGACGAGGCACAGAGGTGGTGGATGCTTATAAGAACTATACACCAAGGATTAATATGGGACAGATTCCTGGAATTATTCTATGATAAGTATTTTCCTCAAAGTATGCGAGACAAGAAGGTGACTGAATTTGAAACTCTTAGACAAGGGAACAAGACCGTTGCTGAATATGAAGCCCAATTTGCAGAGCTAGCCCAGTTTGCACCTCATATCGTAGACACGGATTATAAGAAGGCACGAAAGTTTGAAGGGGGATTACGGGGTGCTATCCTGGATCGAGTTAACATGTTGAAGTTACCCACTTATGTCGATGTGTTGGAAAGGGCTGTTATAGCGGAAGGAAATATTGCTGCTTAGAACCGAATGTCAGAGTGGAAGGGGAAAAGGCAAAACAACCAATGGTCAAAGGGGTCAACTACTCCACCAAACAAGAAACAAAATTCACGGACATCAAATGCTTCTACCCCTAGTCAAGATTCAATTCTTGTTTGTTTGGAATGTGGAAAGAAGCATCGTGGAACGTGCTATCGAAAGTCCGGAGCCTGTTTTCAGTGTGGCAAACGAGCCATTTGATAAAAAAATTGCCCTCAGAGAAAGCAACAAAATGGCAATAGGGCTGCTACCAGTTCAGCGGAGTCTATACCACCTACTAACACTAAGTCAGCTGCCAAGCCTACTAACAATAAAGACACTGCGAGACAAGGCAGGGTGTTTGATTTGGTTCCGGGAGATGTACAAAATGCGGCAACAGTGGTGTCAGGTACATTTATGGTTCACGGTCATTCTGCTTATGTATTGTTTGATTCTGGCTCCACCCACTCTTTTGTGTCGAAACTATTTGCTCTTAAACTAGATAAAACTGAAGAAAAATTGTCTTATGCGTTGTGTGTGTCTTCACCTATGGGAGACTCTATGATCTGTGCTTCTATATATTTAGCTTGTGAACTCCAACTTGGGGATATTCGGATTTATGCTAATTTGTTACCTCTCGACATGACGTATTTTGATATTGTTCTGGGAATGGACTGGTTGAGTGAATATGGTGCAACTATAGACTGCTTGACGAAGCAAATCAGTTTCCACCCTCCGGGACAATCAGAGTCTACTTTTCAGGGTCAGGGAGTAACCTCTCCACCATATTTGATTTCTGTAGCAAGGGCTTGGAAACATATTCAGAAAGGGTGCCAAGGGTATTTATGTAGTGTTTTGGAAGGGCAAGTGATGGGCGGAAGTACCGACATGATTCCAATTGTCTGTGAATTTCCGGATGTTTTTCCGGAAGAATTACCGGGGGAATTAGTGAATCATGAAATTGAATTTACCATTGAAGTGATACCGGGAACCCAGCCTATCACTAAGACTCCATACAGAATGTCACCAGCTGAAATGAAGGAATTAAAGATTCAGTTGCAGGATTTACTTGATAAGGGGTTCATTCGCCCGAGTGTGTCGCCTTGGGGTGCACCAGTTCTGTTTGTGAAAAAGAAAGACGGAACACTCCGATTATGTATAGACTACAGGGAGCTTAATAAAGTGACGATCAAGAATAAGTACCCATTGCCACGGATCAACGATTTATTTGACCAACTACAAGGGGCACAAGTCTTTTCGAAGATTGATTTACGATCTAGATACCACCAATTAAAGGTTAAAACTGATGATGTCGAGAAAACAGCTTTTCAAACCCGGTACGGTCATTATGAATTTCTGGTTATGCTCTTTGGAGTAACTAACGCACCAGCAGCATTTATGGATTTAATGAACCGTGTTTTCAAGCCCTATTTGGACGAGTTTGTGGTGGTCTTTATTGATGATATCCTCATTTACTCGAAGAATGTGGAAGCTCATGAGAACCATCTTCGCTTGATCCTTCAGACCCTCAGGGAAAAGAAACTATATGCAAAGCTGAAGAAATGTGAATTTTGGCTTCAGGAGGTGGCATTTCTGGGGCATGTTATAACAAAGGAAGGAGTTTATGTTGGCCCCCACAAAATTGAGGCGATCGTGACTTGGCCAACTCCCACTAATGTGACCGAGGTGCGTAGCTTTATGGGATTAGCTGGATATTACAGAAGGTTCTTTCAAGATTTTTCCAAAATCGCAGTCCCGCTTACACAACTAACTCAAAAGGGAGTTGCATTTGAATGGTCTGTAGAGCGGGAATCTGCTTTCCATGAATTGAAAACAAAGTTAACTACAGCACCAGTCCTAGCCTTACCATTTGGAGCTGAAGGGTTTGTAATCTACAGTGATGCTTCGCATAAAGGGCTTGGTTGTGTACTTATGCAAAATGGAAGGGTTATCGCTAATGCCTCTCGATAGCTGAAACTCCATGAGAAGAATTATCCCATGCATGATCTTGAGCTAGCAGCAGTAGTCTTTGCTTTGAAGATATGGAGACACTATATGTATGGCACTACCTGCGAAGTTTACACCGACCATAAGAGTCTCAAGTATCTTTTTACTCAAAAAGAGTTGAACATGCGGCAGCGACGGTGGTTGGAACTTATTAAAGATTATGACTTGCAGATTCATTACCATCCCGGTAAAGCCAACACAGTCGCAGACGCACTTAGTCGGAAGACTATGGGAAATTTGTCAAATTTGATTACAGGACAAAAGGAACTAGCAACTAAACTGGTTAAAATGGAGGCAGACCTTGTACTACATGGGCAAGAAGCTATAATGGCAGCAGTGATGGCTCAACCGACCCTACTTAAGGAGATTAAATTGCATCAAATGGAAGATGAGACTCTAAAGAAGGCATGTGGAGAGTTAGAGAAAAAACCAAAACCGGGATTCAGTTTAGTAGACTCAGTGCTCAAATTTCAAAATCGAATATGTGTCCCCAATGTGTTGGAACTTAAACAGAAACTGATGGAAGAAGCACATACCTCAAGATTTTCAGTGCATCCAGGGAGTACTAAAATGTACCAAGATTTGAAGCAAAATTTATGGTGGCCAAGTATGAAGAAGGAGATCGCGGAGTTCGTCTCTAAATGTTTGTGCTGTCAGCAAGTAAAAGCGGAGCATTAAAGACCAGCAAGTTTATTACAACCTCTTCCAATCCCAGAATGGAAGTGGGAACATCTGACCATGGATTTTGTTGTGGGGTTGCCACGGACTCCTCGGGGTATGAATTCAATATGGGTCATTGTAGACTGATTAGCTAAGTTTGCTCACTTCCTACCAGTGAAGACTCAGTATAATGCAGATAAACTGGCGGTAACTTATGTGAATGAAATTGTAAGGCTTCATGGTGTTCCGGTCTCAATTGTGTCAGATAGGGATCCAAAGTTTGTTTCCAGATTTTGGCAAAGTCTGCAGGAAGTAATGGGTACAGAATTGAAGTTCAGCACAGCTTTCCACCCTCAGACTGACGGTCAATCTGAGAGAACGATATAGACTCTGGAGGATATGCTCCAAATGTGTGTGCTAGATTTTCAAGAAAGCTGGGAAACCCATCTACCATTGGTAGAGTTTGCGTACAACAATAGTTACCATTCAAGTATCGAGATGGCACCCTATGAAGCTCTGTACGGAAGACCGTGTCGTTCTCCCGTGGGTTGGGCTGAAGTTGGAGATAAATCCTTGCTAGGGCCTGAAATTGTTCAGTTGACAACTGAAAAGGTTAAAATTATTCGGGAAAGGTTGAAAACTGCTCAAAGTAGGCAAAAAAGTTATGCGGATAACCGACGAAAGGGATTTGGAATTTGAAGTGGATAGTCATGTCTTTGTAAAGGTCACCCCGATGAAAGGACATCCAAGATTTGGGAAAAGGGGTAAGTTAACACCCCGATATGTTGGTCCCTTTCAAATTTTGGAAATAGTGGGTCTGGTAGCTTACCGGGTACCTCTCCCGCCAAATATGTATTTCATGTTTCTATGCTTCGAGGATATCTTCCGGATCCGTCACATGTCATTGATTACCACCAAATTGAGTTGGATGACAAGCTAACTTATGAAGAAAAACCAATTCGAATTCTGGATCGGCAAGTTAAACAATTACGAACTCGCGAAATTTCAATGGTAAAGGTTGAATCGCAAGAACATTACGGAACCGAAGCTACTTGGGAAAAAGAAGAGGAAATGCTACACTGATATCCACATTTATTTTCGTTTAAAGGTAAAACAAGTTTGAGGGACCAAACTTATTTAAGGGGGGAAGAGTGTAATAACCTGACCCTCGTATGTGTTTCTATGCAACATTTCAGTCCCTTATCCCGTGCATTTAAGTGCTTAATGTAAGATTTCATGAGGAATTCATTTTAAGTACATGGATCTTATGATTAGAGATCTAGATCTGTTTGGTAAGAAAAGAACATCTGTCGTAATGGAAATGTTTGGATCTGAAATTAAGAGCCTTAGAGGCTTGATAGTCTGAAACTGATTTGACATTTGAGATCTGCATAATTTTTAAGCTATTATATGACTTTCTGAGAAAATTTAATTCGGAATGCTTAAACTGATTAAATTTTGTCCTTATTCACCTTTATATATATCTATGTTCTAACTTTGACTTAGAAGCCTCAATTTAAGGAAACTTGAGAGAGAGAGAAGGTAGAGAAGAATTTGAGAGGAGGAGTTCTTCAAGGAAGGAATTGGGGGAAATTAGGAGGTTGTAGGGGATTTGACTCAAGGTATGCTTACTCCTTTTAGTTTTTTTATTAACCCCTCTCTCTCTCTCTTTGATTAGAGAAGGAATTTCTCTAGAGGTTATGCTAAGTGGTTACTTGAGTTGTTATTTCATGTATTGAATTGATTTGGGTTTGTGTTTTAATTCAACTTGAAGTACCTATGAGAAGATACACTCTATTCCTTCAATGAACTTGTTTGAATTTCATGATATGGCATGGTTGTATGCATATAATCTATGTGTGAATGTAAAGCTAGAAATCTCATGAAAGTGAGTGTATTTGTGAGCTTAACATTAAGAATCTAAGTTATGTTAATTGATGTATGTATTTTGACTTCAAATTATATGAATTTCGGACCTTATACTAGCAATTTGTGATTAGGTTTTGAGGTTCTAAAATACCTACAAAAATGGAACCTCGTTGAATTTCGGACTGTGCAGATTGTGCAAATCGCCGCACGTGTGGGAGTCAAGGCCGCACGTGCGGGAACCCCAGCCGTACGTGCGGGGGTCATGGCCGCACATGCGGGAAATGGTGCAATTTTGGGCTTTGAACACCGCTAAAAAGGCACGTACGGGGCTCACAGCCGCACGTGCAGCCCATGCTGAGGAAAACTATTTGCTCCGTTTTGCGTACTGGACCCTCGGATATTTTTAGAATTTGTATTTTATGCCCATTAATGTGTGTAAAATTCATTTGTAGTGAAGTGAATCCGGAAATGATTCAACAAGGAGAATGAACTAATTTGCAAGTTATGAATGTGTGCAGGACACACTCCAGGAGGAACTAGTACGTCGTCACAACACTATGAGTAGTAGTACGTTTTACTACAGCTAATGTTTGCCATTAGCATGTTGTTAACTCTGTTGATTATGTAACTATGTACATGATTCAAAGAATGGGAATAACTAATGAAAACCACTTTCATATGACTATGGAATTCTGGGCCTATGGCCATTCTGTTTAAGATGTTATGGTATGAAACAAAGTGCTACACGGAACTAAGTGCTACGGTCTGAGTCACCTCTAGAATCCGTGTGAGACACCTCTTGGGTTCATACATATATGTTCAAGGGCTTAAGGCCAATATGTTCAAGGGCTCAATGCCAATATAATCAAGGGCTCAATGCCAACATGTTTAAGGGCGTAATGCCAATATGTTCAAGGGCGTATAGCCACTCCGTTCAAGGGCATGAAGCCATTATGTTTCAAGATTGGGCCCAAGGCCGTTCTGAAATTATTACAGAATCAGATGTGTATTACATACGCGTTGATGTATATTATGATTTAAGTTGAACATCAAATTATACGAATATTACAATTCACTGAGCCTGGCTCACTCTGTGCTATGTCTGCTTCTATTGGTAATCAACCGGGAGGTCCATCCTGACCCATGAAGTCAATTCTCTTTAGTCGACCTCTACGTGTCCAGGCCCTAAGTGAGGCCACTTTCATTTTTGTGAAGTTTTGTTAAGATGATGGCTTATACCTTTATTTTTATGTGGGGTTGAAAGTACATAACTTCTTTAACCCAATGTTTTTGTTATACGCCCAAATGTAGGGCCGGGTCTGTATATGTATATGTTTATAACCAATGCTCAGGTGTATGTTTTGGATTTTATTTTTCTGTTATGACGTTTTTGATCCTGGCATACTAGGAGTAGTAGCTCAATGGAGTTTGTTTCTATTATTTGTGATATTTAAAGCTTCCGTTAAGGCCCCGTACGTTATGTATATCAGGTTATATGTCCATTTCTGTGTAGGTCATGCCCAAACTTTTAGGAGTGAGTTTCGGGTGTGACACCGAGTTTATTGCTAATCTGTACTTTCAAGTTTTCTTTATGAATGTAATAAAAAGAAACTTCAATTTGTATCAAGAGTATGAGAACTCTATATTGAAATCAATGAAGTTGAAGGTTGTGGGTACTGAAATTTTTTTGTTTGGTCAAAAAATGGTATAAGTTGTAAAAAGATTAATTTGAACAAAATCAACTTTTATTAATACTTTTCAAAACCATTTTCGATATGGATCACAACTGGACAAGCCTGAGATCTATCCTCGAGATGTACAACCCCGGATCCAGCAACTGGAAAGTTGCCCCTTGTCTGAATAGCACGACATTGGAGATCACAACCGAACTCTTGAATGTAGAACGGATAAAGATGACCAACATGATCACATGGACAGAGTTGATTTGGAAGTGTTTATGGCTGGACTTCAGAAAGAAGTTGCCTACATATCCCAAAGATGGGAATCAAGCCTTACGTAGTTTAGTTCAGGTCTACTCGTGTATTAACACTCTCCTTTTGTGCTCTAACTTTTGCCAAGGCCGCCCTTTCTAGGTTTTCAACCTTGCGAGCCCAGTTTTCTTATTTCAAATTTTCTGTGCTCTAACTTTTGCCTACGTCGCACTTTCGGGTTTTTGGCCTAGCGAGCCGCTCAGGGATAATATTTCTTCAACTTGTCCTTGTTGATCGGCTGGGAGAACTCTAGACCATCTAGGTCCATAAGAACGACAGCTCCACCCGACCAGATAGACTTGATGATGTAGGGACCAGTCCAATTAGGTCTGAACTTGCCCCAAGGGTTGTGGATGGGAGCTCGGTTGTCTTTGAGCACCAAATCCCATTCTTTAAAATTCCTGGACTTAACCTTCTTGTTGAAAGCCCTGACAATTCTTCATTGATAACCTTGGATGTGGTACAGTGCTTTCAGCCTTCTCTCATCAAACAGCATGAGTTCTTCGAACCTGCTCTGCTGCCAATATGCCTCAGCGATCCGGCACTCAGCCATAACCCGCAATGACAGATCGTCAACTTCGATCGACAGAACAGCCTCCATCCCATAGACCAAGGAATACGGAGTTGCCCCAGTAGAAGTTCGAATTGATGTTTGGTAGCCCCAAAAAGCAAATGGCAGCTTATCTGGCCAGTCCCAGTAGGTTTTCACCATCTTCTATAGAATGTGCTTGATGTTCTTGTTGGCGGCCTCAACAGCTTGGTTGGTTTGCGGCCGATATGTGAATGACTTATGAAAAGCCACGTTGTACTTCTCTAACAAGTCAATCACCTCCTTCTTGAAGTGGGAACCATTATCCGTAACAATCTCATTTGGGACCCCATAGCGACAGATAATGTTGTTCCTCATGAACTTAGCAACGTGCGATGCCTTCAGCACGGCATAGGATTGGGCCTCAACCCGCTTTGTAAAGTAATCTATCGCTACCAGAATATACTCATGCCCGTTTGACCCCTTTGGAGTAACTGCCCCAATCACATCAATCCCCCAGATTGAAAACGGCCATGGCGAAGTCATGTTGTATAGCTTAGACGGCCGAATGTTCATGCGGTTTGCATGGATCTAGCATTTGTGGCATCGCCGAACAAAGCCAATACAATCCTCCTCCATGGTTGACCAATAATAACCCTGTCTAAGGATCTTCCGGGCTAGCATTACCCTGCTCATGTGCGCTCCGCACTCTCCTCCATGGATGGCCTCCATCAGGCGCTTAGATTCTTCAGCATCAACACACAGTTTGTGCATCCCAAGATGACCCCGCTTGTACAGGTTACCCCCGCAGATGATGAATTGAGTAGCCATTCTTCTTATTGCCCTCTTGTCTTTGGCATTTTCCCTTGGGGGATAAGCCTCCTTTTCCAAGAAGTTCCAGATGTCTTGATACCAGGGGTTTTGATCTTGTACTTCATCTATGGCAGCAATCAGCTCGTAGGCCGGCACATACCGCTGTTCAATGATAATTGGACGCATCTGGACTCCCAAAGGGATGTCTATCATAGAAGATAGAGTTGAGAAAGTGTCTGTGAACCTGTTGCTCTCTCTCAACAGATTGGTGAAGGTTAACTTCTCAAACCTGGGAATTAGGACGTCCATAGTTTGGTGATAGATTTTCATCCTTTATTCCTTCAACTTCTAGTCTCCTTTCGCTTGGGACACAACAAGGTTCGAGTCCCCAATGACGCCCAATCTTTTTGCCCCTAGTTCCAGGGCGGCTTCTAAGCCAGCAATACATGCCTCATACTCTACCTCATTGTTTGATACCTTGAACCATAGTTTGAAAGCTAAGGGTATGTGGGAATTGTCAGGTGCTATTAGCAAGACCCCTATCCCATACCCGTATTGGTTAGACGCTCTGTCAAAGTACATAGTCCAGACCTCTTCTTCAAGCTGCAAAATCGCCTTGTCCAGTAACAGATATTCTATTGCTTCATCTCCCTGCACTGGGTGAACGGCTGGGAACTCCGCTACCACCCTCTCTTTTATAGACTTGCGCGTTATGTATTTCAAATCAAATCCAGAGAGAAGAAGCAACCAATGAGCTAGCCTACCCGTAAGCGTTGGTTTCTCGAAGAGATATTTGATAGGATCTAATCTCAAAACCAGTATTACAGAGTGAGCTAACAGGTAGTGCCTCAACTTCCTGGTAGCCCATACCAAGGCCAAACAAGCCTTCTCCAGCGGAGCGTAGCGGGTCTCGTATTCCAGCATCTTCTTGCTCAGGTAGTAGATAGCCTTCTCCACTTTATCCTCAAATTCCTGCGCAAGCATGCATCCCATTGTCGTGTCGGTTACTGATAGGTACAGAATCAATGGTTTCCCCGACTCCGACGGCGACAACACAGGTGGGTTCTATAGATATTGCTTGATCTATTCAAAAGCAACTTGGCATCGGTCATCCCATTGGAACTTCTTTCCTTTCTTCAGGAGACCAAACAATGGTTCATAAGTCAAGGTTAATTTTGCAATAAACCGTCTTTTGAATTGCACTTTACCTAGAAAGCCTCGCACCACCTCTTCAGTCCTTGGTGGTGGCATTTAAAAGATGGCCTTAATCTTGGAAGGATCAACCTCGATACCCCTTTGTGTGATCAAGAACCCTAGCATTTTTCCTGCTGTAACACTGAAAGTACATTTCTGAGGGTTTAGCCGCAACCGATACTCTCTGATCCGTTGGAAAATTTTCTTTAAGGCGGTGTAGTGGCCCTCTCTTTCCTTGGACTTGACAATCATGTCGTCCACATACACCTCGACCTCTTTGTGGATCATATCATGCAAAATCGTGGTTGCAGCCTGTTGATATGTAGCCCCGACATTCTTTAAACCGAATGGCATCACCCTATAACAGTAGGTCCCCCACGGGGTAGTGAAGGCAGTTTTCTCCCTATCTTCGAGTGCCATCAAAATCTGATTGTAGCCTGAAAACCCATCCATAAACGAGAGCAGCGCATGCCCAGCAGTGAAGTCCACCAATTCGTCGATATGCAGCAGAGGAAAGTTGTCCTTCGGACTGGCTTTGTTCAATCTCTGAAGTCCACACATACCCGAATTCTGCCGTCTTTCTTCGACACTGGAACTATATTGCCCAACCATGTTGGATACTCAGATACTAATAGAAACCCTGCATCAATTTGCTTGGTGACCTCGTCTTTGATTTTCAGAGCCCAGTCCGGGCGGATCCTTCGGAGCTTCTGCTTAACAGGTCGGGCCTCTGGGTCAAGAGGGATCCGGTGCTGTACAATCTCAGGATCGATTCCAGGCATGTCTTCGTAGGACCATGTGAAAACATCTTTGAAATCTTTTAATAAAGTGACTAAGCGCTCGTGTTCCTCAGAAGTCAACGTAGACCCGATCTGGACCAGCCGCAGGTCCTTCTCAGTACCAACATTAATTGAGGTGATTTCATCAACCAAAGGTTTTACAAACCTCTCATGCTCTTGATTAATCAAATGTTTCAAAACTGGAGGAATTTCTTCCTCGTCGTTTTCATCAAAGTTTTGAAAGTCCTGATTAATGCAATAAACTGAAGGCACAGAAAAGTACTCAGAAGCCACAACAACACCATTCTCATTAATAACATCCAGTCCGTTTGATTCTTTAGTTACAACTGACTGAAAAGGAAAAGAAAAAGACAACCTAGAGAGGACAGTGGCATCCAGGTTATCAACCCCAGGAATACCTGACTCTGACTCAGAAGAACTAGAATCTAATTCTGACTCCATAGACTCCGTGGAATCAGATGCTAGTTCACTACCTGACCTAGAACTGCTCGATAAAAAGCCCTTCTCGTACTGCCAGACGAGGGAGGGTGCGATGGATGCATCCAAAATGCCAGAAGAAGGGCCCGTAGCCGTTTGATCCCCAATCATGGAAACTGAGAAGTCACCCCCTGAGCACTCCGGCGCGATCTGAGGATCTAAAAGGGGACAAGCTAGTGCTGCACCTATTTCAATTTTCGTGCCCTCAGACTCATCCTTCTTGCACTGCTCAGCCTCAGCCGGTGGGTCAATCTGCTCATCGGAAACTTCATTCCCTGATAATTGAAGGTCAAAACAGATCTCGAAGCCGGGCAAGCGCCGCTTCTCTGAATTCAACCATGGCTCTGGAAAGTCGCAAAACGGGAAGTCTTCCCCCTCCCGGACAAAGCGTTCGTTTAGAGTTCCCTGGATAGGCCTGTGCACCAGCTCGTAGTGCTTCCCGGCTTGCTTAGCCTTGGCTCTTCCGGCCATTTCCCTTCCTTTCCTTGCCCAATCCTCTTTGGTAGGCGAGTAACCTAAACTAAAGATATATGGGTTGTGTGGCACTTTGGCCAATGCAGCGACGCCCTTTCGGCCATTCCGTCCTAATCCTATTCCGGGCATGTGTTGAAGCTTGTCCATGAGGTAAACATATTGTGCACTAACGTACAGCCCCTCATCAACAGCCAGCATATCCTATACAACCCGAGCCTCAGCCGAGGTGAATCTTGACAGAAACACATCCTCCATGCCGTGCTCAATTTCCAGAACTGGTGTAGAAACCTTTGGTGGCGGATGTATAGAAGAGTTCCCAAAAACAATTGCCACCCCTTTCCCACGGGGGTACTTCAGCATCTGGTGTAAGGTGGAAGAGACAGCCTTCACCTGGTGCAGCCACACCCGCCTAAGGAGTAGATTGAAGGTGGCTGGAACATCTAAGACATAGAACTCAATGTCATGCTGCCCCGGGCCAACCTGAGTCTTGATCCGTACCGTCCCCATCACCTCCCGACTGGTGTTATCATAGGCCTGAATTACCTGGGTTGTTGGTGCGAAATCTGCGGGCTTGAACCCAATAGTATACGCCATTCACGACGGACATACATTGATTGCGGATCTTGTATCGACCAGAGCAGTTGGTATCCATTTCTCCTTACACTCCACAGAGATATAGAGCGGCTTGTTATGATCAGAGCCCTCATGCAGTAGTTCTTTGTCTATGAAGGTTAAAGTCGGTGAAGCTCCACCCGGGAAAACCAATCCCACCAACTGCTCAGGCGTTGTATCAATAGAAAGCTTGGCCCTGTCCATGGCTGAAAGGACGGCCTGTCTATGCACCCTCGAGGCCATAAGTAGTCCCCAGATGGAGATGTCTGCTTGAATTTTCTTAAGCTGCTTCAGTACAGCTTTCTCCTCCAGCGGTTTTTCTTTCTGCCTCTCTGCTTCCTTGTCTTTCCCGGACACCTCCGGCTGGTCCAAGTGTGGGGGCTTCAAGTACCACCCCCTTCGGGTCATATGGTCAACCTCCTCGATGTGCCGGGTGTCATCTGGTTGGTTCTGACCCTAGTCCTCGTCAGTATGGGCAAGACGTAAGCCATCGTCTTCCCACCACATCCCCTCGGCAACCGATATACAACTGTCCGGTTCCGCTGTAGCTGTTCCTATGTTCTCAACACATTCTGCCCCCTCAGGTGCCTTGGCTTTTCTAACCCTCTCATGATTCTCAACTCTCTCTTGTTCAAACCTCTTCAACGCAGCCTCTTGCTCCGTGTCTGCTGTACATAAACTACCCAACTCCCGAGCAAAATTCTCAGCATCGGTGCTCTTCGACGTTTCTTCCTAATTCTTGGCCGTTCCGGCCACCGCAGATGTTCCTGTTTCTGATAGACCCTGTCTTGGCAGAAAGCCCTCATCAATATCGGGCACATCATTGAGCCACCCTGTAGCATCTGTTGCTCTGTTCGCATCAAAGCACCCAACCTGCACATCTCCCATGTCCTGCTCATCAAAGAACTGTAGGCTGCTGATATCCTCCTCAAGGTCGGCTAAATCATCGAGCCCTTGACTTGGCCCGTCTTCCCTAACAACATGTACCTTTGCCCTAGTTGGCAACTCTACCCTCGGCTTAGCCTGGTCTGTTGATACAATATAACTGCACGGGTTGTATGCTTCCTCAGTAAAGCTCCCAAATCCCTCAGATTCTGAACCAACGCTCACATTCTTCTTCAAGGTCTCCCCAGTTTTGTCTTCGATAGTTACCACCACTGGCTTGGGCTGGGTTAAGGAGATGCTCATCATGCACAAGTCTGTGCTATCTGGGATGAACACCTCCGACTTGGGTAGGTAGAAGGGAGTGATGCAGATGCTAGGGTCATATGGAATGGCCGTGGCTTGGATTAGGTTTATCTGCCTGGGTGGAGGTGGGGGGTTGTTATGTGGTGGGAGTGGGTTAGTAGTGACATTTGGTAAGTAGAGGTCGGTGTCGTGACCGTGCTGCTAATGAAAGGCGCAATATTTGGCTGGGTTATGTGTGAGAGGGAGGTGATTTGGTAGTGGGCGTGGTTCCAAGGGCTTTAGGTGCCCTTTCCTGATCAAGACCTTCGAGGCCGCTGATAAAGACATATAGAGCGGGGAGAAAGTCCTCTGATCCCTTGGTGGGTTTTTTGTTGGCTGCGAGCTGGTTCCGGATGCACCGGTGAAGGGTGTAGCTGTTTTAGGCGTGGTGGTAACAATGCCGACATCAGAAGTTCTAGCGGCTGCATTACTACTTGTAGCTACATTTGAACAGCGTGTAAATGCCCTCTTGGACTGTTCCTTCTCCAGGTCAATCAAACCTTACCTCATAGCATCTTCGATTTGTACCCCAATCTCATGCAAGTCAACAAAGGTGGGCAGGAGTAAGATGATCATTTTCTGCATCAGCTTGGGTTGTAGGTTGTGCAGAACCATTCTTATCTGATATTTTTCGGGTAGCCGAGTTGTCATCATGGAGGCCTTGGCCCTCTATTTGGTGACAAAGTCAGAAAAGCCCTCTTTCGGCTCTTGCCTGGTTGCCTCGAGATCACAGGTCGTGACCTCGATTTGGGTGTTGTAAGCATATTGGGCAATGAAAGCCTCGGTCATTTCCTCCTAATTTCTTTTCACAAAATCTTCCAGCTTGGTGTACCAGATGGCCGCAATACCCGACATGGTCCGACCAAAAGGGGAAAGCTTCTGGAGTCTGGTCAAGCCCATCGGGCGCAAGATATCAGAAAACAACCTCAGATGAACCATAGGATTGCCTGAGCCGTCAAAGCGATCTATGTGAGGCATCTTGAACCTGTTCGACAATGTCACCGCAGAATCCGTGTAACCATCCTCTATATCGGGGATTGAGTTAACTCCCTAAGCTCGTTTAAATAGCTTTTCAAGCTTACTGGCTTTTAGAGCAGTAGGATCAGACTCAGATTCGAATGGCGTATTTGTTGAGAAGGCCGGTATCTTTGAAGTCTGTGGTAGAACTGGGGATGGGACTGGCCCTGTTAGAACGTCCGTATCCTCTGGTACGGTAGCTGTATCTCCGGGTGTCGGAACCCTAGGTGGGGGTGGATGCGAAGCAGATGCTCCGGCTTACAATGGTTGCTGCTGTTGTTGATGCCTAGCAATTAGTTCTTCCTGTTAGGCTACAACCTCCGCCTGACGAGCGGTAACATGCGCCTGACGAGCAGCATCCCGCTGCATGGCCTACATGGTATGTTGGAGTTGACGCATGATGTCCTCCATACTATCTGTAAAGTGTTGATCTATCTGAGTAGGTGTATATTCCCTTTTTGAGGTAGAAACAGAAAACTGATCCCTACTGCGCACAGGTGAATCAGATAGCGACCGCTAAACTGACAATTGCTGTACTAGTGATCTGTGCTTAACTGCCCTCCATCTTGTAACCGGGGGTAATGAAGCAAACACTGGTTGTCTGTCAATAAGATCCTCAGATCTAGAAAGCCTTCTACCTCTAGTCTAGAGTGCTCAGGGGGTATCTGCCTCGTCGGAAGCAATGGTGAAATGCTACCTTGCAAAAAGATAAATAAAGCTAAAAGGGAAAACAACAATAAGAAAATGGGCAGCATTTCGGCTTGGATAAAGATAACACATAGTTGATAATCATAAGCTGAACAATCTGCCCTCAAACGCTGCTCTCTGCCCCCAAATCACTGCCCCCAAATTGATACCCTCAGGTAAAATTGATACTCTCAAACACTGATGTCCTTAGACATGATACCCAGACTTGCAACTAATACATACATCCTGTAGAGACACGTCCTAACAGCATATATCAACCAAGTGAGAGCCAAAACAACCCTATGATGGGAGAGGGTTTTCCTGTCCTATTTTGTTAGGAGCTAGGGTTTCACTACGCACGCATGCGGTTTCAAACAACCTACATTCGGGTAAGCAACCTGTCCTAGTTTGGAATGGTCTCTACAGCTTCTGATACGCAACTAGGTCGAATGGTCAAAAAGGGTGCCTCAGCAAGACCACCTAATATACCTCTCGCACCAAACATCGAGAAGTGAAAGGCGGATCAAACTAGACGGCGATGATCCAGATCTAAGGTTTGTGTTCCCATCGTGGCAGAGCCCGCAACTGGTCAGCCTTATGGCACGCTTTTCCAAGCAAGCCTCTGGCAAACCGCTTAGGAATAGCAGATGGCAAAGACTGTGACATAGGCGCACCAATGCAAATGCAATGCAAAGAAATACATAAATGTAGATAAAACAACATATCATGAGTTTCGAGTCAAGTTCTCTAAATCCCCAGCAGAGTCGCCAGAAACTGTAGCACCTGACTTTCTCTGCACGCCCCCCTTTCGAAGAGGGCGCGAATTGGTCGTCCTACAGTTCGGACTCCTATCACGGTTCTGAATCTAATCTCATAAATTGTAATGTAAGACTGATAAATCACCAAAGAGTCCAAATCTGGCAATTGGTTTTGAAAAATCTATTTTGAATCAAAAAGCGCCAAACATGGACTACTTTGCCAGATTACAGAGTCGCCACCTAAATATTTTATTTTTGGGAAATTTAGGAAACCCTGACTCGTGCCAAAGGCCACGTGTCCGTCATCACCAAAGTTGCCTCGGCTCTGGAACTTGGGTACGAGAGGGGAAGGTCCTAAAATGAGCACCCCCGCTCGCCCGATCACAGGATCGGCCTCTACTAAGCATGATATGTTGTTTTATAAACACATGTGTTCTTATTCCAGTAATTAATCTAACTTTACTATGTGATGCGCACATCATACAAGTATAGACTAAGTCGCAAGAATTGGAACAAAACAATTTATGTTTGTTTTTGAAAATGGTTTGAAAGTGCTACTCACAAGTAGGCTAAAGCGTGGATTTGCCACCCTCAACTGGGCTTTAAAACATGATTTTGCTACTTTGCAAAGTGGGCTTAAAATTCACTTTTGATGAATTGTTGCAATTCAGGCAACAAAGCCTCCATCCACAGGCATTCATACAGTTAATCACATAAGCACATAGCTTCATGGCAAGCATGCTATCATGGCAACACTCACACTCATGCAAGGATGTGAAAGCCTAAACACTTACAGTGTACTCCGAGCCAAAACAGAAAACTAGTTAGTAATCATGCATGATCCTAACTATACAAGATGCTTAATGCAACACATGCAATAATGCAACTAATAGGCTCGGCTATCTAAGATGGCACATGAATGCAACACTTGAGAACATGCTTTGAACCATGTATTCAAGTAGGTGTTCAAATACAATGCAGTTTGAATGATGCACCGAGCCCGGTGCATGCAAGACAAATGAATGATGCAAACATGCAAGCATAAGGTATGCTAATCAAAACATGCCCTAAGCTAACCATCGAAAGCAGTTAAATAAAAAGGAGAAAGACGTGGGGTTAGAAGACATGCACACACACACGCACGCTTATTACAACATTGTGCCCTCGCGACGGAGAGTCCGAATGAATAATAGCTACGCTAATCTAAGCTAAGCTATTTAAACTAATCTAATTTAACTAATTAGACTTAATTATTACAAACCAAATTGAATAACTAGCAATCTGCATACTAATTATTACAAGACTTTAACTAATTAACAAGTTAATTAAATAAATTACAAATTCAGGCTAACTAACAAGTAAAGCTTTAAACTATGCTGCCTCAGCTCTGTTCGAAGAAGTAGAAGATGCATGCTCGGTTTTCGTCCCGAAAAGCTCTCCGGTCTGCTCTTTAGAGGCTCTGTTTGCAGGGTATCCTTATGAACTTTCTACTGAAACTTACCAAATCACTGCTGGGGGGTGCACTAGTGGCTTGCCGGCCAAGAATGGTGGCTGCCGGCCATCTGCTGGCCAAAAGCATGCCTCTGCCGGCCAACAATGCAAGGGTGCCAGCCAACAATGAAGGGGTGCTGGTCACTGGTGTGCTGTAACACTGAGCTGCAATATAGCACAAAATAGAGGAAAATGGAGAGTCTCCCAAGGACATGTATATACTATACCCCTCCTTATCATCTCAAAATATCAAAGGAGAGGCACAATTGGATCCAAAACCATCAATCAAGCATTCACAATGCATGATAGCCAAAGATCCAACTTGTACACATTCAATAAATGCATGACAAATAAGACTCTAGGACCATAATCTTATCATGGATATGAAATGGACCAATTCACCTTGTGTTCAATATAACGTCCGATTGAACACAATGCAATGCAAACATAACATGCTTATCTTGGCATGTTTTACTTGATTCAATTCTTGTTTACACATTTTAGCTTACCAAGCCATTCATTAATTGATTTGTCCAACATGAAAGTCCTCTAATGAGAGGAAGGTCAATCCAAAGATGGCTTAAGACATGAGAGAAGAGATGCCTTTGACTAGGAGGAACCCTCAAAAGAGGGTTAAAGCCATTTAAGCATAAGCCTCAATCCCATAACTTAAGCACAACTTTAAGACTAACCAAGCCTCAAAACAAATCAAAAGTGCAGAAATGAGGGAGATGGCAGAATTTCAATGCTGAAATGGTATGGAATAGAAGACTCTAACATGCAAACAACTCTTGTACAACATGTTAGGTGACTTAAGCATTAAAACCAATGAAGAGCTTTACACTAGAACCATGCAATACCAAACTCAAATGGCCAAACCAGCTATGGACAGACCTCAAACAGGCCAAAACAGTGGCCAAAATGTGCTGAGATGGTAGCATGAAAAGCAAGAAAATCATGCTCATGTGTTGGCTCATAAACAAGGCGTAAAGCACAACTCTCAAACACAATGAAAGAGTGATATATGTCAGAGTGTGACAAAGAAATATGCTCTGAAATCACATGCTCAATAATGATATATCATGCAAACATAACAAGCAAAGCATGCTAGAGGTTCCAAAACATAAGGCTAGTAAGGGGCTTTGCACTACAAGCATGCATAACAAGTCTCATATGGCCAAAACCACTCAACACAGAGTTAAAGCATGCTAAATCAGTGGTAAAAGCATACTGAAGTTAGACTAACACATGTTAGAATGATAGGCTAAATCATCAAGTATGCTAGGCTAGTAAGTAAGATTTGCACTACAAGTACAAAGAGCAAGCAAGAAGTGGCCAAGCCAGCCAAAAGCAGAGTTTAAGCATGCTGAAATAAGGTCAAAAACATGCTGAGATCAAGCCAAGAGATGGTAGAAAAACATGCTTAAATATTTGGCCATCAACACATGCAAAGGAGAAACAAGGAGGGGAGGCCACCCCTTCCTATTTTGGTCCTCAAAACCAAGCTTTTGCCACTAAAAATCTCCTGGATTTCAATGGTTAAAAGGCCAAAAAAAGATTGTTTTAAAGGCTTTAAAAGATAGCAAAAAGCTTAGCAAATAAGCCACCCAAAGAGAAGGGAACACCCCTAACCCCAAAAGGGCTCAAACAACTATTTTCAACACTAAAAAATAGAGGTTTTTGTAGTTGACAACTAGGCCAAAAAAAGCATGCAAGGTTGGCCAAACCAATGTACAAAAACAAAGCTTAAAAGGGTGAGATTCTTACCCTTGAAGCACATCACTCAAACAGCAAGTAAATAACCAATCTTCTGAGCCAAAACCACTCCAAGGAGCTCAAACAAGGCCTCAAAGAACTTTAACTCTAAGGTAGAGGTGTTTGGCTAAGGGTGCTAGTACAAATATGTGAAGGAAATACACTTTCAAGCACAAAATATAGAGAGAGAGAGAGAGAGAGAGAGAGAGAGAGAGAGAGAAATATAACTCAGCACAAACTTTGTAACCCTTTGCATGCATATAGATGAGCTCTATATATAGAAGATACAAAAGCCCCTTGAAGAGATCCAGCCATCCACGTGCATGCAGATGGGCTCATTTGTGCAAACAGCTGTCAAAATATCTGTAAAAATATCTACTAAAACATTGGTGGCCGGCCGGCCATTAGTGGTGGCTGGCAGTGCCACATTGATGGCCGGTAGGGCAAAGCCCATGGTTGGCAGCCCTCAATGATGGCCGGCAGGCCACCTAGAACACCTCCATACAAAGACCAACACATGGTCCAAATATGAGACAAAATGGAAATAGGGTCTGGAAGGATCAAACCTGGAGCATTCCGTCGCGAAAGTCGAACACTTGACGAGCAATCAAACTTGTTGCCGAATGAACCTACAAGAACATCCAAGTCTTGAGGACGGTCAAAAATGGGGTGTCTACAGTTGCCCCTCTTTGACAGAACTAGAAAGTCATGAAATGACAGGAGTGAATGTCAAAGCCCAGAGACAACCCATTTTTGACAAGGCCGAAGACTCAGACAAACAAACAAGATAACAATAGAGATGCGCCCGCAGGCTGGGGCAAAATGCAAACGACATGCACGATGCAAGTGCATAACTTATGATCATGCAAAGAGGGCTATAATGAAGCATTTATGCAAAACAAATACAACTATTTAAGCAAACTGAGAAGTTACAGCAGTCTCACACATTTCATAGAAAGCATGTAAGAAAATTATGCAATCTTCACTACGCCTTACGCACGAAAGGCCAAAAGCGACTATTGGGAAAACCCAAAGTCTCAAACAAAACACCTCTCAGCGTATCACATGCGAGAGAGGGAAGGGAAGCACCTCTCAGCATATCACACACGAGAGAGGGAAGGTAAGCACCTCTCAGTGTATCACATGCGAGAGAGGGAAGGGAAACATCTCTTAGCGTATCACACGCAAGAGAGGGAAAGAAAACACCTCTCAGCATATCACACGCGAGAGAGGGAAGGTAAGCACCTCTCAGCTATCACATGCAAGAGAGGGAAGGGAAACACTTCTCAGCGTATCACACGCGAGAGAGGGAATGTAAGCACCTCCCAGCATATCACACGCGAGAGAGGGAAGGTAAGCACCTCTCAGCATATCACACCCGAGAGAGGGAAGGGAAACACCTCTCAGTGTATCACACGCGAGAGAGGGAAGGTAAGCACCTCTCAGTGTATCACACGCGAGAGAGGGAAAAGAAAGCATTGGGTATACGACCCAAATGCCTTGAACAGGGTGTCAGTGTAAACACCGGGCGTACCCCGGTGTTTCTAACCAACGGAATGTTGGTGTAGATAGCGGGCGTCCCGGATGTCTCTAACCAGCGAGAGGAGGGGGAGGAAAGGTTCTACCCAGGATTCCTCTGAATGAACCATACATAAAATATCGTGCATGTAGAAGAAAGAAACGTGATAGGTTCAATGCAATACAATGTATATCTTACGCGAGACGAAAGTTCATGACATGATGTTAAAGCATGCCCAATGCACAGCACGCAAGAAATGAAACCGAAGCATATTCTATGCAAGATAATCAACGATGTGTATTCAGTGCAAGATAATCAACGATGCATGCTCCATGCAAATACAGTAATGCATGTTCAATGCAACAATTCAAAATGTATGTTCAATGCAACATACATTCTACGCGACGACATGCACAAGTGTAGTACAATGTGACACGACATACGCATTCTATGCAAAATGATAACAGTGCCAGATCCAATGCAACGTGGATGGATATTCTATGAAATGATGGCAATGCATGTTTCCATGCAACCATGTTCAATGTAACATGCAAATCCTATGCGACGACAAAAGCGTGCTTGATAAAGACGATTCGAAAGCAACTTCCAATTTACCTCTCAGAGAGTTGAAATACGTTTAAAAAAGGATACACCTTGTTTGAGTTGATGGATGATGACCCTCGCTGTGCTGCGAACACGATTCGGGGCTTCCACGAAGGCATTTTGAATCAAACTTTGAGCACAACTTGCATTTATTGGAATACAAGGACACATAACTGAGCCAAATGGACAGGGGGAGCTTGTGGAAGCATGCCGGCCATGAGGAGAGGCTGCCGGCCCTCTGCCAGCCATCAGTGGCATCTGCCGGCCAACAATTACACATTGTCGGCCATCGATGGCAGATTTAGGCAAACTTGTCTTTTCAGCCGTGGTTCTTTAAATACACACAAAATCACTTCATTTGCTCACAACCCCTTGCACGAAATACTTCTCTTTTGCTCTCCAGGTACTCTTTCTCTCTAGATCCGCACATCCTACGTGTTTCCCAACACCCTAAGAACATTTTCTTCGCAAAAACCCTCTTGTTCTCTTTGATTTGAACCGATCAGAATTTGATTTCAATGCTTCTTCCGTCATTTCCATCATTCAAGAATCATTCCCCTCATGTTTCTCCCAAGGTTAGTTCACTTTTCTCGGGTTTTGATTTTCTTTGACTTTTCCTCTCTCCTAGGGTTTCACTTGTTCAAAGTTTCACCATTTTCTGTATTTCTTTTTTGCATTTATTTCAGATGGCACACGATATCCCACATGACGAGCGCTTCCCCGTGCTTCCTTTGGTAGAGTTTGTAGAGGACTTTGCGTCCGAGCTAGAGGTAGAGCCTGAGCCATTACCTCCGAGCATACGCCCTTTTGATCCGGTGAGGTATCACCTCGAGACTCACATTATACCCACTGCGAGAGGCATCAAAGCCTTCATTGATTTTGCCGAGGACGTGCCAAACGACCTATTACTGAGAGAGCCTACGTCTCACGTATCAGCTGTAGCTATAGAGGTACAAACTCCACTTTTCTTCAGTACTACCTTTAATTGCTTGCATTTGTTGCACTGCTTTAATCTAATTGTATTGTGCATCACTGCTTTGATCTAACTGTACTTTCATTTGTACCTTCAACTGTACTTGCAACTATACTTTCAACTGTACTTGATTCGATTGCATCTCATGCATTACTACAGGACGGATCCCGCTCCTTCAGAGGCTGCGGCACGATGACAACCCAGGAATGGTACGGCGAGCTCCCCGCCAGGGTCTGCGATATTATTGAGGAGACCGGCTTTGGTCTATTTTGCTCCAGCTTGACAAGGGTCGTAGTGAGCCGCCCTCTCTTAGGGGCTCTTATGGAGAGGTGGTAGGATACCACCAACTCCTTCCATTTCTCCACCATACGGGAGATGACGATGACTCCTTACGACTTCGCCATGATCACCAGCTCAGGCATAAGGGGTGATCCGATCCCTCTCAATCCGGACATGGGAGAGTGGGAGGCTGCATGGACCGCATTGTTGGGGGCACATCCACCGATACTCCGGACAGGCATGGTCTGATATAGCAGGATCGAGGAGTAGTTTAGAGGAGAGGAGCCCGAGACAGTTGAGAAGGTAGAGCAATATGCAAGGGGCTTCCTCATGTTCCTTTTCGGTACCACCTTGTTCTCGAGCAGGTGGAATACCATTGGTTTATACTTTCTGAGCGCATTGGTGGTACTCCAAAGAGTTCAATTCTATGACTGGGGCAGAGCGGGCCTCACCACACTATATGGATACATGAGCTCGACTTCTCGGATGAGCGGGACCTTGATCGGTGGCTACTGGTGGGCTTAGAAGTTACACAGCTTAGTTCCCCCTTGTCACTTTACAGTTTCCGCTTAGCATTTCCTTCTTTACATTTGTTCAACACATATGCTTTTTGCCTTGCATTTTCTGTATCTGCTCATATACTGTATGCTTTCTGCCTTTCATTTTTTGTGTGTTACACATGCCGCACTCTACACACTGCACACCATGCACGCAAAGTCTAATCTCTGCTCTACAGTGGCACTTTCCATGCATTGTACTGCACTTTGCTTCCCGGCTTTTCTGTATTCTGTTCATACACTGTATTGATCACATTTCCCTTGCCGTTGTGGGTGTATGCATACTTCCCGACTCTTGCTCCAGAGCTTGTAGTGGAGACCCCAGCGACAGTCCTGTTCTCTCGGGTGTACGATGGCCAGCTCCATCGTAGGACCCGGAGAACTTCATGTTCTTCCGACAGTACTTTGACATGGTGACGGCGCGCGAGGTAACCCACATCAAAGTTCTTTCAGTCAACTTGATACACACATATTAGTCAATTGATAGCGACTAATCATCTTGTTCATTCTCTTATCCTCAGATCACGTGGCAGCCGTGGGATGCGATACCATCAGGGCTCCGAGACCAGTACAACCCAGCCAGAGTCGTCGCTCGCTATCATATTCTCCTCGAGGGCCCGATCTGCCGAGCTTGGTTCTTGAGCGAGTGCTTCACGCGCAAAACTTTACGACCGCCTGTCATGTTCGTGCCGACGACACCCCCAGCGTCGATGAGAGAGACACACAGGCTTTCAACTGAGGAGGTGATCTAGTTTATGGTAGGAATGGAGACGGAGTACTTCCGTTGAGAGGGGGACTACGCGACCTTGATCCAGACTCATCTGACACCACCTTTGACTGGCGTTCGCAGAGGCGAGGGAGTGAGAGCTCCAACTACAGGAGAGAGAGGCCGAGGGGCCAGAGCGACCAGGTCTCGTAGGAGGAGAGATTCTGGGGAGAGGCTGAGACAGGGATGGCTAGAGCTGCCTACCTCAGTGACTTATTGAAGACGGTCTGGGGAGACCTACCAGATCCCTATCGAGCCTGCACCGGATGGTCATGCATTTTTCAGAGTTCAAGGCCCGACCCCAGTATGCACCAAACTTTACATTTTGCATATTTACTTCAATTTAATCATGCTGTACAGGATACTGATCCTTTCAATGCGCATGCAGGCACCCACAGAGTACATAGGGCAGGCTCTTGAGCTAGTGGCTCCCATGACAGAGATGGTACAGGCCTGGATCTGCTCAGTCTCTACAGGATGTCGGTAATTCTCAATTTGCACGAAGTTTTTCTGCTAACACACTAGCACTACAACTGTTCCATGGTACACTAATCTGACACATTGCACTAAAACACTGCGTCGATGCACCGTTTCTCATGCATCTGCCCCCGGCATACATACACTGTAATCATTTACTAATGCATTCTTATAAACTACGCTTTTTAGATTTCTTTCGAGATGCTAGCCCCATCGAACACCCCAACAGGAGCAGCGGCAGGGCCTTTAGTTCCTCCCCCAGCAGTGGAGAGGAGAGCGAGACAGCCTCAGGCACGCAGTCGAGGTCGAGCCAGAGGTAGTTGCAGCGAGAGTGGCCCTTCAGAGCCAATTCTGGGCTATGATGATGACGAGACGAGCGAGGAGGCTGAGGCGGCAAGTCCACAATCCGGGTCTTCTGATGGAGGAGGCGATGACGCCGGCTCGGATTCTGCTGGTGGTGAGGCTGGAGAGGCTGAGGAGGGTTCTAGTTCAGGCACTGATCCAGCTTCAGACAGTGGTGTTGATGGTGACAGTGCTCCAGAAGCTGCCCGGCCGAGGAAGAGGATGAAGAGGGCTTCTCAAGCTTAAGATAGTCGGCACCGATTTAGATGCTTTTTGCTTTGTTTCCCTTTTTGCTAGTAGTATTTGCACATTGTACAGCTTTAGGCAGTTTTATTTTCTCTAAAACTTGTACTCTTTTGCAAAAAGAAGCCATGATTTGGAATGAAAACTCAGCTTTTTGTTTAAAAAGTGTTGCATTTTACATTCTAAGCATCGCATAACATCGCACAGCATGACAATGAGATTGATCTTTGTTTGAAAGCTGCACATTCAAATTGCACTGCTCTTAATCGGGCAGTGAACCGACTAACAACTGAAAGAAAAAAACAACTCGATAAACAACATGAATACAACTCAATAAGCAAATTGCAACAACTCGATAAGCAAAGTGCAACAACTCAATAAGCAAAGCACATACAACTCGCTAAACAAGACTAGATGGTTACAACTTAAACAAACATGCTCAAGCCTGAAAAGAACCAAAACTAGATCCCGAAAAGTTCCGACAATAGAATACAACTGCATGGAAACCACTGAATCTCCACACAGGAGATCAGTGAGCATGAAGGGGAGGCCCAGCCATGGAGCATGGCCTACCGGCCATTACCTTCTTTTGCCGGCCATCAATGTGCCAGTGCCGGCCATTGATGAGCCTCTGCCAGCCATCGATGAGCAGAACCTCCGAAACGTTGACACCTGTCCTGCACACACTTTTTTATCTTCTATAAAGGTTTCAACTTCGTGGTTTCTTCATTTTAGCTCCATTTTTGCCCCAAATGGAACCATTCTTTGCCGAAAAACTCTCCACTTGGATTGCAACTTTTGATGGCTCGAAAAAGTTAAATTTTCGGTGTTTCGGGCTAAATGCACTATTCCCGCTGAGCCATACTCCGCTGTGTTTTCCGTTCCTCCATGCCGCGGCAAGATGTTTGAACCCGGTTGCACACGTATTTAGCTTCGGGGGACAAGAGCTGTGTCCCACAATCGAAGAATTTCAAGTTTTGATAGAGTCCCGGTGTGATGAGGAGATCTTACCCCAGTCTCGTTTGGCCACATCCAAGCTTTAGGAAGGATATGCAGGCTTACTTTACAGGATGCCCGATCTTTGGTTCACAACAGGGGATTGGACATCCCCAGCTTGATTCATCGATTTTCTGACGCCGGTGACCGCGGCAATTACTTTTGGCAAGGCTTTCGGCAACATGCCCGTTGCTTGTGTATGTTGGCCCATTTTCTGCTTGCCCATGGCTTCGGAGGGTCTAGCATTCATTTGATCGTGGTTGCCCAGGGCTTGAGAGAGGAAAAAAGCTGCATTGGTATGACACTAGCCGAGACTTTGATGGGTTTGGATGCTTTCCACTGCTGGGAAACAACCAAGTTTGCAGGGAGTCCACTACTGTTGTAGGTAATGTTTCCCACCCTTCTTATATGTGTTTCTCACATCACTCGGCCCTCAAGCTCTGTTTTTCTCTCAAAACCCTTTCTCACTTTTCTCTCTACATACACCTGTCTATTCTTTAATCTCTCTTATTTTTCATCCCTCCCAAGGTATGGCAGATGGAGAAATTGAAAGTAGTGGCTGCTTGTTTCGCGTACTCAGCACGCAGCTATTTCTTCCACCGTCGGCTAGTTAACTTCCCAAACGAGGGATGGTGGTGACACTGGATGTGCAGCAGATCTGCTCTTGACATCGCTTGGCGCTGTCCCTGGTTTGACCTACCGGAGATGAGCTACAACATGTCCTGTCAGCCTGGCATTCAGTTGGATGGCCTGACACACTGTGTGTTCTACTTCCGATTCTGATTCGGGCATCGGTTCGGATATGACCAGGTTCGCCCGGAAGAGGGGATAGAGTACCCAGCTTCATTTTTGATCCGAGGCTCATAGCTAGCTTGGTATGCCGCAGCATGGAGAACAAGAGAACTTCTGGCCCCCGCTCCCTATTTCAGTTGTGCCCTTTCTAGCGAATGCATAACTTGGCTTGAAGACGAGGCACAAACTGGGCCTAATTTGGCATCAGAGGCTTCCACAAGCTCTGGGAGGGGGCGCAGGAACACCTGACTATGCCTCGAGTTTATTGCTTTAATCTGTACTTTCAATTTTTTTTTATGAATGTAGTAAAAAGCAACTTCAATTTATATCAAGAGTGGGAGAACTCTGTATCGAAATCAATGAAATTGAAGGTTGTGGGTACTGAAAATTTTTTGTTTGGTCCAAAAATAGTCTAAGTTGTAAAAAGATTAATTTGAACAAAATCAACTTTTATTAAAACTTTTCACAACCATTTTCGATATGGGTCACAACTGGACATGCCTGAGATCTATCATCGAGATGTACAACCCCGGATCCAGCAACTGGAAAGTTGCCCCTTGTCTGAACAGCACTGCACTGGAGATCACAACCAAACTCTTGAATGCAGAATGGATAAAGATGACCAACATGATCACATGGACAGAGTTGATTTGGAAGTGTTTATCGCCGGACTTCAGAAAGAAGTTGCCTACATATCCCAAAGATGGGAATCAAGCCTTACGTAGTTCAGTTCAGGTTCACTCGTGTATTAACACTCTCCTTTTACGCTCTAACTTTTGCCAAGGCCACCCTTTCTGGGTTTTCAACCTTGCGAGCTTAGTTTTTCTTATTTGAAATTTTATGTGCTCTAACTTTTTCCTAGGTCGCCCTTTCGGGTTTTCAGCCTAGCGAGCCGCTCAAGGATAGTATTTTTTCAACTTGTCCATGTTGATCGGCTGGGAGAACTCTAGTCCATCTAGGTCCGTAAGAACGACAGCTCCACCCGACCAGATAGACTTGATGATGTAGGGACCAGTCTAATTAGGTCTGAACTTGCCCCTAGGGTTGTGGATGGGAACTCTGTTGTCTTTGAGCACCAAATCCCCTTCTTTCAAATTCCTAGACTTAACCTTCTTGTTGAAAGCCTTGGCAATTCTTCGTTGATAACCCTGGATGTGGTACAGTGCTTTCAGCCTTCTCTCATCAAATAGCATGAGTTCTTTAAACCAGCTCTACTGCCAATTTGCCTCAGCTATCCGGCAATCAGCCATAACCCGCAATGACGGAACCTCAACTTCGATTGGCAGAACAACCTCCATCCCATGGACCAAGGAATACAAAGTTGCCCCAGTAAAAGTTTGAATTCATGTCTGGTAGCCCCAAAGAGCAAATGGCAGCTTATTTGGCCAGTCCCTGTAGGTTTCCACCATTTTCTGCAGAACATGCTTGATGTTCTTGTTGCCGGCCTCAACAGCTCCGTTGGTTTGCGGCCGATATGTGGATGACTTATGAAAAGCCACGTTGTACTTCTCCAACAAGTCGATAACCTCCTTCTTGAAGTGGGAACCATTATCTGAAACAATCTCATTCGGGGACCCCATAGCGACAGATAATGTTGTTCCTGATGAACTTAGCAACATGTGATGCCTTCAGCACGACATAGGATTGGGCCTTAACCCACTTTGTAAAGTAATCTATCGCCACCAGAATATACTCATGCCCGTTTGACCCCTTTGGAGTAACTGCCCCAATCACATCAACCCCCAGACTGAAAACGTCCATGGCGAAGTCATGTTGTACAGCTTAGATGGCAGAATGCTCATGCGGCTTGCATGGATCTGGCATTTGTGGCATCGCCAAACAAAGCCAATACAATCCTCCTCCATGGTTGAGCAATAATAACCCTGTCTAAGGATCTTCCAGGCTAGCATTACCCCACTTATATGCACTCTGCACTCTCCTCCATGGATGGCCTCCAATAGGTGCTTAGATTCTTCAGCATCAACACACAATTTTTGAATCCAAAGATGACCCCGCTTGTACAGTTTACCCCCGCAGATGATGAACTAAGAAACCATTCTTCTTGTTTCCCTCTTGTCTTTGGCATTTGCCCTTGGGGGATAAGCCTTCTTTTCTAAGAAGTTCCAGATGTCATGATACCAGGGGTTTTGATCGTGTACTTCATCTATGGTAGCAATTAGCTCGTAGGCCGGCACATGCCGCTATTCAATGAGAATTGGATGCATCCGGATTCCCAAAGGGATGTTATGGAGAAGTGGTTTAGAAATACTCTTCTGATCCTGGGGGATGCTAGTGATCCTCTTCTAGTCACCTGAAAAAGAATAAACACTCCGGTCGGGGGTGCCAAAATTAGCACTCCGACGGGCAAGTCAGTCTCTAATCTCTGAATTGCTTATATTTTAAGTAAAGTGTAATAGTTCTCACCTGCCTTTTTCTGATGGGTGATCCCGTATTTATAGTATTTTCTTGGGGCCTTTGGGCTGGGCCCATCTTTATTCCGTCACATGTACCTCTACTCGGCGTCTATTCTACTGGCTGGTATACTAATTATTTTATTCGACTCCTTGATTGGCTGGGGTATATGCCGAATAGAGGTTACGTTTCGAACCGGACACGCTCATCCGTCCATATAGATCTAGCAAAATTCGGCTCCCACAATTGCCCCCGAAACACCTTACTAGCATCAGTTAGTTGGCGTGTTTGGCTTTTAGCCTGGGAAATCGAAAATTCGGCGGTTAACCCTCTTCACAATGCGTGTCAGAATGCGCACACGCTTCTTAGTCATTGTAACGCTTTCCCGCCCCTTCGTACACTGCTTCCATTTAATATGATTTGAAATTATCTCTTCGAGTGTATGTCCTGAATGTTCAAAAGATATCTTGCTCGCCCTCTAGTGCAACTCTATCTATTCGCGGCTTCTAGAACTCCTTGTTTCTGGCTTCTCCTTTTGTCTCCTGTAAGTCTTCTTGCCCTTCATTTTCGATCCTGCTTCCTTATTTGCTTTTAACTTTCCGTAATCCTTGGGTTTGGCTTAAAAAGAATGGTGAAACATCTTAAAGAGCTCCTTTCGGCGGATCGAATCTCCGACTGTCAACGCCATTTCTCCATCCCTGATGACGTCCATCTGTCACTTTTGGTAGACAGCATCACCGATATGCAGAGGGAAGATGAGAGCACAATCGTCTTTCCTCTCCTATCAATTACTAAGGGCGGAGTCCGCTTTCCTCTTCACCTGCTTTTGAGGGTTGTTCTTAGATACTGGGGTCTAATCCCTTCCCAGCCCAATGTCAATTTCTTTCTCATCATAATAGGGATCGTAGAACTAAATCGTCATCTTAGGACCAATTTAGGTATTCATGCCATTCGGCACTGTTACGCCCTAGCCAAATCTACTGGCCGGCTAGGGCGCTACTTTCTTAGAGCTAAGGATACGGATCATCACTTAGTGACTATGCTCGCCAGCTCTGGCAAGCGTATCGACGACGTGATGGTCGTTGTCCGCGGCAATTGGGAGTTTGGGCCGGTGCCGAGGAAAAAAGGCAAACCAGGTGGCCGATTAAATCACTTTGCTTTTCATATTTACATGTATATGTATTCGGCACTATGTTCATCTTATCGTTTTGTGTGTGCAGGTAGCGATTTGAAGAGAGTGCTAGTTTCAGACGACGACGTCGTGCTCGCAGAAATCAAAACCGCACTACTGTTCGTCGGTCATCCAAACCTTCAAAAACAAGGGAGGGTGGCCCACATTCTCCTGCGGTACGAGCTGACTTACACAACGTTCTTAGCGGCAGACAACATTCCGATTGCGCGAGGCGACAATCAACTTGCTGCCCTCATCTTCCCCAGCTTCAAAAACTTGAGGCAGATCGGTTTAGAGTCATCTGATTCTGAACACGCGGAAGAACAGGTGGCCAAACCAATTGCTGAGGATTCAGACCGGTTGGCCGCGGAAGTTGATGAAGCGATTAATTCAGCCTTTGAGGAAGCCGGATTGAACTCTTCTGACCCTCCGTCTACATCAGGCCGAGGGGACGCCTTCGAAGATATTTTTTCAAACTTGGGAGACATTCCCGGTGATTACTCTGAAGATATGGCTGGGGAAAATCTTACACAGATGGCACGAAAGAGGAACACCGAACGCATGGCAGCTTGAAAAAAAGCCGAGGCCATCTGTTCTAGACTTGTCCCAACTAAATCTGTTCAACCTACTGTTCTACAACATACTGTTGTAGAGGAATTAGCTCAGGTTGTCATCGCCAAGACGGAAAAGGAAGTCGAGCGCCCGCTTACAGAAGAGCGGCCGATTTCGGAGGAACGAGGCAGAAAAAGAAGCGCCGAGTACAAGGATGGCTTCGAAGAGGGCCCTGTTGATAAGCGGCCATGCTTAGAGGAGTTAGCTGTGGTTGCTCCTTTCATCATTGAACCAAAGATAAAAAACATGCCGATCTCCTCTAAAGCATCAGCTTTGAAAGATCCAGCTGTGGCATTGAGCTTGGCCACTGCGGTCTCCTTGCCGGCTGACAAGGTGACCTTTCGTGCCGAGCCGGACTCGGCAACGGTAGCATTAGCTGCTCAATCGGCCCTTCTAATACATGTTTATCCTTGGAATGCGACGATCTTTTGGTTTGCATTCGATGTTTCTTGGAATGCGACGATCCTTTATTTTGCAAATAGTTGGAAGGATCGCCGAATTAGGCGGACGCCATCGGGATGTTGTCGAAAGGATTGGCCGTTTGCAATCGGAAGTCGATGGCCAAAGGAGCAGGGCAGAGTTTGAGGCAATGAGAGCCGCAATGGAAAGTGCACGGGTGGAGGCTGAGAAGGAAAGGGCCAAGACTGCTGATCAACTCAGGTCTGACGCCGAGGAGAGGGCAAACGCGAGCGAGGAAGTGCTCAAGTTAGCCAAGGAGGCGCTTGCAAAACTGGAGGCCGAGTTGGAAGGGTTGAAGCAGGCCAAGGAAAAAGTCAAATCTGAGGCTTCCGCGGCGTTCGAGGTTGGGAAGAGCGCCGCTTTTAATGACTACGTAGAAGAAGTCCCGAAATTTGAGAATCAGGGATTCAGACACGGCTGGCTCAAAGCCCTTGCTGCCGCTGGAGTTACATTGGCCATGCCAATTCCATACGAGCAAGTGGACGTTGAGCCACTTGAGTTTGATCCTAAGACTTGATTTGGGTGATATTCTAGTTTTGTTAGGCTTTACTCAATTTCAATGTATGTTTTTTGTTAGTTGACTTTCATCTTTTTTGGATTTTCATATGTAAAATGTCCGCTGATAGCGCCCAATTTATGAATGAAAATTTTGTATGCTGTCAAATTATTTCTCATATTGTTTGCTGTATAAGTATATAGTTAGGAGAATCAGTAGTTACAACAAAATGTCAAGATTACATGGGACGGCAAACTTAACAGCCGATTAAAATTAGAGATCTGATTTAATCATAAACCAAATGAATTCATGACTACTGTACAGATAAATCAATTTGTGGAACAACTGGGACACTCAAGCCGTCTAGATTGATGAATCTGCCCTTGCCCCAGCTGGTTCATGAACGTAGAATGCCGAATAACACGTTACTTATGAATCTTGTACTGAAGAATCGATTCGTGGAACGGCTGGGGCACTCAAGCCGTCTAGATTGATGAATCTGCCCTTGCCCAGCTGGTTCATGAACGTAGAACGCCGAATAACATGTTACCTATGAATCTTGTACTGAAGAATCGATTCGTGGAACGGCTGGGGCATTCAAGTCGTCTAGATTGATGAATCTGCCCTTGCCCCAGTTGGTTCATGAACGTAGAACGCTGAATAACACGTTACCTATGAATCTTGTATTGGAGAATCGATTCGTGGAACGGATGGGGCACTCAAGCTGTCTAGATTAATAAATCTGCCCTTGCCGCAGCTGGTTCATGATCGTCGAATGCCGAATATCAGTGGTTGATGGGGCGATTGGGGGATATGACTCAGTCGGTGCTGGGTTGATGACGCTTCAATATTAATGAGATTGCCTCGGAGCTGCTGCCCTCGTAGGGAATAAATGGGCGTGTACTTCGTAAACGAGGTGCTCAGTCAGCAACTCAGTCCAGCTCTTTGAGGAAGATTAAACAAGTGTGAATGTCAAATAAGCTTTTCTTCAACAGCAGAGGTGAAGCGAAGACGCTAGCTGAGCTGGGAGGTGCCATGAGTCGAAGTGGTGAACCTTCATGCACGGGCAGTAGGACATCGAGGGATAGGGAGAGACACCAATCTCCTCGTCGTCGAAGTAGGTCGCCCAGGAGGGACAAACAGCCACAGCGTAAGTCTCCTCAACCCCGTCCTAGAGGGGAATCTGACACAACTCCTCGCCCATTGAGTTTCGCGGTCTTCGTGGGTAATAGACCAATGACGAAGGCGGATTCGATCATTTGAGACCCATATGTGGCAGTCGAGTTTGCTCGGTGGATTTTTCCACCCGAAGTTCAGCAGTCGATGGTAGGTCGGCCAGACTTCGAAGTGTTTTGTGAAGGCGTTCACGGGGCGGTAAGGGGACTGTACATGGTTTATGAGATCGGCATGTGTCTTCGCGCCGCTCGCCGTGACATAGAACAGAGAGATGAACGCATTCGGAAGTTAGAAGCTCGCGCCGAGAAGGCCGAGCGTGAGCTAAGGAAAATCAACTCTGTCGGGCCCCAATCAACCAGCCACGCCAACCCGGTTGTTGAAGAGAGGGTTACTCAAAGGCTGATTAGTGATGCGATCGTTGATCGTAATACGGCTAGCATGCTCGTGATTGAGACTGCGAGAGCTGCGGCCTATGAAAAAGGCTTCCATGACGGCCGACTGGTCGGAATTCAAAAGACCAAAGAGAAACTCACCGAAGAAGTTTGCCGATGTGAAAATTGTGGCTTTAAGCACGGTTGGATCAAGACATCTCAAGCCACGGAAGGTCTCCGAGCGTCGGGCATTGATTTGGCATTGCCACTCTACCAACGTAATCATTTTCCGTTTTCCGCCTTTGAAATCAAGAAAAGTGAGGATGAGGGCGATGCCGTATACAAATACTATGTAATTATGTAATTATTGCCTAATTGAATAAAACGCCCTATTTTAAATGTTGCATTGTAATTTTCATTCGGCACGCACGTGTTTGCATGTGTTTCATTGTATAAACATTGACCGGCCCGAGTCAACTAGGCATTTAATTCCGAACGGTTATATGCCGGCCTGTCATGAGCATTCTTCATTAAATATATATTTGGCATACGTGTCACGCATGGTCAATGTGCCGATGAGGCTCTGAATTCGGAGGCTTTTATCGGCCCAAAGGTGTCATGCGCCGATGAGGCTCCGAATTCGGAGGCTTAATCGGCCCAAAGGTGTCGTGCACCAGGGGCTCCAAATCCGGAGACTGTAAGCCCATCTATAATTGTCGTTTAGATAATCAGGCCATTTTAACTCCAAAAAGCAGAAAATTAGTACATGGAGTGGCTATGGCCAATATCGATTGGCGTCCGTCTTTTGGAGTTCAGCGTTAATGAAATCGCCTCGGGGTCACTGCAAGGATTAGAAATAAATCACCTCGGACTCATTGTGCCAGTAACTTCGCTTACTATGCTCAGACTCGATCTAAAACAATTTTGTTGCGTGGGGTTAGATAAGTGTGAACGTCAAATGGAGTTTTCTTCAACAGTAGAGGAGAAGCTCGAACTCTGGCTGAGCTTGATATTGCAATGAATCACAGCAGAGAACCCACCCGTACGAGAGGTAGGGCATTCAAAGAACGGGAAAAACGTCAGCCTCCAAGTCGTCGTAGCAGATCACCCCGAAGGGAGAAATAGCAACGGGGAAGTTCTCCGCAACCGCGATCGAGAAATGAGGCCGACGTAGCGCCGCGACCATTGAGTTTTACTATTTTCGTGGGGAATTTCTTTCTTGCCTTGGATCTTGGCCTTAACGTTGTCTATGGTGTCAAAGCTCTCCACCTCAAGGGTGATTGTCTCGCCAGTATGAACATCGTGGATTCATGAGCGGTCAGATCAAAGCATTTCAAGCCGCGGATGCTCTCCGAGCAGCGGGCGTTGATTCAGCGCTGCCGCTGTACCAACGCGACCACTTCCCATTTTTCACCTTCAAAGTTGAGAAGGGTGAGGACGAAGGTGACGCCGTATGAAAATAGATATTGTAATGCTCGAACGCTGATTGCATTTTTGTAATTACTGTTTAATCGAATAAAATGTTTTACTTTAAAAGTTTATCTCATTCGGAATTTTTATATGCTTAATTAAGCATCTTATTTCGAATGTTGGCACATTTTGTTTTGTTCATGTGGTTGTGCCGGCTCAACTTACATATCCCTGCTTTGATGTGTAAATGTTTCTTCATTCTGGAGGGCGCTCCGAATTCAGAATATTACTCAGCCCTTGAGCGTCGCCCGGTGGGACACTATTTGGTTAGCCGGATTTGGAGGCTTTATCGGCCAAAGACGTCATGTGCCGATAGGGCTCCGAATCTGGAGTCTATTTGGCCACTCGTGATATCCACGAAGGGTGCTCCGAATCTGGAGGATTTTTTGGCCGAAAGACATCATGCGGCGATGAGGCTCCGAATCCGGAGGCTTTTTCGGTCCAAAGGCGTCACGCGCCGAGGGGGCTCCGAATCCGGAGACTAGCCACTCGTGATATCCACGAAGGGTGCTCCGAATCCGGAGGGTTTTTCGACCCAAAGACGTCATGTGCCGATGAGGCTCCGAATCTGGAGGCTTTTTCGACCCAAAGACGTCATGCGCTGATGGGGCTCCGAATCCGGAGGCTTTTTGGCCAATCGTGATATCCACGACAGGTGCACCGAATCTGGAGGTTTTTTCGGCCCAAAGGCGTCATGCGCCGAGGGGGCTCCGAATCCGGAGACTATTTGGCCAATCGTGATATCCAAGAAGGGCGCTCTGAATCCGAAGGCTTTTTGGCCAATCGTGATATCCACGAAGGGCGCTCCAAATCCGGAGGCTTTTTCGGCCCAAAGACGGCATGCGCCGATGGGGCTCCGAATCCGGAGGCTTTTTGGCCAATCGTGATGTCCACGAAGGGCGCTCCGAATCCGGAGGCTTTTTCGACCCAAAGACGTCATGCGCCAATGGGGCTCCGAATCCGGAAGCTTTTTTGGCCCGAAGACGTCATGCGCCGATGGGGCTCTGAATCCCGAGGCTTTTTGTCCTATCGTGATATCCACGAAGGGCGCTCCGAATCCGAAGGCTTTTTCGGCCCAAAGACATCACGCGCCGTTGGGGCTCCGAATCCGGAGACTTTGTTTGGCCAATTGTGATATCCACGAGGGGGGCTTCGAATCCGTAGACTTTTTTCGTCAGAGCACTTTTTATCTAGATTTTGCAGTGGGTGGGACTACAGCTTTTCAATAAGAACCCTTGCATTACAAAAGTGGAATGTGTACATGGCGAATCATTTAGAACTAGGATCATTCCCCACAAGTCGGGTTTAATGACAGAATTTTCGCAAGTGCGTCGAGTTCCAGGGCCGTGGTAGACTCCTTCCGGACATATTTCTGGGCCGATATGGAATCTATCTGATAATGGCCATCTCAGTTAGGACCTAATTTTCCATCAACCAGCTTCTTGTCGAAGTACCTTCAGGATTGACTCTCCCAGTGTGTAACGGCGCAGCTGAATGCATTGATTATATGACTTGGCAAGCTGCTATTAGTATCGCCTAGGGCTTCCGTGGCATTTCGCTGGGGAGTCGTCCGGCATCGTCGAGGCTATTTCGATTCGGCACTTCTAGAAAGGAGAAAACATGCTTGTGCGGATTGCTGGGAACCACAGATTTGCTCACTGCCGTGTTCAGTTGGGGAGCGTAGCAGCTGATGATAGGTGCTCGGCACGGCTTGAATAGTATGCAACCAAGTTTGCCCCATGATGAGATTATTCGGTGAAGGGAGCTTGACGACCAAGAATTCCACATCCACTGTTTGGGAGCCCGCTCGAACGGGTAATGAGATTTTCCCCAATGGGTACTCTGGATTTGCAATGAAGTCGAATAATGGATAAGGAGCCGGAGACAGGTCTGATTCGTTGAAGCCGAGTTTGATGAAGGTCTCGTAATACATAACCTTCGAAGTGCTTCCCTGGTCTATGAGGATGCGTTCAATGGTAAATCGGTTTACATGTAGTTCAATGACCAATGGATCAATGTGGGGGAGTGTTATGCCGATAAGATCGGAATCGTTGAAGATAATACTCAGAGCTTCGTGGGGCCGTTTCATTGGTGTGCGTTGCTTCTAGGGGGCTGACTGCATTGCGTGTACGGTAAGAGGCGTTGGAAGGCTGTATATCATATGAATGACGCCGAGCGGAGGTGAATCCTACCGAAGGGCAACTGTTTTGATTGTGCTCTTTCGGACATGTTGCTGGAGCCGACCATCTTGCACCAATTCCTTAAGGTGGCCTTTCAAAGCATAGCAATTGTCCGTATCATGACCGTGATCTTTGTGATATTCACACCGCCTGTCCCGCCTTCTCGTGTCAGGAGGTCCCACCATTTTGGACGGCCATTTGAAGAACGGAAGGTGTTGGATTTTGGACATAACCGAGCTGATTGGCTCTGACAGCTCCGTATATTTCTTGTCGGTGCGCTTTGTGCACCTACTATTAACTTGCAGTTGCTAATTTGCTCGGTGTGAGCATTGATCGCTTAATCGGTGAGAATCCCGTCTCTTGTCTCGTTTAGCCCGCTGTCGTGGTTCAGAGCTCTGAGGTGGCACAAAACTTATTGGCTAAGCAATTTCAGAAAGGGCCGTTTTGTTGGCCATGTGTCCGGCTTTAACCTGCAATGCGTCATCTTCCACTTTGCAGTATTCCACTACTTTCTTCATCAACCCCCAGACTGTTTTGGGGGGTCTTCTAGTCAAAGAACTGCGGAGGGCACTATCTGGATGTAATCCCATTTTGAAGGCGGTGATGGCCATGGAGTCGTTGCAAGCGTCATCGACAAGATTAAAGCATTCCCAATATCGCACCAAATATGCTCTTAGTGTTTCTCCTGGCAGGATTTGCATTGCCCAGAGAGAGTCGGCTTGTTTCGGCTAGACCTCGTTGGTGATGAATCTGGCCCTGAAGGATTTCTGTAATTGTTGGAAGGTTTTGATCGAAGCTGGCTCCAGTTTATAATACCACCTGACAGCCAATGGTCCAAAACTACTGGGAAATATTTGGCACATGAGGGCTTCATCGTTTGCATGCAATGTCATGGCTTGCTTGTAGTGGCGGATGTGGTCGGTGGGGTCTGATTTGTCATCGTACAAGGTGAATGACGGTGCTTTGAATTTCTTGGGTAGCACTGCCTTTGCAATCCGTCGTATGAAGGGATCATGTTGATCTTCGTCTGAACAGTTCCTTCCTCGCTTGTGCCTTATACGGGGACTTTGTTCAGAAGAACTGGTAGTTTCAGGTCACCCCTTCTTCCTGGGCTCTGGGGATAACGAGTCGGAGTCGCTATCAGTGTCGTCTTGTAGGGCTCGAGGTCGTCGACCACCTGTCCTCACAGGTCGTTTCGGGCCTTGGTGTGCAGCTTGTCTGGATTTCGCCACCTCCAAGGCCAAATCCTGACGGAGACGTTCGTTCTCTACGATCATGTTCTCCAACCTTTGTTCGTTTTACTTTGCTTGTTTCATGATCGCTTGCATTGCTTCATGCTCTGGAGTCGAGGGTGAGGTGAAGTTCAGAGCACGTCTCACAGGGATGGTCTCCGGTCCAAGCATGTTTGATGGAGTGAGGTCGTCTCTCTTTTTTGGTTTCATCAGTGACTATCGAAGGGTCTTCCGTTACACCCGCAAATGAATGTGTTTGAGTATTCCCACAGACGGCGCCAATTGTGGAGAAGTGGTTTAGAAATACTATTCCAATCCCGGGGGACGTTAGTGATCATCTTCTAGTCACCTGAAAAGGAATAAACACTCCGGTCGGGGGTGCCAGAATTAGCACTCTGACGGGCAAGTCAGTCTCTAATCTCTGAATTGCTTATATTTTAAGTAAAGTGCAATAGTTCTCACCTGCCTTTCTCTGATGAATGATCCCGTATTTATGGTATTTTCTTTGGGCCTTTGGGCTGGGCCCATCTTTATTCCGTCACATGTACCTCTACTCGGCGTCTGGTCTACTGGCTGGGATACTGATTATTTTATTCGGCTCCTTGATTGGCTGGGGTATATGCCGAATAGAGGTTACATTTCAGACCGGACACGCTCATCCGTCCCTATGGATCTAATAAAATTCGGCTTCCACAGATGTCTATCATAAAAGATAGAGTTAATAAAGCGCCTGCGAACCTGTTGCTCTCTCTCAACAGATGGGTGAAAGTTAACTTCTCCAACCTGGAAATTAGGACGTCCAGAGTTTGGTGATAGATTTTCATCCTTTCTTCCTTCACCTTCTAGTCTCCTCTCGCTTGAGACATAACAAGGTTTGAGTCCCCAATGACGTCCCACCTTTTTGCCCCTAGTTCCAGGGTGGCTTCAAAGCCAGCGATACATGCCTCAAACTCTGCCTCATTGTTCGATACCTTGAACCAGAGTTTAAAAGCTAAGTGTATGTGCGAATTGTCGGGTGCTATCAGCAAGACCCCTATCCTATACCCGTACTGGTTAGATGCTCTGTCAAAGTACATAGTCCAGATCTCTTCTTCAAGCTACAGAATGGCCTCATCCAGGAACAGATATTCTACTGCTTCATCTCCTTACACTGGGTGATTGGCTAGGAACTCCGCTACCACTCTCCCTTTCACAGACTTGCGCGTCATGTACTTCAAATCAAATTCGAAGAGAAGATGCAACCAACGAGCTAGCCTACTCATAAGCGCTGGTTTCTCGAAGAGATATTTGCTGGGATCTAATCTCGAAACCAGTATTATAGAGTGATCTAACAGGTAGTGCCTCAACTTCTTGGTAGCCCATACCAAGGCCAAACAAGACTTCTCTAGCAGAGTGTAACGGGTCTCGTATTCCAGCATCTTCTTGCTCAAGAAGTAGATAGCCTTCTCCATTTTATCCTTAGATTCCTGCGCAAGCATGCAGCCCTATTGTCGTGTCGGTCACTAATAGGTACAGAATCAACGGTTTTTCCGGCTCTGGCGGCGACAACACAGGTGGGTTCTGTAAATACTGCTTGATCTGTTCGAAAGCGACTTGGCATTGGTCATCCCATTAGAACTTCTTTCCTTTCTTCAGTAAACCAAAACCGTGGCTCACAAGTCAAGGTTAATTTTGCAATAAACCATTTTATGAATTGCACTTTACCCAGAAAGCCTCGCACCTCCTTTTCAATCCATGGGGGTGGCATTTCTAAGATGGCCTTAATCTTGGAATGATCGACCTCGATACCCATTTGTGTGATCAAGAACCCCAGCATTTTTCTTGTTGTAACATCGAAAGTATGTTTCTGAGGGTTCAGCCGCAATCGATACTCTCTGATCCGTTGGAAAAATTTCTTCAAGATAGTGTAATGGCCCTCTCTTTCCTTGGATTTGACAATCATGTTGTCCACATACACCTCGACCGCTTTGTGGATCATATCATGCAAAATCGTGGTTGCAGCCCATTGATATGTAGCCCCAGCATTCTTCAAACCGAACGGCATCACTCTATAACAGTAGGTTCCCCACGGGGTAGTGAAGGTAGTTTTCTCCCTATCTTCGGGTGCCATCGAAATCCGAATGTAGCCTGGAAACCTATCCATAGACGAGAGCAGCACATGCCCAGCAGTGAAGTCCACCAATTCGTCGATATGCGACAGAGGAAAGTCGTCCTTCGGATTAGCTTTGTTCAAATCTCTGAAGTCCATACATAGCCGAATTCTGCCGTCTTTCTTCGGCACCGGAACTATGTTGGCCAACCAAGTTAGATACTCAAATACTAACGGGAACCCTGCATCAATCTACTTGGTGACCTCTTCTTTGATTTTCAGAGCCTAGTCCGGGCGAATCCTTCGGAGCTTCTACTTAACAGGTCGGGCCTCTATGTTGAGAGGGATCCGGTGCCGTACAATCTCAGGATTAATTCCAGGCATGTCTTCGTAGGACCACGCGAAAACATCTTTGAAATCTTTTAATAAAGCGACTAAGCGCTCGCGTTCCTCAGAAGACAACGTGGACCGGATCTGGACCAACCGCGGGTCTTTCTCAGTACCAACATTAATTGAGGTGATTTCATCAACCAAAGGTTTTACAAACCCCTCCTGCTCTTGATTAGTCAAATGTTTCAAAACCAGAGGAATTTCTTCCTCATCATTTTCATCAAAGTTTTGAAAGTCCTGATTAATGCAATAAACTAAAGGCACAGAAAAGTTCTCAGAAGCCACAGCAGCACCATTCTCATTAATAACATCCAGTCCGTTTGATTCTTCGGTTACAACTGACTCAAAATAAAAAGAAAATGACAACCTGGACACAATACTACAAAAATAGTTAAAGATCACACTTTGACAAAAGAAAATATCTCACTTTTATTGAAAGTGTGATAAAAAAAAATTAGATTGATATTTTAATCACACTTAATTTGATTGAGTGTGATAATATTTGTTTTTTATGTCACTTTTCAATTAAGTGTGATTATATATACATTTTTTTAATCACACTTTCTAATTAAAGTGTGATTACATATATACTATTACTTTTTAATCACACTTTTTAAATAAGTGTGATTATATATATATTTTTTAATCACACATTCTAATTAAAGTGTGATTATTTATATATTTTTTAATCACACCTTCGAATTAAAGTGTGATTATATATACACTACTATTTTTTAATCACACTTTTTAAATGAGTGTGATTATATATATATTTTTTAATCACACATTCTAATTAAAGTGTGATTATTTATATATTTTTTAATCACACATTATAATTAAAGTGTGATTATATATACTCTACTACTTTTTAATCACACTTTTAAATGAGTATGATTATATATATATATTTTTAATCACACATTCTAATTAAAGTGTGATTATATATATATCTTTAATTACACATTCTCATTGAAGTAAATAAATAAATAAAAAAAAGAAAGAAGCGCTAAAATGAAATTTTGGGCGCCAATATTTTTTCCCCAAAATTCCTATTTTGATGGAACATCACAAGGTTTCAATCTCTCTCTCTCTATCTGATGATGATGAAGGCCAAATCAATTGCTAGGGTGATCATCTCATCTCTTCTCTTCGGTTGCTAGGGTTACTGAACCAATCGACTACTAGGTTTGCTTCTTCTTCTCCCCTCTCTCCCTCTCACTCTCTCTCTCTTCTGAATCTGAAACTATTTTCCGAATCTTTGAAGCTATCTAATATCTATCTATGTTTTTCTCCCATAGCCCGAAAGTTGTTCAACATCAATCGGTTTAGGGTAAACGAAAGTTGCGACTCTTATTTTTGAACAGAGCTTCGATTCTTCTTCTTCTTCTTCAACATAGCTTCGACTTGCAGCCCTAACAGGTTAGTTTCGACGTTTCTTCTTCTTCTCTATTAAATTTCACCCTGACAGCCCTAACAGGTTTCTGGACTATTAAATTTCACCAATCGAAGCCAATTAGTTGTTCGCATTAGGCAGTACCAGTGAGATTTTACTTCATTCTTTCCAGATGACCTAAATATGAGCAAATAGGAAAATGAGAAATCAGTAAAAACCAAATTTTGAATCCTTTTTTTTCTTCTATATTTTCTGAAATAATTTTTATCTTTTTTTTTCTTCTATATTTTCGAGCGAATTTCTTAGAAACAGAGCATTTTAATGGACTATTTTAAACACTTGTCTGAGTTTCAAAAAATTCGTTTCATGAAAACATCGAAAACAATAAAGTTTTTATAACTAATTGTATTCTGTTCTGATTGTAATTGTTGCTTTATTCTTGCCATCACTACGCAATTGCTTATTATTTTTTTAATCTTATTATTTTATTAATCATCTTTGTTGAAATTAGCTGCTACTGCTTCTTCTTCTTTTTATTATTTTTTATTATTATAAGTAATGATGAAATGGGTATCTGTTGTGGTGGATGATTGGTGTTTGTTGTAATGCCTCTTAAAAAAATTATTTTCAGTTATTTGACAATTTGGAATGACAAAGGTTTGAATTATGGAGAAAGCTATATCAATGGTGCTATGATGTATGCATATTATATACATCTATATATATTGGCAATAAAAGAAAAAATGGTTTATTAGGCTTTTATGAGATAATTGATAGTGAGGGTCTTGGTTAGTAATAACAGGGTAAAATTTATGTCCAGTGCTCTGACATAGTGTGAGATTGAAACACAAATTGTCCCAATCTAATATATCAAATCTAAAATTTAAACATTTTTTTTCCTAATATAGTTTCGATTGATATTCATGTTTTTGTTTCCTTCTGTTGATCAATGAAAAGGATCCAGGCATATGAAGCTAATATCAAGTTATCCTCAGCCAACCTACCATACTGCCACAGCTATAGGGCAATGTAAAAACAGATGATCAATGCTTTCTTCATTCATCTTAATGCATAATGCTAATTGCTAAGAGATCCATTTGAAGAACATGGTGCCTAATTGAAGTAGCAAGCCTACAACAATGGGTGGCTGATACTTTAACTGAGATAATGAAAAATCATTTCAACTTGTTAGTTGGAAGTTTAGACGGTTCTTGAAAAAAGATAGTGAAAAAAATAAATAAATATCCCAAGAGTCAAGACAAAGAGATAAACCAAAATTTTCCCTCTCTTTGGCATTTCTTCTTTTAGATTGATACATCTGTCCACTTCAATGTGTTATACAATGTTGATTAGATTTTTTAGATTGTCTTTTTTATTCTTCAAATTTTATAATAGCAACGTGATGATAATCAAACTTTACTATTTTAAGTCTTGAAATTTATTCAAATAAAATCTTATTATAAAAAGAAAATGATAGCATTCCGCTGTCTAAAAAATATTCAGAAGTTACTGTAGTTCATTATTATTTTTTTTAAAAATGTTTTGCTTGTATGATAGGAGTGCGAGTTCATTATTTATTTATTTTTGATGGTGTGTTGTTTAAGACAACTTCATTGAATGCACAAATAGGATGAAGCAATACTAATTCAATCTGATTGACTACATAATATCAAAGGCAAACTCTTATTATTCGTCCATTTTAGTTCCATTTGAATATCAATACTAATTCCATCCTTGATCATCATGTTCAAATCCTTTCAGGTTATATCCATATCTATTTATCTAAAATGAGCTACTTGATTGGTATCTCAGAATTGAGTTTGTATTTTGTAATATTGTTAATATATAATTGGACAAGATTTTTTTCTCCTCCTTCATGGATTCACACAGCAAGTATCATGTGTTCATGTAGGTCCCATCTTTTCCAAAAACAATGGTGGTCTCATTATTTTCTGAATATAGTGGGTCCTACATGTGCACATGGTGTTTGATTCTGTGCATTGACTTGGTTTTGCTCTTGGGTTCAATGCTTGTTTGTTACTGACTATATAGTAAGATCATTTTTTTTCCCCTGTGAAATATGGCATAAAATTGGAGTAATGAAGGCATACAATTTGCATACTGGTGTCATACTTGTCATTGATCATCCCTTTTTCTTGACATATATGTTCTTAGGATTAATATTTTTTTTGCATTTACAAGGATATGGCAAAAGGTCACAATTAAATAAAGATCTTTAAAAAAAAAAAATTTGAGAAAATATTTCCTTGTTAATTAAGCCGAGTTACTGGCTTTGAGTGTAGTGAGTACTTGCTGGGCTTAGCTTGAATAAAGGTTGCCTTCCATTTTGTTTGTGATAGTATTAACTCATGCTTGGCATCTTTGATGCTTAACATATCAAATATCATTTTTTTGCAAGTGGGGTTGTATATCTAGTCTGAGTGGGGTCGGTCGGCTCTCTAGTGCGTTCGGTGCTCTAGCAAGCCCAAGCACTCGGTGAATGAGTCAAAATATGAAGAGTCTAAGGTATAGACTGAGGCAAGCTCATCTACTCAACCATAGTCTGCTCAACAACAAGCACCGTGGCTTGGCACCGTCGAGTCCCAATTCGCCCAAATTAGCCCTTGTTCGACCATGGACCATCATACCTCATTTCCATAGGGTATGCCAAGGAGCGACCAGGAGCATCGCTCGACCAACATGCAACTCCTTAATTGATCTTAGAGATAGAGGGTCGTTGATCCAATACTTGACACGTTGAGAGATATCGTAGCTACCATCTATGTAACTACGTTATGCCATGATACACCCTCCGAAGTATAATACCTAACTTTGCAGCACTCATGATACAACCTCTAAGGTCTGAATCATGTGAAGATAGGCCTGATACCTCTACTCTGTCCAGCCAAGGAGAGCCAGGCACCTGTCCATTAGTGAGCTTGTTGGTTACGAAAACTATACAGAAGAGTATAAATTTTAAAATTCAGATCTTAACTCGTGTTAATAATGTTCTAGATGGTGAATAGGTAGAATTGTACCTCTGTAGCTCTTCTTGCAAGCCAAACTATGAAATAATGATAAAGATAAATTTTAGACTCTTCACCTAATCTCATAAGGATAAGAGTTATATATAATTGTGCTTATAGGTTTAGCATCTTTCATATTAAACATTTCAAGCATCCATTCAATATACTTCACTCGTGACAACCTCAACTGCTTAGCTTTCCTGTCACAAATTATTTATATTCCTAATAGTTTACGTGCATCTCCTAACTCTTACATGTCAATTGTCTTGGATAATTCCTGTTTCAGCTTGTTAATCATCTTCATATCATGTCCCGCTATTAAATGTCATCAACATAGAGTAGAAGGATTATCAAGTTAAATAAAATTCATATTGTGAAAATCACTTGATATGATGACTAAAGTTGTCCCTAAAGAGAAGTTTTTGTTCTGCACAAAGTGGCTGGTATGAGCTTCAATTACAATGTTACGTGGTGGTTTTCTCTCTATGGACTGGAGGGGGTGATTGTTGTGGGTCCAGCCCATAATGGTACTAATTGCATTGGATAGAGAGTACAGTAATTTGTCCGATAATAGCTTTGGAAAGATGTGTATGATGCCTTCTTTCGAAAACTATTATCTGGCCATTATGCAATGTAATTATTACTATTATGTGCTGGAACCACAAGTAGTGCATATTAAAATGACATGTTTTCAATTTCACACTTCTGTTATAGTTGAGTCATTTTACTCATATTGTTAACAAATTTTGCAGCTCCAATCTAAAGCCATTAGTATTGGATCAAGATATGGTGAAAAAGATATGGACAACATGGCCCAGAGATTCAGGCATGAAGAATTTCCAGAAACATGGTATACTCAGTTTTTTGAGAGGTATAAAGCTACTAAACCATATAGGTTGTCATTTGGGGATCGGGAAACAGACAAGCATACACCTGAGCTGATGTCTACTTATCTTAGAACCCTCAAGAAGCATAAGAGAAGATGAGTAGCATTTAAGGAAGATGAAACTAATGGTTTTGGCAATCCCATGTTAGAAAATGGATCAAACATGCTCCGAAATTTGGTTTTAAATGACAATGATGCAATTGATGATGATAAATATTTTTTCCCTGAAATGATGTTTCCATTTAATTGTATCCCTGATAGTGCTCTTCCTTACATAAACCGAGTGGAAGAAAACCACAAAGTGGATTTTAATGGTGTTCTTGATATGCTGCCCCAAATTATGACCAGGAGCCCTATTATGATTGAAAGGCTTGGTATTAGACCAGAATACCTGAGCATGGAACAAGGAGGGAATCAATGTCGTGGAAAAAATGGATCTCATGGAAACAGGAAACTTCTCAGTCAAGAGCAAGCATCAGAGATGTCTAGAAAAGTGATAGCTCGTGTGCTAACAAATGTGGGGTTTGAAGCTTCTTCAGAAGTCCCAATAGAAGTCTTGTCTCAGTTGCTGAGTTGTCATATTGGTAAGCTAGGCCGTATCTTGAAAGTCCTTTCTGATAGTTACAGAAAACAGTGCTCAGCCATTGAACTACTCAAGATGTTCCTTCAAACAGCGGGGTATAGGTGAGTGAAGCTGTTTTTATGTTATAAGCTCGAATTTGATTGGTTTTTTTTATTTACGTCTGTTTAGTAGACTATTGGCTTTGAATTTCTGATAAAGTAGAAATGAACTCTGAAGTAGGATATTGGTGGAAAAAAAATATTTATGCAGTATATATGGGAAGCAATTTGTTTGAATTCCTCTTGGGTTGACCTTGAATTATGTTCTAGGCAGGCTTGGTCTGGTTTAAATTTTATCAAATCCGGTATCAAATAGTGAACTATGTTACTTTATTTAGGTATATATGATTTTTGTCTATGGAAAATTGGAATCAATGTTGTGCTATTTTAGGTATGTTATGCATGTTTGGCATCTTTATGTGCATGATAATGTGCTCACATGTATCATTTGTTTTGTGACTCTTTCTATGTTTACTTCATTAGTCTCTCTCGTTAAGTTTTGATTCATGAACTGTCATTTCTTGAAAGTTGTTATATATCTGGCTTCTCTCTCTCTCTCTCTCTCTCTCTCTCTCTCTCACATCACAATTATCTAACCTATTTTCCCCTTCTATCATTATGTATTTTCCCCTTCCATCATTAGTAATCTTGGGGCTTTAGCAGAGCTCGTGAAGGATAGTATGAGGAATTCTGTGCAACAAACTCATCAACAAATGTAGGTTATCCAGTCACAGATACAGTCACAGCAGCAGGCGCCCCTTTGACAACCCCAGCAAGTATGTCTATCTACTTTTCTTGCCTTTCTATAGGGAAGTGCTCTGCTTCGGGTTCTATAGTGCATGTAGTTGTTTGTGTGGTGGTTAGAATCGTGTGATTCACGATTCGATTCTTACTGTTTGATGTGATTTCCCACCAAAATGTTCTGAATCATGCTGTTGAATGAAAAATTGAGTGAAACTGATGCAGTTTGCATTTAAAGTTTATAATATTCCTGATTTGTACTAGGGTCTTGGAATTTGTTGCTTTTAATTTGGAAGATAGCAGTAAGATGATGAAAATGATTTCTCTGGTGGTGTGACTCTACAGATACCAAGAATGTGAATGTAACTACTATCTAATCATTATTACAGTGCTTTTTTACATATGCTTTTGCAAGGCAATTAAATGCTTTCCAGACTGGTGATATGTTATTTGGCATGTAAGAGACTCTATTTAAATGTTGTATATAGTTGCAAACTATGTTCATGTTAATGTTTACTGCTTTATTTAGGTGGAATTCTTATATTTTGTGGAGCTTCGCTTGGTGTTTTTCTACAGTGGGTTATCCAGGTTCTTTTCATTATCTTCTTTCTGTTATAGTGTTACATTATTCTTGTTCTGTATTGTGAATGGACATGTCATGTGTGCTTTCAGGTCATAGTGCTTTGGAGAAGAGACTATTGTATGATTCCATTATCATGGATGAGCATTTTAAAGGACAAAGATGTGCATGTGGTTACTTTCTAACACCTTCTAGATATTAGGCATTTATATTGTTGTGAAGTTGATAGCATGCTTATTAAATCCAGTGGTGATTACTGAACATACTCTGGATTCTGATTATTGTCTCCAACATCATCTTCTTTTCTTTTGCTCAGTTCTTCTCCCTGCTGCTGCTCGCAACAATCAATCTGGCCTTTGTACACATTGCCTCTTTTACTGATCTTTGTTTTTCATCTCTTATTCTTGGTGCTACTACTGGTCTCTCATGTAAGTAATTGTTGCTAGCTACTTTTACTGGTGCAAGTGTCATTTTGGACTTTAGTTTGTAAGTTAGCTTTAGACATACTTCTATTGTGTCTGCTATTTTTGATTTTGGTGTAATGTTGTAATTTTTTTTTTGAATTAATTTTTTTAATTTTAAGTTAGCTTTAGACATACTTATATTATTCATATGCTTCTAGCGGTTTTTGAATTAATTTTTGTTTTCATTTTTCAGATTAGAAATTCTTGGAACGATGCAAAATATGGTCAAAGAATTCAAGAATTTAATTTTTTAAGTTTTTTCATTTTTTAATATATGTAAGCATGGTTTAAAACTTTTTATTTAATTCATTTGTATATACTTTTGAACATATTTAATTTTCATTTATGAAATATATGACGTTATTTTATTCAATATGTGGTTGTGATTCAAAGTATAGTATATAGTGTGTATTACATTCTTGAAATGCGCGTATAAAATAATATTGATTATTCTTTAAATATGTCAATTTTTTTTTATTACAGGTTTATTAGTTATTAATCATACTTAAAAGATGTGATCTAAATGTTGTTAATCACACTTAAAATGTGTGATATAAATGTTTTTAATCACACTTAAAAGGTG